>CM039468.1:18777012-19029202 GCA_022433065.1 Begonia loranthoides
GGTTGAATTAGGTTGATTATAAATTCTCTAATCGTAAACTAAATTATCACAAATTCTCTAATCGTAAACTAAATTATCACAATAATAATAAGCAATAAAAGAGAGAGTTAGAGAATTTGACACCGAGTTGTTAACACGGTTCGTCAAAGCTCACCTACGTCTGCGCTTCAAGGATCTCCCTTGAAGATATATTCCTCAACCGCTCCGAGTTACAAGTGATTGAACTTCTCGGGTGTCAATCAAACTGTTACAACTAATTTGTAAGGCGTTATCTTTTTCGCTCAATAACAAATTTTCTCTCGAAAAATTACACGCTCACTCGGCTTACAACAAACCTCACCAAACAAATAATCTCATAAAGCTTATTTGGAGGTTGTGTTTAGTACTCAAATATACGAATGAAAGTTGAGTCGAAAATTTGACAGAGCTTCGCCATATTTGCATTCGATGTCTCCATCCTCGGAGTGTCATGTATATATAGAGTCTGCTGAATTCGAACGACCTAATACATTTCGGGTCGTCCTCATCCGACCGTTGAAAATTAGCCGTTGCGCAAAATCTGGATTTTTTGGAAGCAGAACCTCGTCCTAGTCTCGTCTGCGTTCGTCGAAAAAAGTTTACAGAAAATTACAGATTCAAAACTTCGCCATCCGCTATCTTCCAAAATGTTGCCAGACAATTACAGATTCAAAAGCTCATTGTCCGCTATTGTAACACCCCAAATTCTACTTTGCTAAAATTTCAAAACCCTAAAATTTTCCCAAAATTGATTGAAATTTAGGTCAAATTAGTTTAGTCAAAACCCTAATTTCAATTTTAGGAATTTCTTAAAACTTCAAAGTCATTAATTAAGTGGAAGAAACTCTAACATTTATATAGAAATATTTAATTTAAACTCTTAATCAAATATTAAGTAAATTTAATGATGAAAATACATAAATACCATTTAAAAATTTCTACAAACAAAACATTAAAGATAAAAATATGATTTATGAAAGTACTAACTGAAATAAAATTTTCAACAATATTCTAAAAATTTCAAATAGTCTTTGCTCATTTAAAACGATATTTAAACAATTAAAATCACTCATTTGATCCGACTATATTATCATCTATATGCCTATCTGCTTCTAGAATATTCTTGATCAGCTCAAATTCTTCTTCTGTTAAAAACTCAACTACATCACAAAAGTAAGTAGTGAGTAATAAACTCAGTAAGTAAAAATATATGCATAATTTTAAAAAAAATTCATGCGTTACCGAATTTCCATGCTTAAAGTTACATACTGGTTGGAATTCATTTTTCAGCCTTAACAAGCTTCAAGTTTTCATTAGCTATCCCAAGGTTTCATACGTTCCGGCTTTCATTAACCATCTCAAAGTTTGCGTTCAGGCTTTCACTAGCCATCTCATAATTATGCGTTCAAACTTTCAGAGAACCAGCGGTTTCTACCTTCATAAGGTCTCACTGACCATCACAACATGCTTTCCGTCAATTCTATCAAATTCACACACATATAAGATGTCCTATAAATTTTATCTTTATTTGTTCATAGTTCAATATCTAATCATGCTTTCACAATTCAAAATATTAAGATCAAAGAATAAAATAAATTTGTAAAAGAATAATATCCTTTGTGATGTAGGGCCAATGGCTAAAACGTTGAAAACCAATATCTTTATTTACTTGAATTCTAAGAGCGTAAATGATTTGAGTAATTTCGAGTCTTCGAATAAACTAGCCTACTGAAAGGATTTATCGATTAATTCCCTTCAAATATTAATATAAATCCTTGAAAAATGATTTGGACAGAAACTCATTACTGTTAAAATCCTTAAATGGATAGAAGATAAATTTGGGTTGGATTGGTTCAATAAACTGGACCAATTAGGTTTGGCTTGGTCTAACCGGTTCGGGTTGGTTGAACTGGACTGGTTCGGTTCAGTTGTGTAACGACCCAATTTTATTTACTTTGAAAATCGTGTAAATTTAAAATTTTTCTTTTTATAAAAACATCAGAGTATTTTCATTTATAAAACCCGAGCGTTTAAACTCTTTACTTAAAACATTTATCAATTTCAACGGAAGTAATAAAATTATTTTATGAAACGCAACGACATTAAATTAAAACATTAAAGAATGTAAATAATTTACAAATTCTTTTACAAATAATCTCATTTAATTCTTTAGCCCAGCCAGCCACAATATCCGCTCGTGCAAATCCTTCATCAACTGTCTTTGACCTGATCACCTGTGCGTATACCTACATCGCAAGACTTAACTAATGGGTCTAATGCTTAGTAAGTGATATAACTAAAAGGTATGATGCACATGTCATGCAACTCTTAAATATCTTTTCTTTAACTATTTATGTTTCTTTTCTTTCTTTCTTTTATTTTCTTTTACCGTTTTCTCGATCTTGACTTGGCTTTCTTGACTTTACTTTACTGTTCGTTTCTTTACTTAATCGTTACTTTACTTTATCTTGAAAGGCGTTGCGAACCTCACATCCCCAGACGACCCCGTTTGTCTTTATTTTTTTCTTTATCTTTACTTTATCTTGAAAGGCGTTGAGAATGTCTAAACTTGACGAGAAGGAGTAGCCAACTCAACCTCACATTCTCAAGCGACCCCGTTTATGTTTGTTGTTGTCTTAATCTTTAAAGGCGTTGGAAATGTCTAAATTTGACGACGAGGAGTAGCTAACTCAACCTCACATTTCCAGACGACCCCATTTATGTTATCTTTATCTTGAAAGTAGCTAACCCAACCTCACATCTCGTCACACCCATTTACTTTCATTATCGTTTCGTTTCTTCTTTGTTTCCTTCTTAACATTTCGCAATCGTTTCGTAATTGTTTCGTTTCTTCTTTGTTTCCTTTTTAATGTTTCGTAATCATTTTGTTTATTCTTTGTTTCCTTTCTTTCTAAAAGCATGCTTGAAAGTCATTTTCGTATCTTTTGGAAAACTATGATGCGTGATGCTCATGAATGCATACATTCTCTATTAAGGAAATCTAATAGCGTAACCAAAATACAATTCATGCTTATAAAACTGTAAACAACGAAACGTGCTTTTTAAAACTTTAAACATCAAAACATGCTATTTAAAACTGTAAACATCAAAACATGCTATTTAAAATTGTAAACTCCGAAATATGCTCTAAAATACTGTAAACAACGAAACATGCATCTCCTATTTCTTGCGATGTAGAGTCCGAAGACCAAAGCACATGTGTATCACTTACCTGCAGTCCGTGGCGCGTTTGACACTCTATTCTTTTCCCTTTAATACCTAAACCATTAAATTCACGTATTATTAACCGTACTTATACGACTCACACTCTCGCAATCTGCACATGGACAACGGAATGGCAAACCTCATAATGTTGCTCATTCCATCAATGTGACAAGATACGTTAACTTTACAAAACTCATATTTTTCATAGAAAAGTAGAGAACCATTTAATGCCCACTTTAATATGAAAGTATTTCCTTAATCATTCAAGACTTACAATCAACAACGACGTACAAGACATCATTCATTTTTCACAATCCTTTATCTTTGCACAAACAGGTATTTCACAACCACATATAGCACCAGCCAACGTTACCCAACGAATAACAACTATCATGTCATCCTCTAATAAAACCTCAGCAAGTTAAGATACTAGTCATCTCCAAGTTTTTAGCGGCAATTGAATACATCCCAATAGCTTAATAATTAATAATAATCAATCTAAAGCTTCACAGTAAGTAACCAAATCCAATATTCACCAATGTAATGGCCACCTCACATATAATAACTAAAACAACACCCAAAGAAGGCACAACAACACAACAGGGTGTATTTTGCTCATCAACAGAGGCATAACATTGTGCATAGGTCCAATCAGCATCCACTACCCATTTAACATATGCCAGTTTACAGTATACATACCAACAATTATCCAGCACAAAACTAAGCAAGGAGTTCCAATTTAAGAATCTGATTCCAATTGAACAAACAGCGACACCCAGGTTATACACATTAAACAATAGTCAACAGATGTAATTTCCATGTCAGATTACCACAACCAAAATTAATTATATTTCAACATCTATTCCAGCAACCAGAGACATCCCATATATGAACAAAACCACACCCAACTATATCAGATCACTACAACCAGGTTACCACAACCAAAACCAATCAACCATCTAGCAAAGGAAGAAGTTCAACTTACTTAAAACAACCGAGGAAACCAACACCCAAATCAGCCATTTCAAATCTCCCAACCATTGACTTCCATACTTCACCCGAGAGGAACACAAAAATAGGACCCAAGAGAATCTGTCATGTTCTTCTTCTTCTTCTGCTTGTTTCCCTTCCATAGCAACTACTTCACCCGAGGAACAACACCCATGAGAGAACAGAGAACAAAGCCTTCCCAACCTTTCAGAATACACAGAACATGTCCCTGCTTGCATTTATTTATAGCATGAGGCAGAGACGTGCAGAGACGTACACCGATGGGGAAGATATGCACCGTTAACAGAGGAGCTGCCGCGTGGAAATCTCCTACCAGCTAATTAATTGGTTAAACCAATTTAGTTGTGAACCAACGGAACTAATCCCGAACTAACCTGTCCACCGAACCAAGTCATCCCTTGCACACAATCGGCCAACTTTGTCCCTGCCATCACCAATCGATGCAGCCATTCAGCTCTAGTTCGTCCAAGACAGATTACTAAGGAAAGAATTACTGAACAACGAAGGACTCACCAGAGACGGGAATTCGCATCCCCGTCGGGATTCCATTCCCGAGCCCTAACCGCGGCGACCCGCCGTTTCCCCGAGCCGCGACCAGCAGCACACCGGCGGAGCCCAGCCCGAGCCTCAGTCGCCGTCGCTTGTCACTCATCGCCGGAGATCGTCGTCTCCGTTTGTCTTCGCGTCGCCTTCTCCCTCTTCGTTCCCCTGCCTCTCTCGCTATCTCCTTCTCTCTCTTTCTCATTTAAACAGCCGAAGGCCATTAAAGACATTTTAAACCAATTTAAATTGTTTTTCCAATTAATTAAACATTTCCTTAATCCATCCTTTAATGATCTTTTATTTAAATCCTTCTCCAAATCTTTAAATCCCACTTTATTTAATCTCACATCATAAAACATTGATTATGTCATAATAATATCCCGATAATTTATTCGACAAATTCAAATATTCTCAATTATCTTCCAATTTATCATTGTAAATTCCGATATAAAAATTTGGTATATTACAAGTTGGATTGGGCTGGTTCAATCTAGTCTAGTCTGGTCTGGTCTGGTCTGATTCAATCTGGTTCGGTTCACATAAAAAAAACCTATTCAGCCTTTGAGGTTTATTTCTTTTTCTCTTCCAGACTGCTCCTTCCTTGCGGTCTACTTCTTCACGCAGACTGCTCCTTCGCGAGCAGTCTTATTCAAGCTAGGTCCTTCGCGAGGGAGATGAAGATTTGAGCTTCGTCGTCGGCAGGGGTCGCCGGCAGGAGGCTTTCGCTCACAGGAAGGGGAGTTTCGGCCTGAGGGGACAAAGTTCAACGGTGGCTAGGGTTCGGCCAAGAAGAATTTTGTCGCTGGAAATGAGTGAGTTCTTCATCTTCCATTTCTACTTTATTTATATAGTAGGAAATCAAAGAAAACACCAATACGTAGTTGGTTTTTGTTGAAATTTTGTGTTTGGATTAGGTTTTTGTTGAAAATTTTTTTTGTCGTTGAATTGAATGGTTGTCTGGGGAAGAGAAATCAAAATTTGATTTGTCAATTGGATGGAAATCTAGAACTTGAAACCCTAATATGTTATAATCTCCCGTCCTTAGAGAAATTTCGTCCTCGAAATTTAAGTTATTACCTGAAAAGTTCTGGGTAGACCTTTCGCATTTCATCTTTTCTTTCCCACGTTGCTTCTTCAATGTTACAGTTCTTCCATAATACTCTTAGAAGAGAAACTTTCTTGTTCCTTAGTTCTCTTTCTTCTGAATCCAAAATTTGAATTGGTCTTTCTTGATATGATGAGTCAGGGTTGATTACAAAATCAATGGACCTCATTGGTAAAATATGTGATGAATCTGAACGTATTTCTTCAACATTGAGATATGAAACATGTTGTGTACATGCTTGAATTAAATAGGCAGATTCAACTTATAAGCAACTTCTTCGATTCTATCCAAAATTTCAAATGGGCTAACAAATCTCGGACTCAGCTTTCCTTTCTTACCAAATCGCATCACACCCCTCATCAGAGAAATTTTCATAAATACTTGATCTCCGACTGCGAATTCTAATTTTCTTCTTCTTTTATTAGCATAGCTTTTCTGTCTACTTTGGGCCGTGAGGATTCGTTTTCGAATTAAAGCTACAATCTCAGCGGTATGTCTCAGAATATCTGGTCCAACAAGTATTCCATCTCCAACTTCATCCCAATGCACTGGAGATCTACACTTTCTACCATATAGTGCTTCATAAGGTGTCATCTCAATCGAAGCTTGATAACTGTTATTATAGGCAAACTCCACAAGTGGTAGGTTTCTACTCCAATTACCTTGAAAATCAAGAGCGCAAGCTCTCAACATATCCTCCAAGGTCTGAATTGTCCTTTCTGATTGCCCGTCCGTCTGAGGGTGAAAAGCCGTACTAAAATTTAACTACGTGCCCATCGTTTTTTGCATACTTTTCTAGAATTTTGAAGTAAAATGGGTATCTCTATCTGACACTATAGATACTGACGTACCATGTAATCTAATGATCTCTTGAATATAAAGTTGTGCATACTGATCCATAGTATATGTGACCTTTACAGGAAGAAAATGTGCCGATTTAGTCAGTCGATCCACTATAACCCAAATAGAGTCCTGTCCTTTGACAGTCTTTGGAAGTCCCACAATGAAATCTATAGTTATATGCTCCCATTTCCATTGAGGTACCATTAATGGTTGTAATGTACCAACAGGTCGCTGATGCTCCACTTTGACTTGCTGGCAGGTAAGACATTTCTCAACAAACTTTGCGACGTTTGACTTTAGACAACGCCACCAGTAATACTGCTTCAAGTCTTGATACATTTTAGTTGCACCAGGATGTACTGAATATGGGGTTGAATGTGCTTCCGCCAATATGATTTTTGTTAAACAAACATCGTCAGGAATACACCATCTCTTTTATACTTGATAATTTCATCCTCTGACATAGAAAATTCAGATTCTTTCCCAGCTTCCAGTTGATCTTTTACCTTAACTAAGAACGCATCTCCATGCTGCTGGTCCTTAATTTGCTCAAGTAAGCTAGGTTGTAACGTTAATGCTGATAGTCTTTCAATTAATCCATACGGCACAATCTCCAAATCAAACTTATGCATTTCTTCAGCTAACTCCCTTGGAATAAATTGCAAAGATGAAACTTGTGGCGAGGTTCTTCTACTTAAAGCGTCGGCTACCCCATTGGCTTTTCTAGGGTAATAAATAATCTCGCAATCATAATCCTTCACCAACTCCAACCATCTTTGCTGCCTCATATTTAGATCCTTTTGGGTGAGAAAATACTTAAGACTCTTGTGATCGGTATAAATTTCACATCTTTCACCATATAAGTAATGTCTCCAAATTTTAAGCGTGTGAACTACTGCTGCAAGCTCCAAATCGTGAGTTGGGTAATTCTTTTCGTGTTCTTTCAATTGTCTGGAAGCATAAGCTACCACCTTTCCTTCTTACATAATAATACATCACAATCCATACTTCGAGGTATCGCTGTACACCACAAATTTTCCCATACCAGATGGGATAGTGAGAATTGGGGCCGAAATTAATCTCTTTTTCAACTCCTGGAAACTCTGCTCGCAATCGTCAGTCCATACATACTTGACATGTTTCTTGGTTAGCATTGTGAGGGGGGTGGCTAACTTTGAAAATCCTTCTACAAATCTCCTATAATAGCCCGTAAGACCTAAGAAGCTTCGTACTTTAGCGACATTTTTGGGTTGTGGCCACTTGCTAATTGCTTCAATTTTTCCAGGATCAACAGAGACACCTTCTTTTGAAATTATGTGACCGAGAAAAGCCACTTCTTCCACCCAAAATTTACATTTGGAGAACTTTGCATATAACTTCTCATGTCTCAAGGTTGATAGAATGGCTTTTAGGTGCGCTTTGGGTGCTTCTTTATTTTTCGAGTAGATGAGAACGTCGTCGATAAACATGATCACAAAATCATCTAAGAATTCTTTGAATACTCAATTCATTAAATCCATAAATACTCCTGGAGCATTACTTACTTCAAAAGGCATCACTTGGAACTCATAATGACCATATCTTGTCCGAAACGCTGTTTTGGGTGCATCCTCTTTCTTGATCCTTAGCTGATGATAACCAGATCTGGGATCTATCTTAGAGAAAACCGCTGCTCCTTTTAGTTGATCAAATAAATCATCGATTCTTGGAAGTGGATATTTGTTCTTTATAGTGACTTTCTTAAGCTCTCGATAGTCAATGCACAACCTCATAGATCCGTTCTTCTTCTTAACGAGTAAGACTGGTGTTCCCCATGGCGAAAAACTTGGTTGTATGAATCCTTTTTCCAACAAATCATCGAGTTGGGCTTTTAACTCCTTTAATTCAGCAGGTGCCATTTTGTATGGGTCTTTAGAGATTGGTGTTGTTCCAAGTAAAATATCACTGTTGAATTCCACGTCCCTTGCTAGTGGTAAACTTGTTAGGTCATCCGGAAAGACATCTGGAAAATTGTGAACTATTGGCACTTTATCCAAGGTTGTCTCTTCCTTAGCTCGAGTACATAAAGCACTTGCTAAGAATCTAAGACATCCAAAACTTAATAATCTTTGAGCTCATAATGTTGACATTACTGGAATTCTCGAACTTTGTGTGTTGCTCTGGAATATGAATGGTTTTTCTCCAAGTAGCAGGAACTTCACCACCTTCTTGCGATAATCGATAGTTGCATAATACTTGGTTAGTCAATCCATTCCAAGAATAATGTCGTAGTCTTGCATTGCTAGCACGATTAAATCTGCTTCAAGCACTTTATCGTCAATAAGAACGTTACACCCTCGAATAATAAAATCCGAAGACATTACATTGCCAGAAGGTGTAGACACTCCTAACTTATACTCTAGAGGTTCTATTATCTTTTCTAGCTTCTTAGCATGCACAAGAGATATAAATGAATGAGTTGCTTCCAAATCAATTAATACATAAGAAGATATGCTTGAAATTAGAAGCGAACCTATCACCATAGATGGGTTTCCTTCAGCTTCCTCTTTGGTCATGACAAAAACTCTTGTAGTCGCTTTATTCTGATCTTTGACATTCATAGGGTAGTTGTTGATGAAGTGCCCAGTTTGACCACACTTGAAATAGGTCATCATCTTTCCATGACATTCTCGGTATGAGCTTTCTTGCATGTAGGACATGTAGGAATAGTGGGCCTTATTGTTTGATTCGTCGTCTCCCTCTTGATAAACTTGGAGGGTCCTTCAACGGTTTCGGGTCCATGAGTCATAGGTCGCTTAGATCCAGCCCATTGTGGTTATAGGGGCTTATTCCTTAGTTGGCTAGCATTATTGAATCTTCTTCTATTTTCTTGAACCTTGATGACCTTCTGCTCTTCACTCTCTGCTTTTAATGCATTTTCAACAGTGACAGCATATGAAATGTCATTTGAAATGAGAATGCTCACATCTTTGCATATTTCTGCCCTCAATCCTTGAACAAAATGTTTTACTTTTAATACTTTGGTACTGACCATGTGAGGAGCAAAACGAGAGAGTTGTTCAAATTTATGCACGTAATCTACTGCGCTTCCCGTCTGATTTAGGGCTATGAACTCTTCCATCTTTGCATTTCTCATATTGTTAGTAAAATATTTTTCGTAGAATAGTTCCTTGAATTTATCTCATGATATGGTGGCAACTTGATGTATTACTTTCATTGAGTCCCTCCAATAACGTGCTTCTTTTCTAAACATAGAAGATGCACATGCACATTTTCTGTCTCTGCGATCTTTGCACGTTCAACTATCTCCCCAATTGTTCTAATCCAATCTTCAGTAGCCGCCATGTCCACCAAATTTTCTTCAAATGTTGGAGGTTTCATTTTCTGGAATCTTTCATAGTCAAAATCTATTAATCGAGGCCTATTAGGGATTTGGGCATAAGCTTGAGCATGAACTTGGGCGTTAACTTGAGCTTGCTCTTGGGCTTGAGCTTGGGTTGTAACATTAACTATTTGCACTAATTGTTCAATTTGCCTAGATTGTCTCTCGATCATATCCATCATTCGATCGAGCATTGCATCACGTTCAATATTATTTCCTCTACGGTTTGCCATAAGTCTACATCACAAAGGTTTATTCTTAAAATCTATTTTTGGAATATTTTTAAAATTTATTTATTCATTTGTTTCTTATTGAAAAATAATATTTATTTATTTATTATTATTATTATTTTCAATGAAATTTCACGAAATAGGAATTTATCATAATAAATATAAATTCATTATTTTCAACATATTTCATGAAATAGGAATTTATCATAATAAATATAAATTCAAAAACAATACTTACTTGCTGATCGGTAAAGTTCTAGATGCAGAAAAACATACAGATAGTCTACAGAACCTTTTAAAGCTATAGCTCTGATACCAATTTGTAACACCCCAAATTCTACTTTCCTAAAATTTCAAAACCCTAAAATTTTTCCCAAATTGATTGAAATTTCAGTCAAATTAGTTTAGTCAAAACTCTAATTTCAATTTTAGGAATTTCTTAAAACCTTCAGAGTCATTAATTAAACGGAAGAAAATCTAACATTTATGTAGAAATATTTAATTTAAACTCTTAATCAAACATTAAGTAAATTTAACGATGAAAATACATAAATACCAATTAAAAATTTCTACAAACAAAACATTAAACATCAAAATATGATTTATGAAAGTACTAACTGAAATAAATTTTTCAACAATATTCTAAAAATTTCAAATAGTCTTTGCTCATTTAAAACGATATTTAAACAATTAAAATCACTCATTTGATCTGACTATATAATAATCTATATGCTTATCTGCTTATGGAATATTCTTGATCAGCCCAAATTCTTCTTCTGTTAAAAACTCACCTACATCACAAAAGTAAGTAGTGAGCTTATAAACTCAGTAAGTAAAAATATATGCATAATTAAAAAAAAATTTCATGTGTTACTGAATTTCCATGCTTAAAGTTACATACTGGTTGGAATTCATTTTCCAGCCTTAACAAGCTTCAAGCTTTCATTAGCTATCCCAAGATTTCATGCGTTCAGACTTTCATTAACCATCTCAAAGTTTTGCGTTCAGGCTTTCATTAGCCATCTCATAATTATGCATTCAAGCTTTCAGAGAACTAGCAGTTTCTACCCTCATAAGGTCTCATCGACCATCACAACATGCTTTCAGTCGATTCTATCAAATTCACACACATACAAGATGTCCTATAAATTTTATTTTTATTTATTCATAGTTTAATATCTAATCATGCTTTCACAATTCAAAATATTAAGATCAAAGAATAAAATAAATTTGTAAAATAATAATATCCTTTGTGATGTAGGGCCAATGGCCAAAACGTTGAAAACCAATATCTTTACTTACTTGAATTCCGAGAGTGTAAAGGATTTGAGTAATTTCGAGTCTTCGAATAAACTAGCCTACTAAAAGGATTTATCGATTAATTCCCTTCAAATATTAATATAAATCCTTGGAAAAAGATTTGGACAGAAACTCGTTACCGTTAAAATCCTCAAACGGATCGAAGATAAATTTGGGTTGGGTTGGTTCAATAAACTGGACCAATTCGGTTTGGCTTGGTCTGACCGGTTTGGGTTGGTTGAACTAAACCAGTTCGGTTCAATTGGATTGGGCCGGTTCAATCTGGTCGGGTCTGGTCGGGTCTGGTCTAATTCAATCTGATTCGATTCACTTAAAAAAACCAGTTAAGCCTTTGGGGTTTATTTCTTTTTCTCTCCCAAACCGCTTCTTCCTTGCGGTCTTCTTCTTCACGCAAATTGCTCCTTTGCGAGCAGTCTTCTTCAGGCTAGGTCCTTCACGAGGGAGATGAAGATTCGAGCTTCGTCGTCGGCAGGGGTCGCCGGTAGGAGGGTTTCGCTCTCGGGAAGGGGAGTTTTATTATGAGGGGACAGAGTTCGACGGTGGCTAGGGTTTGGCCGAGAAGAATTTTGTCGCTGGAAATGAGTGAGTTCTTCATCTTCAATTTCTACTCTATTTATAGAGTAGGAAATCAAAGAAAACACCAACACGTAGTTGGTTTTTGTAGAAATTTTGTGTTTGGATTAGGTTTTTGTTGAAAAAAATTTTTGTCCTTGAATTGAATGGTTGTCTGGAGAAGAGAAATCAAAATTTGATTTGTCAATTGGATAGAAATCTAGAACTTGAAACCCTAATATGTTACAGCTATCGTCCGCTCTCATCCTCGTGTGTTCGAAAAGTTTTACCAGACTTACAGATTCAAAACTTCGTCGTCCGCTCTCGTCCGCTATAGTTTGAAAAATTCAGACTGCTATGTTTGCAGGATTGGTACGCATTCGTCTCGTCCCCACTCGTCCCAAAACTCGAATGGTGGTGCACTGGGGTTTTTCGGTCGAGACTGTAACACCCCAGAATTTAATAAATATAATTGGAGTATAATTTGGGAATTTTGGATTAAGTTGGATAATTATCGGAGTATTACCAATGACGTATTTATTAAATTATAATTTATGAAAATTAATGTAATTGAAATAAATATTAAATTAATTAATAAAAATTATAATGTGTGGTATAAATAATTTAGAGGAGATAATTAAAAAGAGAAATTAAGAAATAGGGGATTAAGTGGGATCAAAATTAATAATGACAGGCTAGACCTCGGTTCGGTTCAGGATTGTGAGAGCTGGCTGGTTTAGGGTTTTGTTTTAAAGAAAATAAGAAATTGGCCCCAGGCAGTTCATGTTTTAGAAAGAGAGGGAAAGGGACGAAAGAGATAGAGCAGGGAGACAGAGACGACGCGAAGGGAGGAACGGCGCGGGTTTCCGGTAGAGTGCGACGCTAGGCGGATTGCCGGTGAAGAGTCAGGAGGCGCGAGCGATGGCGTTGAGCTTGGGTTTGTTCTGACAGGCTCGGGCATGCGTCGTCCGGTGTATGGCCAATAGCTACTGGCTTCGGGTCGCGGCTAGGGCTTCGCCAGATGGGTTGTCTGTGCGGCGTCAGGTCTTGATGAGGTCCGATGCTCCATCGGTTCAGGTGGCTGGTGATGCTCGGCATGATGGCGATGTCGAGAGTGCGACAGCTTGGAAGCAGCAAATGATGCGTCGGATTGGTGAAGGCTGGAGATGTCGGTTCAGCTGGAGGTTACGATCTGGTTCTCGGTTCAGTCTGAACCGATTTGTTTTGCTGCTTTGATGGAATTGACAGTGGAACGTGAGTGGACATGCGAAGGATATGGCATGACTCTCGGGAGGAATTGAAATGCCATGAAAGGTGTTCTTTGGTGTGTTGAAATTCAGAGGAAGGGGGTGGTTGGAGAGAAAAGCTCTCGGATGAGCTTCTACTAGAAGAAGAGAAGAGACGATGGGGGAAGGAGTTGAAAGGCTCTCTAGTGAGGTTGAGTCGTGAGCTTCCTTGTCTGCTGGTGAGTTTTCTTCCCAGTTGTTGTGGTTAATTGGTTTCTGCTTCTTGACTTTGCGAATGGATTTGTTAATCTGTCATTATTCTCTGTGAGGTTGAATTGTAATCATAGCACTCTATTGGAAGATTGTTCTCTGTTAAGATTAGTTTTGCTGTGTTACACTCTGTTTGGTTGTTGTCTGCCGGTTTGGTTTATGCCCTGTGTCTTGGCTTGTGATATTCATAAAGATAATATAGAGAAGATTGAAAAATGAAGATTATAAATCAATTATGCTGGCTGTGATTTGTGGATATTCAACTATCTGTTTGGTTGAGCTATGTTCCGAATAAATTTTATGGGATAATATCTCTGTAGATGGATTGGTCAAGTACACTTGAGGATAATGCTTCTAGATGGTTGAGATAATTAAGGATACTGTTATGGAATGTGGAAACAAATTACTGCTTCGATGTTTAAATTCCAATGAGTTAAGTTTCTAGTGATTATTACAAGTGGATTAAGTTATTAAGTTTGGATAGGTGTGGATAGTACGAATGATTTAAGAATTCAAGAAATATGTTTCGGTTAGATTAGAATAATTGTTAAAGGGTTGTTATTAATAAGTAAATATTTTAATTATGAAGGTATCGAAAAGACAAAGAAGGACAACAATTAAATGCAAATGCGCGATTAAATTCGAGGTAAGGAATTGGGTGTGTCGTGGCCATGTGGAGGCCCTACACCACAAGTGTGTGTGTGAGTGTGATAAGTTGTTTGTTGTTAGATTTCTGAAATATTTCCTTTATTGATTGTTGAATTCCTTGCTGTTAGGTTTCAATGAATTTTCTTTGAATAATAAATTCTTGTCGCCTAGATTAATTGCTGTAAATTATCTTACTATACATGTTGAAATGAAAGAATGAAGGAAGAAGATAGATGACAAATGCAATGACGTACGATGACATGATAAGCTTATATAAGTAATGAATGTGATTCACTATGATTATGTTCTATACGTTTTATTTTGGAATAGTTATTCTGAATACTGTTGCTCATATCATTTAATTTATTGGTTCTAATTAGGAGATAGAAACCTCTGAATTTAGTGGCATCAATTTGTTTTAGCACTTTTCTTATTATATCAAATTGTCAAACATGTTTCAAATTGTAATTTGCTAAATAGAATCTTGTACATAATTTATTAAACATGTTTACTTTCAAAATTAATTAGACAAGCATGCATAGATAATTTATTTAGCATTCGACTTCTGACTTATAATATTTTCATTCCTTGGTACTGGTTAGAAATTTTAATTCTCTTTTACTACAATGTTTACATCGATAAAAAAGTGATAACAAAATGATAATTTATGGCATTAACTTGTTGACTAGAGTAATGAAATGACATGCATGTATGACTACAATGAGTAGAGAATTTTGTTCTATTATGTTACTTACTGAATTTTCTTAAATCATTCGTGGTTACTCCATTTCATTTAGCAAGCATGTGTAAATTATTTATTTAGGATACTAATTGTTGAGCATGTTTATCATTCACCTGGACATGTCTCTATTATTACATTTAGTAGAATCAGGCATGTTACTCGTTGTAATAGATATTCGCTATTGTTGTCTTCCTTGCGTAATTGTAATTATAGTTTTTCATTATAATTGTTATTATTGTAGTTCGTTGTTTTAATTTCCTTTCATTTAATGCTATTAACTATTTATTACCGTTGCTTTTATTTCATCATATCAGTATGTCTCACTCATCATATTAATAGAAACAAGTAGGAAGTGTCCCTCGAGGTGGTACTCACATGTATTAGTGAGGAAAAATGTTAAATGAAATGAACAAATGATGATGATGATGATGATGATGATGATGATGATGGGAAGTTGGGGGGCGGATGGGTATTCTGGATCTAGCCCACATAGGGTTAGAAGCCGATCAGACTATTCCATCACATACGTGTTCCTTCAACTTCCAGCTCGATGTACAAGTTATGAATGAACGAATGAATGAAACGTAATGAAAGATTGGCTTAGGGCAGACCCATTCCAAGTGAACTAAAGAGAGGCATTGCATATGCATTTTCCCCTTTTCATTACTAAGTCTTTTAGACTTACAGTTTACTTGTGGTGTAGGTATACGTGAATGACAAGAGGAACGATGAACACAACACAAAGCAGTTGATGAAGGATTTGCACGTGAATGAGCTTATGATTGGTCAGGCTAAGTGAGTAAGAAATAAAACAGTTTGTAATTAAATTATATTTAATTTTGTAGCAGTAGAGCAAAACAAAATGTTTTTTTTTGTAAACGATTTACGCTTCTGCTATGTTTTAACGACGAAAATGGTTTCTAACGGTTCGGCTTGCACTCTGATTATGAAGAATTTTAATCATCTTACAAAAATTTTAAATTTCGTGTATTTTAAAAGGTTATGAAAAATTAGGTCGTTACAGATACCCTTTGACCTCGACCGTCCGCAGTCGTCTGAAAACTACGAACTGCAGTGTTTCACCTCCCCATCCTCATTATTCCCAATACCTTGAACCACAGTTCACTAGGTCAACCTCACTCGTCCGATGTCGTCCAAAAACATCCAGAAATGAGTTCTTCAATTTTGTGTCGCACACCTTGAATTTTCTAAATCCCACGATACATTCTACTTGCTGCATGGACTTAGTAAAACTCATTAGATGATAATAATACCCTCATTAAGGGTATTTCCAATTTAATCGATAATGTGAGCATAATTTAAATTCAACCAATAAACAACTCATTAACTCATTCAATATTGGACATCATCAAAATATAATTATGCCTAGCACTCTTAGGCTAACACGCCATCCAACCGTTGGAAACTAGTCTTTGCATTATACAGTTTGACTGGTTGACCGCCTTCTTCACTCCGGTCGACCGCCTTCTTCGCTCCGGTCGACCGCCTCTTCATATTTTAGACACTTTGCCTGACTCTGTCCATTTTTTGGTCAATCACCCATCCAGCCACTCGACCGTTTCCTTGATCGATGAAAGACCGAGCTCTCTGTCCATTTTCCAATCGACCACCTTTCCCAACTGGTCAACCGCCTCTTCAACATTTTAAGCATATGAGCAATCTGTCTTTTACGTCAGTTGACCACCTTCAAATTGGTCGACCGCCTCCACTATTTTTTAGCCAAAATGGTCGACCTCCTCTATGCTTTAGTCGACCTCTTCTTCACGTTTTGCCTTTATTAAATCCTCTAAGTCTCAATGATCATTACATAAGTTACATGGACTTAGGTAAACATATTAGTAGACATTAATACCCGTATTAAAGGTATTTTCAATTAAGATCAATGATTATAATGATAAGACAATTAAGCATAAGCAAACAATAAACAACTTATAATTACAATTAACATATTCATCATCAAAACAAATAAGCCTAATGACACTTAAGCTAACAATCTCCCCCTTTTTTATGATGATAACATATTATAAGTTGTTTATTTTTAAGTCTAAGCATGTGCATATAGTATTGCATAATTTGATCTTTTTCCCTTAGTTTATGCAATATATCTAACTTTTAATTTCCTATAAACATTATATTTACGACTTATATAGATATCTCTCCCTTTGTCAAAATCAAAAAGAAACCAATGGGGAGGACTAAACAAAATCAATCAAAAAATTTCTCCCCCTTTCTCATTATGCAAAACCTAGAGACCTATGAGGGAATTTAATAACCAAAATCAACCATTTAGTTCAACATTTCAAAATTTCAGTCAAGACAAATATCATTTCCCCCTTTGGCATTTAATACACATATAAGAATTGGAGATACAACAATTAAAGCACATCAATTTTTCTCTAACCCTATATCAATGTACAACATCAACTTATTGGGGGTATCCAAAGGAACAAACCAAACAATTCAAGCAAAAGAATTCTCCCCCTTTGGCATTAAACAAACATAATAATAGTTAAGGATATATACACAAACAATTGATGTGATCTATTTCCCTCTCCCCCTTTTTAATTATCAAAAAGAAGATATGAAGTAAAAATGTGCAAAAATTGAAAAATTTTAGAAAAATTTTGCCATAGATTCCTTTGTTTTCATACTCCCCTTTTGCCCTGAAAACCAATCATAAAGAAAACAACCAATAGTATCAAGTTTTCAGAATTTAGAATCAAGAATATCTGCAGCAGAATGCAATCCAAAATGATTTCAAGATCAAGAATGACCAAAAGGAAATGATATGAGAGATAGTTATCAACCCATCAAAACAACTATAAGTGTATTAGATTACATATTATCCAAAAATAAGCCAAATCGAAATAAAATCTAATGCTAGGATGGAGGGGCATCATCGAATGATGGAGGGATGCTGGGTGAGCTGCAACATATGGTGGAACATTGTGCGAGAAGGTATTGGCCCATGTGGTCTGTGCAAGCTCTGTAACATGTTTTTCCAAAGCTTCAATCCTTAGAGAGCATCCATCAATCTTTGAAGTGCAAACATCAAGAGTCGACTGAAAAGACACATAACCTGTGAGCATATCCATCTTCTCTTCAAGTTGAGAAAGTCCAAATGTAGATGATGAAGTGTGTGTAGGGGAGACCGGAGGTGCAGGAAGTAATGGGAAGGCAAGGTCAAGAATCAAAATGTATTCATCAGGAGGAGGAATGTCAGGTTCAACTGAAGAGGTTGATGAGCCTTGTGATAACTTAAACACCCACTAACCCTTATATCCTGGACAATTCCCATTCGATCAAGAGAATGAATAGTGTAGATATCCACACTCCAAACTAGTAAAGATGGCTCCGAGGGTGGAATGACAATGTCACATGAGCGAAAGAGATTTGTCAGCAGAAGGTTGAACGGTAAAGATTTTGATATATTGCCTGCAGCCTCAATCATCTTATGTAGTATGATGTGTCCAACATTAAATCGAGTCTGAGAATACATTTTCTCCATCACGTATAGGTCCATACAACTCACATGGTTCCGATGACCATCTCTGGGTAAAAGATTATAAATAATGCTATGATGTATGACTCGGGCTCTTACATTTAAATCTTTAGCTTTAGGCTTGACAAAAACTTTAATATCCGGAGATTTATGTATGCTACGTAGAAAATCCAAACCCTTTTTTTTTGCTGAATAAACACTGGGTGAATAGATGAATTGTAATAGTTTTTTACATTATTCCCTTCCTCAAAGTTCAGCAACCTATTTATGTCTTGTGCAGACAAAACAAATTCCTTTCCATAAACATAGCTCATTACTTTTAGCGGACAAGTAGAATGTGACAAGTTTGCATAAAACATTCTAAAAGCTTTCTCAAAATAAGGGTCTTCCAATCCAAATAAATGATATAATCTCATACGTTTATATTCCAAAATCATACTAGAGAGACCAACAAACGAAATTTTCCTTGCAAGAATCAATGGTCGAAACATGAAATCTTCTTCAAAACGTTGCTTGCACTTTGCATCAAAAAACATTTTAGAAGGAAATACTACTAAGGGAGGAGGTCTAGATGAGTTACCTCATGAAGTTGATGACTTTCGTTTTCTAGTGATACGAGTGGTCATTTTGACGAGAGAGAATCATATGCTTTGGCTGAAGAACACACTAAATACCCCAAAGATTGGCTAAGGAGGCCGAAAAAGAAAGGAATTCATCAGTGAGGAAACGAGAGTTGACATAATTGCTAGAGATTAGAGGAAAAGATAGCAAAAATTAGGGCTTGGCTCAGCCAATGCTGTTTTAAAAATCGACATATTGGTCGACCTATTTAACTACGGTCAACCTATTCCTTCGAATTGAAAATTTGGGGGTAATCTGTTTAGATTTCAGTCCATCGGTAAAGGGTAGGTCAACCAATTTTCCAGAATTAAAAAACTTGGCACACTCTGTGATATTTTTGGTCGACTTGATTCTTTGAGAAGGTCAACTGACTTTAATTAAGAATAAAAAATATTTCTCTTTTCTCTCTCCTACTTTAATATACTAAATCAAATCAATAGATTTATGAACACAACACCAGCATCAAAGCAATCTAGTTACTAGAATTTTGAAATCAATTGAATGATTAAAAAGTCGAAGCCATATTAGAATTAAACCAATCAAACTTTAAACCTATAACACACATACAAGGAAGTCTCCTAACATTCACAATCAAAAGTATTTAAATGGGATAACATCCAACCAAAAACAATGTTCAATTGCCTTTCTTAAAAAAAACCAAATCTTTTTGGGTCCTTGAGTTTTAGGTTTGGTTCATTTAGGAACTAAACAAGTTTAGAAATTGTCATTTTGTTATTTAATTTTAATGGGCAACTAAACGATTTATGTCCTATACAATTACAAACACTACAAATAGTAGGACAAATGAAGAAATTATTATAAACCTTTTTCTTTTTAAAGGATTCATAACCAATTCCACCCTCATTAAAGGTTATCCTTTGATTTCCTAAAAGCATGTTCACGTTTTTTGCTACCATTAGTGAATTTCAAAACAATAGAATGCAAATCATCATTTTTAACTCTCAATTCACTAACACCAATTTCATAAGATTTAATAGTAGTATCCAAATTATCTTTCATGCTTTTCAAATCAAAAATTTGCTTTTCAAAAGATTAAGCAATCTCAACATGTTTTTTCATCAACTCATCATTTTCGTTTTTCAACAATTTAAACTTATGTTTAAGTATATTGTATTGATCAAACAATTCATTGAAAGCATCAAGCAATTCATCATTATCATCCATATCTTCTAAATTACTAGAAGAGTTGAGTACCTTGTCCTCTTTAGCCATAAAGCAAAAATTTGATACTTTTTCAATTTTTGACGATGAAACCTCATCGCTATCGTCTCATGTGGCCTTGAATGATTTCTTCTTCGAGGCTTTTGATTTCCTATTTGCTTTGGGACATTCGGTTGAGGTATGTCCAAGTTTCCCGCATTCAAAGCAAATGATCGCCCTCTCCCCTTTTAACTTCTTTTGATGAAGATACTTGTTGAATTTTTGGGTTATGAATTTGATATCTTCATCATCTTCATCTTCTTCTTTGGAATCCACTTGAGTACTTGAGGAGGCTTTGAAGGTTATGTTCCTAGGTTTGAAGATTTCCTTCTCTTTTTGCTCCTCCTCATTGCTCCTCCTCATTGCTCATCAACATGATCTCGTGCGTCATTAGGGAATCGATGAGTTCTTCCAATTTTAAAACTTTGAGATCACAAGCCTCTTGGATTGTCATCACCTTAGGTTGCCACATCCTTGATAAGCACCTAAGAATTTTCCTATCCAACTCTTCGTTGGGATAAATTCTACAAAGAACTTTTAAACCATTAGTAAGGTTAGTAAAACGAGTAAACATACAACTAATGGTTTCATTTTTGTCCATTGAAAATAATTCATACTCATGAATAAGATTGCTCAATTTAATTTTTTTAACGTGATTAGTGCCCTCATGTGTAATTTCAAGGAATTTTCAAATGTCATAGACACTATCGAATGCTTGTATCCTATTGAACTCATCTCCATTCAAAGTACAATATAATAAATTGATAGTCTTAGCATTTATGCATAAATTTCGTTTATCAAGCTCAATACTCATTATACGATTTGGGAACATCTACATCATTTTCAATTTTAGTATAAACGTATGGTTCAATTTCAATCACGTTCCACAAATCATAATCTATAGATTGAACAATGATTTTCATTCTAGACTTCGAATACAAATAATAATTTCCATCAAAATACGGAAGTCTAGCCAACGATTGCCCTTCAACACGAGTATTAAGATTCGTAATAATTTTATACAAAAAAAATTAATCCAATAGATGCAAAACAAAACAAATTTATATCAATATGCACAATATCACACAAATAGTTTATTGACTCTGCTCTGATACCAATTGTTGGACCGTGTGCACAGCTATAGAAGGGAGGTGAATTAGGTGTGCTAAACTTTTTCATGCAATATTTATTTTTCTAACCCTAAGGGATTTATCAATAATAATTAAACAAACAATCATAAATATAAGAGAGATAAAGAAAGAAATACGACACCAAGTTTGTTCACACGGTTTGGCAACATCCAGCCTACATCCGCACTCTAAGTTTCTGACTTAGAGATCCTTAACCCACTAACCTCCCCGGTTAGTGACGATTGGCTTCACGGGTGTCAACCAAACCTTTACAAGTTGACTCTTCTTAGGGCATCATCCTTTTGATCACAGTTTACAAATAGAAATGAAAATTACAACAAATATTTCCTGACTCTCGAAATGTAAATTCTTAAGTGAGGCATTGAGAGAATTAGGATTTCCACTCTTTTACTAAGAGAATGCGAGTAGAAATTTTGGCAGCGTTTCGGTATGGCTCTCTCTCATCTTAGTCTTCAATTTGGAGTGCCACTATTTATAGAACTGCTCAACCACATTCATTTTGGTCGGCACCATCCAATTGTTGGAAACTAGTCATTGCGTCATACAGATTGACCGGTCGACCACTTTCTTCACTCCGATCGACCACCTCTTTATATTTTAGACACTTCGCCCAACTCTATCCATTTTGCGGTTGATCACCCATCCAGCTGCTTGATTGTTTCCTCAACTGATGAAAGATCGAGCTCCCTGTCCATTTTCCAGTCGACCGCCTTTCCCAACCGGTCGACCGCCTCTTCAGCATTTTAAGTATATGAGCAATCTATCTTTTACGCCGGTCGACCGCCTTAAAATTGGTTGACCACCTCCATTGTTTTTCAACCAAAATGGTTAACCTCCTCAATGTTTTAGTCGACCTCTTCTTCACTTTTCGTCTTTATTAAATCCTCTAAGTCTCAATGATGTGGACTTAGGTAAATATGTTAATAGACATTAATACTCTTATTAAGGGTATTTCCAATTAAGATCAATGATTATAATAATAAGATAATTAAGCATAAACAAACAATAAACAACTTATAATTACAATTAGTATATTTATCATCAAAACAAATAAGTATAATGACACTTAGGCTAACAAATGCATCAACTAAGAGTCCATTTTGTGCTGTAGGACCCGAGGAGTTAGTTTCCTCTCTATTCCCCTGAAGCTAAGCTATGTTTCTTTTTGAGTTTAAGTGATTTTATGAAGGTTGATAAACAAGAAAAAACTAAATGAAATAAAATGTTATTACGAGACTTTGAATTGAAGTTTGGAATTTGGAAATTTGGTTATGTTTCCTATGCTTAAGAACGTATGAAACTGTTGGTAAAACATAATGAATTGAAAATCATTATGGATATGCATATGGTGCAACAATTGTGGAAAATTGACCAAAACTGTGCGATTTTGGTTATGGAAACAGATGGTCACTTCAATGGATTTCAAATTAAAAATTGTTATGTTGTATTATTATACACATCATAAAGGAAATATGGCAAGTTATTGATATTTGAAGTTAAGTTAAAATTGTCGGATCGTGTGCACGCCTATAAATGGGGGGCAAATATAGCGTTCTAATATTTTCATGCAATATTTAATTTCTCTAACACCCTATATGATTTAACACATATAATTAAACATACAATGTATAAATAAAAAGAGTTAAGGGTAAAGAAATGTGCACAAGGTTTGTTTATGTGGTTCGGCAACCCGCCTACGTCCGCACTCCAAGAATCCACTTAGAGATCCACTAACTAGATTGGCTTATGGGTGCCAACCAAACCGTTACAACCAACTATTTTGGGGCGTCACCCTTTGACTATTTCGGGGCGTCACCCTTTACTTGTCTATTCTGGGGAGGCACCCTTTGATTGAACTTACAGGCGTTCAATCGAGCCGTTGACTATTTCAGGGCATCGCCCTTTTATGACTAATTCGTAGGGAATCATCCTTTACAATTTAGCTCAAAGTGTTTCGAAATGTTAAGCTCAAAAACTATTTCAAACTCTCCCAAATTGAATTCTCAAGTTTGGGATAGGGAAAGTTGGTTTACAATGCTCACAAATATAATGAGAAGTTGAGTATTGGTTTTGGCAGAGCTTCACGACTTCTCTCGGTTTCGTTGTTTGGAACTTGGAGTGCTTCTCTCAATTTATAGACCTGCACATTTTCTGTCGACCTAATCCTTCCGGTCGCCCGCTTCCAGCCGTTAGAAATATTACCATTGAAAATCCAACCACTGGAAGATCTGTCCGTTGTGTCTGCAGTGCATTTTAAGTCACATATCTAGACTACAATCTCGACCGTGTCACGTCCGAAATAACTTGGAGTTCGTAGTTTTGTTCATTCGGTTGCGTTCCTTGTCTGAAAGCTTCGACCTCGTCAAGACCACAAAATGCTCGAAAATGACAGATTCAAAACCTGATGTTTTTCTGTTGAACATCTCATCTGCATCCCCGACTGCGTTGCATCTAAAAAACCACGTTCAGCACCAGAAGCAAAACTCCAAATGAAATCGATTGCCTTCCTTGAACGTTACTCTCGACCGCATCATGACTAGAAGACCAAAACCCAGTTTTGATCGCCTCTCTCGTCCGCAACACATCCACAACATTTCATTTTATTTTCCTTTAGTTTCTAAGTCCCCAAAATAATATATTTTCACTACAAGGACTTAGGTAAACATGTTAGCACAATAATAATCCATGTTTTGAGAGTATTTCCAATAAATACGAATATAAATTTAATAATAAAAACATTAAGAATAATATCCAAAAAAATATAATTACCAACTTATTATTTTTAACAAAATAATCATCATTAAGTCATCATCAAAATGAACTAAGTCTAATAAAAAAGATAACAAAAATAGTGGGTTGAAAGTTGAAAATTTTGATGCATGTTGAATCAATTTGATGTGTTTTATCTTAAGCATGTGCGATGAGTCATCCAAGTTGATTTGGTATATTAATATGTACTCTCTCAAGTGATTGTGAACCTTGGAATTAATGGAATTTGTTAAATATGATAAAAGTTATATATGTCTTAAGTTAAAATACATGAATGAATATTAATGTGAAGGTATTGTGCTTTTAGGTTGATCAAAGCAAAGAAGCACCTACTTAAGTTGTTAAAAACATGTTAAGATTTCTGAGTAAGTAATGTTGCATGCGTTTGGCGTTTGGCATTTGGCTTATATCACATAATGGTCGGATTGAATTTATTATTTAATATATGTTGATATACATGTGATATGTTTGGTTGTTGATGTGTAATATGTTGATGTGATGAATATGGTTTTGTGTGATGATGTATAGAATGAGTCACTCATATTAATTGTAAAGTCATGCATTATCATGCATCATAAAACCTGTTTTTTGAAAGAAAATGAAAAAGATTTCTTTCATGTGTTTTATTAAGAAAGACTGAAATGAAAATAAAATACGTAATGGGTCATCGTAGGGGGGATTAAGTCAGATTGTCTCGAGAAGTGAACCAAATAGTATTTGCTCTCCTTAAAGTTCGAAATAGGATGTTATAAGAGGTGGACCAAATGGTGGCTATTCCTTCCTGATGGTTGTCCTAATGATTAAATAGTCAAGTGAAAAGGAAATAGGAAAATGGAAAACATAACATTCATGTTTTTATGAAAAACATGTGACATTATGCATTTCATTTACGTTTATATTATGTTGAAGCTTATGGTACGATGCATCACGTGTATGTTTATTTAAGTTATACATTACTCACTAAGCATTAAGCTTATAGGTGGATCATGTGATATAGATGAAAAATACGATGACAATTTACATATGGATCGACTTGACTGATGTTAATGTTGACAAGGTGTTTCACTGGACGAATGTTTGGCTTGTTGCGATTGCTCTAACTAATGACACGTGGCATATAAGAGGTGTCCAATTTTGTAAATTGATTTTAAAATATCAATTCTTTTGAAATGAATAAGATGGTTTAAGTAATTATTGACTTATAAAGATTGAATGTCTTCCACTGTGTCTAAAATGTCTAAAGTACGTTAAAATGAATTTCAAAAAGGCTTTACATTTTAGTTATAAAAAAAGAGACGTTACATCTAAGCTCTAGTGCAACTAACTTCATGCACTTCATCTTTTATCCCATGAAGTGTTTAAATCATTCTCACTATCCATCAGACTTAAGCTCAATGCAATAATATTAAATCTCAATTACATTTATTTGAAGGTAGAAATTAATGTTCATTATCGTATATGCATATAATGATGATGCATACAAATGCACCATGAACATGTCTTCCATGTACCATTATCTTCTCATCAATATACATAATTCATGTATTAATCATCTCTCATGTCAACATTTTTATTCATACACAATATGAAAGTCATCATCCGTACTACAATCTTGAAGGATTACTAAGAATGGAGTAATAACCAACGTCACTCTCCTCATGGGACTATGTCACAAAACTATTCGAAAAGTCAATTCACTCTACCCATTGGAGCTTCGACACACGAGTTCAAAAGAAGCCAAATTCATTGGTGACCAAGCCCCGTAGGCCTAAGACTACCAAGACAGCATTTTAAGGGACGAGACACATTTAAGAGGAAGAAGAAAACTCAGCCCAACCTGAATGGGTTCGACTAAATACAAATCGTGGACCACCAAGGGAATTTAATGTTTTTTTTTTAATTCTATTTGCAATTTTATCGAAGGACCAAACAATCCTTAGTCAAGTTAGCAATTATAAGTTAATTAGGTTTAGATGAAAAAGAAATTATTAGAGAAAATCAAAAGGAGAGTTGAGAGAGAGGAGGGGCAGGTTCGACTCGACAGACCATTGAGACTAGATTGAGTTGGATCGTCCTATATCCATGTCATCACCTTATGATGAATACTTTTTATCACGTGAAACGTAAGATAAGCTCAGCATAAGAATACTTGTCATATTGATGTCCTTCTTAATCCATCTTGAAATATGATTAATTCTCGACCTTCTCAAGTCGAAAATCACATTTTGGCTTGCTAAATTTACACTTAAATATCTCTCCGCCCACTTCTAAACTTGGCTTGGCTCCAAAGCCAGCCAGTATCTTGTTCAAAGTATCTACTTTCACGTGTTAACTTGGTCGACATTATTCACACTTGCCAGTCCAACTAATCTATTCCCAAACCAAACCTCGTGATTAACATGCTTACTTTTACCCCCAAACCATTTCACCACCTTTGACCAGACAAGACTTTGGGTGGGTCTGTGCAATTTACAAGTTGTCTTCTATTAAGTAAAGGTCATCAACCTTTCTAGCATTGCCAATGCTATTGCTTTTGAGTGAGCCATGGAACTCACAGAGAATTTAAAATGATAGTTTGTGTAATTTGCTTAGGTACATGTAAAACAGATTTTGTGATTTAGTAGGTGAATTGAGCTTTACTTCCGTGGATGAAGTTTGGAGCTTATTCGTGGTGGGGTTTCAGAAAAATGAACTCATCACCAACGTCAAAATATCTGTATCGTTCCACTACACCTCTTTACAATCTCATTAATCTACTCTTATATTATATTCAAAAAAATACACACGCCAACTTCAAATATGATGATAGCCATTGAAATTCATGGTTCAATTTCCAAACAGAATGCGACAACTTCCATGGTTATGGAGCTAAAACAGACCGAGTATAATGAAAAAATCGAACCTAATTCAACCAATTTTTTCTGATTCGATATGGTTGAGTCCTCGATTTTGCATTGCAAAAAGCTCATCTTTTTTTAACTTCTTTTGATCTCACTTACCCCTTTGAGTCCAACTTTAAAATGTTCACTTTCTTCAAAGACAAACCTATTGATGCCTCCTTTGACTCTCCTCATCGAACAAATCGTCTTTTGCAATTTCCCCATACCTGCTATGCCCACTACAAAAAATTGAATTCACTAGCAAACAACAATATCAATTAGAGTTACGGGTGTTCAAGAACTGTCGGCCTAAACCAAACTGATCATATTAGTCTAGAAAAGCAAAACTAAAACTGACAAACCAAATGTACGTAAACATTATTTTTTTAATTTTAATATGTTGGACCATACCACTTGTACCACCCTAAATTTTTCCTCTGGGGCTCAGTATCTCACCTCTCTATCTCTTGCCCAGCTACAAAAAGCGCATCCTGTCTGTGTTACAAACTCATTCACTAAAGTCTGTACAAGTAAAGTAAGCTAACTCATTCACACTTGTTGTACTAGTTTCAATCTACAAACTATTAAGTTTAATTTAATATTGGATTTGGGAAGACAAGAGATCAGTATCTGGTTCAAAATATTTACTACAGAGAAGGGAGATATGGGATTAATATAGAGCATTCGACGAAAATCAAGTATGGAAACCAAATATGGTAATAAGAAAAGACATTACGAGTTCCTTTGGTTGAGTGAACTGAAATGTATGGCAAGAAAAGCAATAAGGCTCGTGGGCGTTCATGTTTTATCTAGTTAATGCAATTAGTCAATTAAACACAACTCCTTTATTTCTGGCAACTTCAATTAAACACTTACTCATCTATATTATTATTAATACCAGACTCAGTCGCTCATTCGCTCATTCGCCTAGAAAAGCACAAAGGAAAAAATGGTTTGTCTGGTCCAGTTCTGCATCAACTATAAACAACCCACTTATTGCCTAGCCCACTATATACTTAGGCTTCCTAAGATAGGGCAGGGGTTTGTAATGACTTTCTCACAATCCCATTTGGTCTTCATTGCAGTCTCTCTTACTACCAATCTTCCTTTCTCCTTTGTAACTATTTTGAGCCCAATAATTATCTCTTGTATTTGCAAACTCAATATAAAATTAAACTCTATTATGTATAGACTGAAGCAGGAGAAATATGTGGGAATGAGTTCGCTGCCTTACTTGTGTTGACTTCAGCAAATGAGCGCACAAATGAATCTGCAAGAACATATCAACCTGATTGAGCTATATCAGGTGGTGTTTCAACTAATATCGTTTCAACAGACTAAATTAAAGTTAGTTTTACATGAAGATATATTATAACGATGCTAATTTAAGCCATTGAAAAATCATCAATCATATAGAATGACCTCTATTTTTTCTTTTATATCTAGCCACAATTGTAGAAGACTTTAATATTTCAAAACTATATAAGACGATGAGAGACGAGGAAACTTTTTCAGTATTGATGAAAATGATGTTCTAAATGAAAGGATTTGTGAATAGTACGAGTAGTACCTTCTTTTTGGGCCCTTGAAAATAACTTCATGGGTGTCTCAACCCTAGAAGTTCGATGTCAAAGACAAGAGTTCCTAAACTTGACCCTTCCCCATTAGCAAGACGAGTAGGGTTAAAAATGGTAGTAAACAATCTCTGCCTGTCAAAAAACTGTAAAACAATGCCCATGAGCATATAATTAACTGAAAAAAGCTCAACTGGCGAAATTATACAACATAAATCAACTCTCTCTATCTCTCTCTTTTTCTCTCACACATATTTTTACTGAAATACGAAATTCAGTCCACTTAAAAGTACTTAACGACAACACGAAGAAACCTTAAAACATTTTTTAAAATCAGCATTCTCTAGATTTGAATCGCATTTGTACAACCATTCTGACAAATTGACTTGAGTACTTCCATGAATGGGTTTGAAATGAGAATATCTCTTCTTTTTTTTCGTTCATCATTACTGCTAAATCTAGCCGTGCTCCTGGAAGAATGGGTTGTTTCTTATGATGCAATAGTGAATGCATTTCAATTTTTGGCAACACAATGTTTGCATTTGCTTAAAATTTATGTCCTCCATTTTTTGAGTCCGTCCCTTCATTTTATTTTATGCCTGTTCATGGTATACAAGTTTTGTAGAGGGGATAGCTTTCTCATTGGCCGTCCCCAAACATTAAGCAAATAGAACATACAGATGGATTGAAAACACTCGGATTAAGACACTATTATTGATGGAATTTGACTATCATCATTCCGGACTGAAATTAATTAACAGTTCCAACACTTCTGCCAGAAACTGTATGGAGATGCTATAATAGCAAGGCATAATTAGGACGCTAAGGAGAACTTACATTAGGAGGTATTGGCTCCTGTGATGTATTTTGATATCCCTGGGAGGGTGGGATGATTACTCTACGAGTACCTCCTACTTTCATTGATCTAACGGCGGCTTCAATTCCTGCTATGACCTGGATATGGTTTCAGCATCATTTCTTATTGGCTTACCAAATATGCAACATTGGAATGAAGATCTTTTGTAAAAATATTACCTATTATTGAATCAACCACCTTAAATTTAAATTTTCACCCTTACAGCTGAAAATAAATTGTGGATGATTCCATTGTTAAAGATCGATGACACAATATAGTTGTTCCATGTAATTTAATTTAACAAATATTAAAAGATTTGACCAAAAACCAACACTTTCTCTGGCTTAAATTTTTTTCCCCCCCGAAGAACAGGTGATTATGTGCAAAATCGAAAAGCATAAAAATATAGTTTTGTTTGTTTGAGATAATCATTTTAAAGATGCAAACATTAGGTTGAGAACTGAACATACAGAAAGTGAATAAATCTTACATAGTAAAGAAATCAAGCACAGTTCTTGTGATTTTAAGCAAGAGCCATTAAGAAAACAGATAAAATGACTGGTCTAGACTAGCTTTGTACCCACTTGGTTCCACTTAAAGCTGCAATTATATACATTATCCCTTAAATAAGCTATTTATGTCAAACATTTTGATGTTCAGTTTCAATTATATGAAAAATCTGTTCTCTTAAATAAGTCCTCCAAACAAGATAAGCTAATAGACTAAACATAACGAGTATTTAGCTTATCTATTGATATATCAACAGCCTTGCCTATTTCAAATTTTAAATATCTACATAATCCTAGCTTAAAGCTAATTAAAAAGCTTATCCCAAATACTTTTTAGCTCAAAGATTAATATTACACTTAGTTAAGTCATGACTTAGCGTTATGAACAAATATAAGATCATATATTATTCAGTGTGCAAGTTTCAATAACTAACATAAAGTTGAATCCACACAGCAACCCTGAGATAGAACATAAAATTCAAAGTTTGGATTTTGTTTCAAGGAACCTGGGCGATACAAATAAAAATAATTATCTTAGAATTTAAAGGAGAAGTAGAAAGTAAACAATGTCTATTCTACTTCTAAACGTTTTAAGTACAGAAGATTACCTTCCCAGACCCAAGGGTAAAAGAAAAGGGAATTGGTTCACCGTCCCCGTCTTTATGATCGTAAGTAGTATCAAAACGCCATCCTTGCTTGGCCGCCAATCTTCCATAGTAATGAACTGCGACCTTCAAATTCACGACAGATCTGTAGTAAGGTGCAAAATCGAATAATCCTATAATCCTTGAGGAAAAAAATCATTCTAAATTTACTTAATCTAAATCTGGTTCATAGGGACCTAGAAACTTGGTGGTATAAGAGAGAAAATACCTGGTCACCATCAACTGGAACTTCACCGTAACCGATTCGGAGGTCTAGGGCCCTTACTCCACCGGAATCAGGTAGCTCGACGAACTCAGAAACGGCGGATTTGGACGAAGCAGGGGATGAGAAAGAAAGGATAGAGAGAGAGGTGGAGATAGCCGAAAGAGTAATGGAAAAAGCTATTCTTCTCGAGATCGGAGAAGATGCAGAGATTTTGGCAGAGGGAGAATCAAAAGACGAGAGACGGGGGTTTGAATGGAGGGAAATAGACGGAGATTGGACTGAGTAGAAGCACTGTACCATCATCATCTTCTACCTTCCCTTCTCTATGTTCCTACAAAATAACAAACAAAACTGATTTATATCTGAGTATCCGTTCGTGCTACTTCATACAAGATTTATCTTGGTTGTGGCTAGAGTGGGCAAATCGGTTCTCGGTTCTGGTTTCCGACCTCTCGAAACTGATCGTTCGGTTCTCGGTTCCGAGAGTAAGGAACCAGAATCGGAACCGCAAAGAATCGGACCCAGAACCGGAACCAAGTTGCTGTTCTGGTTCGGTTTCGGTTCGATTCCGATTCCTAACTGAAATGCAACTTCTAATTAAATTACAGATGAGACCTAAACTAAACAGAATATACAAATTCAATAAAGCTAACTTGTAATGCCATACTCAAAGCTGAAGGGCTCAGACGATGGAGAGTTTGTTTGTGTCAGGAAACATACTCCATGAAAATGACTTCTCCTAATATATATATAAACAAGGTAAGAAAGAATAGAGGATGAACTTAAAACATAAAGCCAACCCTTTGAAGATATTCGTATCTGTTATTTAGCAACACTTCCTTTCAACAAAAAATATTCCCCAACTGATTATCAACATTAATATATCAGTCTCCCAACATTTTATCAATATTCTCCATTCAAAATCAACAGTCTACCATTCATGGTCTTCATTCTATCATTCAAAATCAACAGATTATCAACATTCTCCATTCAAAATCAACAGTCTATCATTTATGTTCTCCATTGTATCATTCAAAATCAACAGATTATCAACATTCTCCATTCAAAATCAAAAGGCTCTCATTCATGTTCTCCATTCTATCACTTAAAATCAACATATTATCAATATTCTCCATTCAAAATCAACAGTCTATCATTCATGTTGTCCATTCCATCATTCAAAATCAACAGATTATCAACATTCTCCATTCAAAATCAACAGATTATCAATTTGTTTCTTTCTGTAACACCACATTATGATTTCTACCAATCTGCTTCTTTCTCTAACACCCCATATAAAAACTAATCAAAATAACAATGTGCACATATATGCATTTCTTTGAACACACAGGTTACTTACAGGTTATTTTGGAAGATGAGTCATTCAGCATGAAGAAATTACTCCAGAATAATAAAGCCTGATCAAATTCTTAAAACCACATATTCTTACTATGAGAAGGGATTGATGTCTGGTGAGGTGACTGCAAAACAAGAGGCGACTGGCATCTGAGGAGAGGTGAGGCGAGGCGAGAACAGAACCAATGGTTGGCGACTGCAGAACACGAGGCGAGAACGGACCTGAGGCGAAAACAGAAAATAGGGCTTCGTAACTTGAGGAAGAACCAAGAAGCCCTCGTTCCAGTCTTCCAGAAGCCCTCGTTCCAGTCATCTAGAAGTCTTCCTTCTCTAGAAGCTCTTCTTCTCTAGAAGCCCTTCCTCTCTAGAAGCCCTCCTTCTCTAGAAGCCTTTCTTCTCCAGAAGCCCTCATTCTCCAGAAGCACTCATTTACATCGTATATGTTGGTGCGGTTCCGTCGGTTCTCTACATCAAGAACCGAGAACCAAACCAAAAATTAAAAATAAAACCAGAACCGAACCAAATATAATTTTGGGAACCAAGAATCGGAGCCAAACCAGAACCGATCGTCGGTTTCGGGTCGGTTCTAGGTTCTGGTCGGTTCTTGCCCACCCCTAGTTGTGGCACATTTTTTAATAAAATTTCTAGCATTTTTAGGTAGTCATAGGACTCAAATCGGGCGCAATTAGGCCAAGACTTCGAGACCCGATCCAGGTCTGATCTAATGAATAAACTAATTGAACAAGTGTCCATGTTGGTGAAAAATATTAATTAGGGAAATTAACACCACAAACTAACTTTATAGTGTGGGTTCAGGAACACCACAAACCTTGAAGAAAATTTTTGGATAACTAAAATCCTAAACTATGGAAAAAGAACGACGTTGACCTCGTAATCACGTTTCTGGTCAAAATATGTGGACGTTAACACCGCAATTTCGTTAACGTCATGGACCGTTGAATGGAGACGTCCAAGGTAGCAACAACATACGTCCCGCAACGACGAGGGACGTTCAAAACTAATCCAACAGATGGATGAAGGACCTAAATAATCAGGGGACGTCTGTCCTGCTAGTTATATCAAGGGACAGACGCCCCTTGATTGGAATGAACGGCTAGGATGGATTTAGGTCATCCCCCAAAGGCTCCCATAGACAATAGTTCATGGTTATTGGATCGAGGAACGGATGTTCCTCGATTAGAATGGACGACTAGGATGTACTCTAAAGATGTTAACATTGTCATGTGCAAGGAACCCGCTTTTTAAAAAAGTGCAGACTCCCTCCACTTAAAACGGACGTCCATCGATCCACAACGAACGTCCTTTGTCCTAAATCGGACGACCCTCGTCCCAAAACGAACGTCCCTCACCCCAGATCAGACGTCTCTCGCCCTAAAATGGATGTCCATCGACTTGAGACTACGCCATTCTGCCTATAACATATGTCCCTAGTTTCACAATAGATGTCCCTCGACTTGAACCAATTCAACTCTGCCTATATAATCGCGAAGGAAATCCTCTGCGAGTGCAAGCAACCCTAAATCCCTAAACACAATTTAACAACAAAGTTTTTGAGTGTTGCACATCAAATGGCATCGATGAGTATTGCACCATCCATTGTTGAAGAATCCATTAACTACAGAATGAAGGTGGATCCTATTTCGACAATCAAGGCGGGTGAGCAACGTGCGTTCTATCACGAAGCTGGTATATAGGTGCATTCAAGCTCGATATCTCTAGACTCATAGCTTCGTTCAATGCGGGACTCAGAAAAAGATTATTGGGCAGAGAGTATGCATCCACAAATAGAATGTTCATCCTTAGAGCTCTATTTGGGGAAGAAGTATAGTTTGTTGAAGGAAATTAAAGAAGAAGTGATTGATTATGCTTTGAAGAATGGGCACGGGATAAAGTCTGTCAAAAGCAAATGTCATCAGTTGACTGCAGTGTGCAAGGATAGATGCAGTTGGTGACTTCACGCTTCAAAAATGAAAGGTGAACTTAAATTTCAAATTAAGAGCTATAATGAGGTGCACACTTGTGCACGAGAGATGAAAAGCTGACACGCTTCTACCAAATGGTTGGCAAACCAATATTTGGATAGGTCAAAAGTTAGCCTATGTGGGACGTTTCTTCCATCATTGAGACTGTTAGAAAGGATTTTAATGTCAACATTGTAGGATCGATATACACCTATATAGGGGGGGGGGGGGGGGTGAATATAGCGTTCTAACTTTTTCGTGCGATATATAAGTTCTCTAAATCCCTAAGTGATTTATCAAATACAATTAAATAAGCAATCACACATATATGCAATAATGTAAAGGGTAAGGGTAAGAGAAGTGTACACAGTTTGTTTACATGGTTTGGAAAACTCGCCTACGTCTGCTCTCCAAGTTCCATTTGGAGATCCACTGACTAATTGACTTATGGGTGTCAATTAAACTGTTTACAAAGACTAATTCTAAGGGTATCATCCTTTGACTATTGCGGGTCGTAAACCTAAATTTGACTATTGCGGGGAATCACCCGTTGATTGAACTTTAGGGCGTTCAATCGAGCTGTTGACTGTGTCGGTGCGTCACCCTAGTGTGATGAATTTTTAGGGAATCACCCTTTACAATTTAGCATAGTAATATGAATAAAAAAAATAAAGCTCTAGAAACTAATCTGAATTCTCCCAATATTAACTCGCAAGTTTATGGGTGGAGAGAATTAGATTTACAATAGCTCACAGTGATTATGATTAGAGTATTGATTTTGGCAGAGCTTCGCCTCAAATTTTCGATTGTTATATATAGGCCACTGACTTTTCGGACGTCCTAAAATGGATTTGGTCTATCGCATCCAACCATTGAAGAATATAGCCGTTGAAATCTATCCATTGGAAATCTGTCCGTTGGCAAAATCTGGACTTTTCAGTCGACAGTCCTCGTCTGCGCCTTGTCTGCAGCTCATCCGAAAAGTCACCCAAACGTTTGTCGACCGCTATCGTCTTGGTCTTGTATGCTATCGTTCGAAATGTTAGGAGTAATATGCCAAACAAGTAAGTGTAATAGAACAATTTTATAATATATGAATAAATTTATATTGATTGATATTATGTTAACATTTTATATTATGTTTTATAAAATTCATAGAAATTTTTTTAGTTATTTATGCTAACTTTATATTAACATATATATTGTATATATGCGGGATAAAATATAAAGAGTAATAACTAGAATATGTCCATGACTTATATTTGAAGTATGGAATCTTCAAATAGTTCATAGTCATAAACATAGTTGATCTAATTAAGAATGTATAGTCATATCTCAATTAAATATGTAGTGACATAAGATAAATATGTTTTATATAATATGATTATATAGGATTGGACCAGATAAAATTATATTGTTCTGATAATTTTCATTAAATATAGAACAATTAATTTTATCATAATGACGGTCATATATGCATGATCTTAATTCATTGTATTTAACAAACTCTTATTTTATTTTAATTTATTCTTTGATTTACTCGATAAAGTTTTGTACGAATTATGATTCGTATACCTTGTATATTGGGAGTGAATTAAAATGAATAGCTGAGAATGTTAATATCAATACAATGAAATCCATTTCTATAGATTCCCTTGTTTGTTAGTTCAAAGATCAAATAATTAGCGCGCGATTCATAATCGTTATGAATTAATTATTCAATCAAGAACTAATGGTAGTCGAGGATAAAGACGCAATATGAGAGGTTAACGGATTATAAACCTATCTCTATTGCGAATCTAAATGGAGGGTTAATACATATGTAATGACTATATTAATGGACATTACTTTGAGTAAATATACTCTATAGTTTTTGAGAGTGCAACTCTAAGTATTTAGTGGAATTACTTTAGAGTTAATAATTATATTAATTAATATAAAGAGTTTATATTAATTAACAAAATATTATTGGAGCTTAAAATTATAGGTCCATCGGTCCCTTTGTCACCTTCTATCATTATTCGAATAATAGAAAAATGAACAAAGAAGATTAAATAATTAATTATTTAATATACTCAATAATAAGTTTATTATTTTTCCTTAGATGAAATAATTGAATTATTGATTATTCAATTAATTAAGACAAAATGACAAAAGTTGTCATAGTTACTATATTTGTTATATTTTATTAAATGAAATAATTGAATTATTGATTATTCAATTAATTAACAAATATAAAGTAACTTTTGAAAATAGTTTTTAAAATGGATTTTGTCAAATTTGAGTTAATGTCATAGTGTCAAGTGTTAAGTTATGGTGACAAGACCTTTTGTTTGCCATAATATTTTTGTTATAAAATGTATTATAACTTTAATGAGAGATTAATAATTTAATGTCATAGTGCCAAGTGTTGAGCTATAGTGACAAAACCTTTTGATTTCCATAACATTTTTATAAATGTATGAAATCAATTGTAACTTTAATAAGGAATTTGTAGTCTTTTTTTCTAAATGCCATAATGGCCATTATGGAGCAATACCACTATAAATAGAGGTCTAATCTCATTAGGTTAGAAGGTTGAAATCTTTGAGATTAAGGAATCCATTTTGAGAGCAAAATTTGTGTCTTCCATGTTGGTTTTAGAGAAGTGTTTTCTAAATCCAAATAGAATGTCCCATGTGTTGAGAATACGATCTATCATAAATTGAGTGTAATCTTGCTTTGTTCATCACACCCACACGTGCTTATTCAAGGTGAGGAGGATTGGCGGAGAAGATCAAAGGTTGATTTTGTGCTAGTGTGAAGTAAGATACAAAGGTAATATTCTTTATCTTTTAGATTAGATCCAAATAAAGATTTTTGAACACATATTATTATTAATATGTTCTAACAACGATTCATTTTATATTCATGTTAAAATTGTTTTTCATGATACATAGGTTACGCACGTTACCGTTGTTATGAACCTCTGTAATTCCGCCGTGCGAGGGAACCTAAAAACTAACACGAAAATTATGGACTGCAATGCTTGTGAGATTGGGATGCATTCCCCGTGTCCTTGCCTTGTCCTCTAGTTGTCTGAAAACGCCAAAGACCAGTTTTGACCGACTTCCTTCGTCCACAGTCGTCTAGTAGGCAACTCTAAATTTAACCCTGAACAATACTGAGTCCCAAAATAATATGCAACACTTCATAGACTCAGATAAACTGGTTAGCACATTAATAATACCCATTTTGAAGGTATTTTCAATAAACACGTATATAAATATTATTATAGAAACGTTAAGAATAATATCTAGAAAATACACAACACAACTTATTGAATTATTAAATAATACAACATTTTAGTCATCATCAAAATATAACTTAGCATAATAAAAAGGCTAATAATCTCCACTTTTTTGATGATGACAAAAGCCACTAAGTTATTTACCCTAAAACTTAAGTATGTGCATCATATATTGTATATTAGATTTTTTCCCTTTAAGTAATGCAATTTATCAAACAATAAAATCATGCAAACATGCTATATCAATTATTATTACATATTAATTGGCTCACCCCATAATCAACTTATACATATCTCTCTCCCTTTTGTCATAATAAAAAATAATTCCTAAGGGAGGGAAGTTTAAAGGCAATCAAGGATTATCAAAATAAAAGCACCCAAAACATTCTTCTTAAAAAAAATTCTCCCCCTTATTCAAGGGATCTATCCAAGAAGCTAACAATGGAGAGAATTAGACATTCAAAATTAATTCGTGGTCAAAATAAAATGCCAAATTAATACAACCACATTTGTTGGCAAAAACAAAGTTCTAACAAAAATCTTCTCCCTCTTTGTCACTAAGCTTGTAACCTTATTTGAGGGAATTATGCATTTAAGTCCAAGAGATAGATATCTATTGTAAGTTCAAAATAAAACAATCAATTCTAAGAATGATACCACTAGTAGAAATGAGAAATAAGCTAGTGATACCAATTGAAAAATTAAGAACTTAACTAAGGGTACCAATTGATGATTCACAATTAAAAACAAAACCATTTTGCAAACATTGACACCAATTGTAAATCCAAAGTGAAATTCAAAATTAAAATCTATGAGAGATACAAAATTTAAAATCAAAATATCAATAAAGTAATCTCTTCCCCTATGTTAACAAGGGGATATAATCCAATTTTAAAATTTTGCTCTCCCCCTTAGAGCAATTATAAATGACAACTTAAAAATTTCTCTTCCCCTTAAAAATTATCACCAAACAAGTAAGTGGGAATCCATATTAAAGAACCATCCAATTTTAAAATACAAAGAAATACCAATAGTCGAACATCTATGGATGGATTCAAGTTAAACCAAAAAACTAAAATTTCTCCCCCTGTTGTTATGCACAAAACCAAATAGTTGGGGAACTAAAAGTGATACCAAAATATAATCTTACAATATAGTACCAATTGAAAATAAATATATTCATTGATATCAATTGTTGGAATTTAACCTAAAAACAAAAGATTGATACCAATTTAATGATATGATACCAATTTGTAAAAGTTTAAAATCAATAGACATAACCAATTTAAAGATTTCAAAGTAAAAGTCATTGTTGATATCAATTTAGAGAATTCAACCCAAGGTTAAATATTGGTATCAATTTGAAAATCAACCACAAACTCTTCCCCTTTTTAAGTCAATAAATCAAATTGTTTGGGAAATCATCCAAATCATCCAAATCAAAACCAATTTTGTGTTCTCTTCCTAAATCAATGGTCAATATACAATTTATGGGGAAATATCAAAGTTAAGACTATAGCAGAAGCATAATCAACAAAATTAGAAACAATACAACTTTATTTTTTTATCAATCAACTAATTTCAATTTAAGGAGACTTATCAAGGTTTAACCTAGCGGAAACAATTTTATCAAAAACTAAAATCAAAATCAACATTTAAAAACAAGTCAATGATCTCAATACAATTCTATTTTCTCCTGTTTTATCCATATACAAAATTAATCCAAAGGAGAGACCAAATCAACAAAAGAAACCAAACAATTTACTCCAAAATAATTATCTCTCCCTATATCACTAAAGAAAAATCTAATCAATGGAGTATTCTAAGATTTCAAAAACTAGAACAATTGTCTAAACATTTTATGTCTCCCATTTTTATCCATAGCTAAATCAATCCAACAGGGGAAACCAAATTTTCACAATAACAAAGATCCAACGATCCATGCAAACCAATATTTGCAATCTAGAGATTAAATTGTTGGAACCAAATCATCAAAACACGAATGAAAGGAATAAATCAAATTTCAACCTATGTATATAAAAAGATAAATGCTAACTATGAATCCAATAAACAATATTCTACTAATAAAAGTTAAATATTAATCCAAATCAAATCTAATTAATCAAACTCAAACAAATTTTATACCTCAACCAATTTGTCATTTCCATTTTGCACAATTGAGACTTCTTCTTTAAGCTTCTCATTTTGAATTTTGGATATTCAACTATTCAAGCTCTTTAAGCTCCTTGGAATAATCTTCAATCTACAACAAAAATCATTTTGCATTCTTTGGTACCTAAACCATTTTGGGTCCATTTGTTATAGGCTTTGTTTCTTTTGGTACCCACATAAGATTAGAATTCAAATATGATTTAAATTTAGAATTTAAATTCAAAAGATAAACAAATTTAGAATTAACATTTGATTTCAAATTAGTATTCAAATTTAATGGACAACAAAATGATTCATGTCCTAAACAATTGCAAGAATTTCAAATAGATGGACTAACAAATAAATTAGTATAATTCTTTTTCTTTGCAAAAGGTTTATAGTCAATTCCAGCTTTATCGAATGTAACCTTTTGCGAATTCAATAGCATATTTAAATTTTTGCTCCCATTAGTGAATTTAAGCACAATCAATTTTAAATCATCATTTTTAACTTTCAATTCACTAATATCATCATCATGTAATTTGATAGAGATATTCAATTCATCATTCATAATTTTCAAATCACAAATCTCATGCTCCTGATATTTAATAGTAGTAATCAAATAACAATTTTTAGTATTTAATGAACTAATTTCATTTTCATGTGATTTGATAGTAGAATTTAATCCATCATTCAACAATTTCAAATTACTACTATCATGCTCAAGAGATTTAAAGGCAACATTAGATTCATCAATCAAACTCTTTAATTCAACAATTTGATCCTCAAAAGATTTATCTAAATGAGCATGCTTTTTGATCAAATTGTTATGCTCCTTTTTCAACAATTTATATCTACCTTTTAGCTCATTCAAACTATCTAGCAATTCATTTATTAAATCACCATCATCATCACTATTAGAATCCAAATTGCTATAATAGTTTGTATCTCAATTTCTTTATTGGCCATAAAGCATGTATTGGCCACTTCCACTTCTTTTTCGGAGGTTGAGCTTTCTTCATTTTCAATCATTTGATTTGGGTCTACATGTGTTAGCTCAAGAGATTTCCATATATCAAAAGCTCTAACACATGATTGAATTTTATTAAATTCATTTTTACTTAAGGCACTATATAAAACATTCATGGCTTGAGCATTTAAATTCCAATTTCGTATATCTAAATCATTGAATTCACAAGATGGTCTAAGAATATTAATTTCATTTTCAATGATTTTCCATAAAGCATAATCTACAGATTGCACAAATAATTTCATTATAAACTTCCAATATAAATAATTACTACCATCAAATAGTGGAGGTGTAGAAGTGCATTGACCTTCATTGTGCGTATTGAAATCCATAATAACATTATCTAATTGAAGATATCAAACAAATTTATCAAATAATTTCTAACTAGAAATTTATCCCAAAAACTCAATTAAATTTATTCAAATAAATATCTACAAGAGAATTTACAATATGCACAAAATCGCACAAAAAGTTTAAATACCCGCTCTGATACCAATTGTAGGATCGATATACGTCTATAGAGGGGAGGTGAATATAGCGTTCTAACTTTTTCGTGTGATATATAAGTTCTCTAAATCCCTAAGTGATTTATCAAATACAATTAAATAACCAATCACACATATATGCAATAATATAAAGGGTAAGGGTAAGAGAAGTGAACACGATTTGTTTACGTGGTTCAACAAACTTGCCTACGTCTGCGCTCCAAGTTCCACTTAGAGATCCACTAACTAATTGACTTACGAGTGTCAATTAAACCGTTTAATAAGACTAGTTCTAAGGGCGTCACCCTTTGACTATTACAGGTCGTCAACCTAAATTTGACTATTATGGGGAGTCACCCTAAATTTGACTATTGCGGAGAGTCACCCGTTGATTGAACTTTAGGGCGTTCAATTGAACAGTTGACTGTTTTGGGGCATCAACCTAGTGTGATGAATTTTTAGGGAATCACCCTTTACAATTTAGCACAATAGTATATGAATTGGAAAAATAAAGCTCTAGAAACTAATCTAAATTCTCCCAATATTAACTTGCAAGTTTATGGGTGGGGAATTGAATTTACGATAGCTCACAGTGATTATGATTCGAGTATTAATTTTGGTAGGGCTTCACCTCCAATCTCAGATCGTTATATTGAGCTTGGAGTGCATCTCTATATATAGGCCACATACTTTTCAGACATCCTAAAATGAATTCAGTCGACCATATCCAACCACGTCGGAATCCATTTGTTGGAAATTTGTTCGTTGGCAAAATCTGGACATTTTAGTTGACAGTCCTCGTCCACGCCTCGTCCACAGCTCGTCCAAAAAGTCGCCCAAATATTACAGATTCAAACATTTGTCGACCGCTATTGTCCTGGCCTCGTCCGTTATCGTCTGAAAACTATGGATTGCAATGCTTGCGAGATTGGGACGCATTCCTTGTGTCCTCGACTAGTCCTCTAGTCGTCCGAAAACGCCAAAGCCCAGTTTTGGCCAACTTCCTTCGTCCGCAACTGTCAAGAAGGCAACTCCAAATTTAACCCTGAACAATAATGAGTCCCAAATAATATGCAACACTACATAGACTCAGATAAACATGTTAGCACATTAATAATACTCATTTTGAGGGTATTTCTAATAAACATGGATATAAATATTATTATAAAAATGTTAATAATAATATCTGAAAAATACACAACACAACTTATTGAATTATTAAATAATACAACATTTTAGTCATCATCAAACTACAACTTAGCCTAACAAAAAGGCTAACAAACATTACCCCAAGTGTTGCTAGAAGTGCTAGGCAGGGGATGTACATTTATTTCAAATGGACAAAAAAGGTTGGTGCCTGCTATCGAACAATGTGCACGAGCAGCTGTGCTTCGTTTCTACCTCAGACACTTGTATGCCAATTTAAAAAACAATTTTGATGACCTCAAAGCCCGATCACTCAAGCTCGAGCCAAGAAGATCTTTGCCTTTCTAACATGCTTTTATTTTCCAGGGGAAGTACACGTGAAGGCCTTAAAGATGACTCTTTTGCAAGAGGATAAAGGAATGTCAAAACCCATACTTTCTTGGAAGTTTATTGCACCCATTGGATTGCACCAACCACCCGATACTACATTGGAGCTCAAATTGCCGAGCCTAAAGTCACTCCTTAGTTAAAGATATGTCTATATTATGTCTTGACGTGATTTTAAGATTTATGTTTTGTAGAAATATTAGTTGATAGATTTTTTTTGGTTAGATTTATGTTGTTTTTTAATTGGTTTTTGTTAAAGTGATTGGCTAGCATGTTAGTCGAGCATTCATGCTCATTTTTGGACCATAAGGGTAAATCTATAATTGTGCATTAGGGCATCCTTTATGAAGGTATTTAGTCTTCCTAATGAGGCCCTAAACCTCAGTTTTGAAACCCTAAAGCAACTGCTAATTTTCATTTTTGAAGTTCCCTCCCAAAACACAACTGGAGCTCTTGTCTAGGTCAAGCCGAAGACTCGATTTCCAAACATTTCTTTCCTCACTGTTCTGTCGATCTTGGAGGAAGGATCTTATGTTGAGTTCTCCCAACACTTCCCTAGAGGTATTATTCAAGATAGGATGGTCAGAAGATTGAAGGAAAACAGGTTGGAGTGGCCTTTGCATTGAGGTCCATTGAAGTCGTGGTTTCCAAGTTTATGAAGCTTGCGGACCAACTTGTATATGTGTTTTTTTGTTCTTGTTGTTTTGAGCAAAGTTTGGCTATGAAATTTTTGAAATTGTTTCCTTTCTAGATTATATTGATTTGTCAAAAGTTGGTGGTCTTTGGAATTAAGTCCTTGATGTGGTGCAACAATTTTGAAGATCGAAGGTTCTGTTTTTGTTGATTCAATAACCGAGCAGCGTTTTTGTCAATCTCATAACTTTGTCTTCTTAACGAATTTAATCATAAAATTTGGTGGAGACTTTGGCCCTTGTAATATTGACGTCCCTCCAAATTTGAATTCAAATGACCTTGAGAATCAAAAGTTATTGACCTTTTAATCTGGTGGACCGAAACTGCTTTTATTTGGTTAATTTCCGGGCAGCTTCTTGTATTCGGTATAACTTCGTGTGCTTTGCGATTCTAAGCGTGATTTTTGATGGCGACCTGTTTCCTTGAGTCTCCTAAGTCCCCTCCAAATTTGAAGTGAATTGGCTATATGCTATCGGAGTTATTGTCGTTTTAAATTAAGTATTCTATTTTTGGACTAGTTGATTAGCACTTTCCCATTTTGTGAATCTTTGCACCTCGTGGTGCATCAAATTTCTAGGCAATTTGTGCAAGGATGTCATGTGAAAAGCAGCTAGGGCAACAACATCATCAAAATTTGATAAAGAGATGAATAAACCATTTATAGTTGACAAGACAACACACGCATATCTACAAAACATCAACACGAGATTTTGGTCAAAACATGCTTTCAATTCCATGCCAAAGTGCAACATAAGCCTCAATAATTTGAGTGAGTCCTACAACGTCTGCCTCTTACCAGCTTGGGACAAACTGATCCTCACTATTTTTGAGATGATTAGAACATGCATCATACGTAGGATCATTCAGAAATATGACAAGATGGCGGAGTCAATGGACCTATTGTGTCCTTAGACTAAAAAGCAGATTGCCAAGGTACAACATGTGGCTCAGAATTGGTGTCCAACATATGAAGGAGGTAATTGATTTGAGGTCATTGATGGTAACGAACAATACATAGACGATTTGGACACATGCACCTATAACTATTATTGGTGGGGGCTGACTAGAATCTCATGTGTGCATATCATCTCATGTATGCATTTTATAAGGACTTCAACTGAGGATTATGTTAATATATCGTATCATTGAGAAACATACATGAGGATGTACTCTCACTTTGCCCGACCTGTTAGTGGCCAACGTGTGGCATGAAATGAACTAGGATCCAATTTTGTCTCTACTAGTTAAGAGACTCCCAAGGCGGCCTCGAAATGAAGAGTGTGGGATGCAGACAAGCCCCGTAGCCGCAGGATCGTCAACAGGAGAAATGTCCCCATGATATGTAGTCGTTGTCAAGGTGTAGGCCACAATATCCGCTCTTATCAAGGTGGACGCTCAGCCACTGGCATGACAAGTGCCACCAGCAAAGCAGCACTCTCACTAGACACCTTTATGGGTTTCACCGCTGTTGTTGAGACACAGGTGTGTAGATTGTTATGCTTTCAAACATTGTTCTAATTATGTGCGCTTTGTATGACATAGTATTGCCTTTGTGTTTTGCAGGAGTTCATCACCCCACACCCACATAGTAACCTAATTGTACATAAATTAACTTGTTTGGTGATGGATGGATGCAAAGGAAGTTTTTTGGTGATGAATGGATGTAAGCAAACTTGATTGTTTATGGATGGATGTAAATGAACGCAAGCGACAAACTAAATTCAATGAATTATGTCTGCAAGTCTTTAAGGGTAATAATAAACTCCAACAGATGCTTCATCAATAAAACCTGACTTCCTTCATCCCCTTTCATCCACTTCCTAACCACACATTCTAGTTTATGTGTATTTGTAAATTAAGTTTTGGATAGTTATATATGGATGTATTATATTGGTAATGCAATGGATAGATGTTTTGTATTGGGCAAAAATCTATTATGTCAATGAAACTATCATTTGAGTTAAGAAGTGAAACCGTAAGTTATTTTGAGGGACGATCATTTGCACAAAATGGATGTCCCTCTGCACAAAACGGACATCCCTCTACAAAAAAGGACGTCCCTCTGTGTACAACGGATGTCCCTCTGAGTAAATTGAACGTCCCTCTGCACAAAACGGACTCCCCTCTCCATAAAGCGGATGTCCCTCATCGTAAAACGAACACTCAGCCCAAAAATGGACGCCCCTCGCCATAAAATGGACATCCCTAGCCTTATAACGAATGTCCCTCACCCAAAAAAACAATAGCTAGGTTACACAACCCAACCTATCAAACAGAATACCAACAATAACAAGAATATAAGCCAGAATACCAACAACAACAACAACATTAGAAACACAAATAACTCAATTATACAAATTCTCAATTAAACAAATGTATGACAACATAGATGAACAAAGATACAATAACTCAATAGTATAATATCTCAACTGAACAAATGTACGACAACAGTATTGTTGAACAAATGTACAAAAAATGGGTCCCTTACCATAAAATGGACGTCCCTTCCTGTAAAACGGACGTCCTTTGGCACAAACGCACATCCCTCACCTAGAAAAACAACAGCCAAAATACCAACCAGGCTATCAAACAAAATACCAACAACAACCAGAATACAAGCCAGAATACCAACAACAACAATACCAACAGAAAGCCAACAACAACCAACAATAACACAAATAAAACAAAGGTATAATAACTCAATTGTACAATTGTACAATATCTCAATTGAACAAATGTACAACAACACAGATAAACAAATGTATAATAACTCACATGTCCACTGTACAATAACTCACATGTACAATGTATAATTACCTTTGTCGAGGTTTGAGATGAAGATCGACGACCTTGAATTGCAAGTCAGGGTTTATTTCAACATGAGAGGAGTGCTAAAAAAAGTCCTCTAGAGGGACGCCCTCGTGAGGATGGAATCCTTTTGGTGGACACTTGCCAATCACTGACACCCCTACAGGGCGCGAGACTTAAAGTATGCCCTATGTCTGCAATTGGGAGGAGAAATTAGTAGGTCACTTCCTTCAAAGCACAATGAATATAACGCATGGTGAGAAAATATATCAATTCTTATCTGTAGGTGCCATAACAATTGCAATTGTCTCAGGTAACTGCAACTAGTAGCCATACTGGGTTTGTAGGTCAATAGATGACATGAAATATGCTTGCTTCAGGTGTGTTTGAAATAAAAACCATATATTATGAGAGGAAAAAATATTGCATGAAGGAATAAAAGTGTCTTACATGGATCCAATCAAAACTCATCAATGAGTCCTTCAGTTGAAGTACAAGTAACTCCTCCTCATTCAATGTTGAGCACTACGTATTAAGAACGCAAGATATTTATTTTTCATAATAGCTTCTTAAACATTGATTACACATTCTTACCAAGTCTGTTGTTCCCATTTGCTTTGGAATGATGAGGGTTGTTATTACATAAGCATCGTTACTCTAAATAAAGATAACACACCGCACGATGTCTTTAGAAAATAATCAAAACTAATAATAACTTTGAAATGATATAGTTTATTACCTTGGTGCCGCAGAGCATACTACATGTCTCCACATTCTTCTTAGTATTTGCATGTGTCAATCTCATGAACTTCTCCATCAAGTTCACAAGCTGCATTGAATAATCAGTTTAAGCACGACCCTAGACTAGTAAGTGTAAATTCAACACATTGTACAAAACCAAATTGAAAACATAGCACATGCAATTTTAGCAGTGAAGTAGACTTTGGAACTACTTCCTTCGATGAAGGACCCATTGCCAATATCTTCTAAACTTTGGCAAAGGTTGGAGGATGGGAAGGTTGCCTAATGATAGGAGACCTACACGGTTGTAACGCATTGTTAAACCACAGTACTAATGCATATATGAAAAGTGCATCTAACCTAAAAGACATACTGGTATCCATCTAGTTCGACAACAGAAGATGCAAGAGGAGTTGCTGGCTAGGCTACTGGAGGGGCTTGAAGAGGTGTTGTAATCCTTTTTAATTCTTCTTTCATCTGTAGTAGAGTGACTTGAATATCATCAACTTGCCTCTCCTGTCTATCCAACTTGGTCACAAGTCACTTCCACCTCTCCTTAGTGATTAGTACATAAGGTGAGGACTGAATAGGGGGATGAACAGTATCATTCTCCACCTCAATATGATCTGATGGTTGTGCAACTAATGTCCAAGGAATTAGTGCAGTTGACGTCAAAGGAGTCTGTGCAGCTGACTTTGATTGAGGTTGTGTAGCCGACGTGGATGGAGGATGTGCAGCCAATGTAGAGAGAGTGTCCGCGCCCTTGAATATCCACTTCCCCTCCTACTTTGTTCACCCCCATCCGAGCTAATGTAATTTGATTTTAGACATCAGTGTCTTTTCATTGGTTCTTCACTCCTTGGGAGGGATAACCAACCCGCTGCTGTCAACAATCTTATGGATGAACCATTTATATGAGAGGTTCTTCCTTGAACTCTTCAGGATTGCCTTCATGAGATTAATAATTGCGCATGCAATGTTGAGTCTCTTCCCATTTTAGAGCTTCTCCATCACATAGATATCAATACAGCTGACATAGTTTCTATGTCCATCACGTAGCAGAACTGTGTGGGTGATCATGTGATGGATTACTCTGGCTTTGGAATTTAGGTCCTTGGATTTGGGCATGTAGAAGGATTCAATGACTTTAGGATTGCGATGCAACTACTTCAGCAATGTCAAACCTTCTTTTTGTTTTACAAAGTCTGGGTCCTTGGATACGTGAAAATACTCCTCTATCGGCTCCTCTGTGGAGCATCCAATTAGATCATTTAACTCCTTCAAAGTTAGCCTAATCTGTTGCCCAAACAGATAAAGTCCTCAGCTCAGTTAGGTGATTGCTGCCTAGCTCCAAATTTGCGTAAAATAATTTGACCACCCTCTCACAATAATACTCCCCAACTTGCACAACCCAACTAGTCTAATGCTCTTGAACATTTCCTTTACTCCAAAGTCTACTAACGCATTGAACTCTACCCTCCTAGATATAATTACAGCACAATGTATAATGTCATTGTTGTACGTTTCCTTAGACAATGTCATATTGAACACTGGTGCAGGTTGTGCCTTTGCAGACAAGCGGGGATGGGTCAAATCACCTTGTGATCGACCTTCAGCCTCGGAGTTAGCCCTTTTCATTGTTTCTTGAATGGCACTCAACATGTTTTACTGCTTCTAAAAATGTAAGGAGAGATTTCAGAAAGTCGAATTGGTCGGAGGAAGTTGAAATGTATCTCAACAATAGCTAGGGTCATTGGACGTCGTTCGCGATTATATAAGCAGAGTTGAACTGGTTCAAGTTCATGCAACAAATGAGAGATGTTCTTCGAGATGAGAAATGATGTTGTTTAGCAATCAAAGACGTCCCTCGAAAATAAAACGGACGTCCCTTGATCAAAGACGGATGTTTGTTGTGTCTTGAATGACGTAGTCTTAAGTCAGGGACGACCATTGTGAGACTAGAGACGTTCATTATGGACAAAACAACGTAGTCTTAAGTCGAGGGATATCCATTTTATGACAAGGGATGTATGATCTAGGACGAAGGATGTCCATTTTGGGATGAGGGACATCCGTTGTGGATCGAGGGACGTTCGTCTTAAGTGGAAGGAGTCTAGTGGGTGCCTTGGAGGGATGACCTAAATCTATCCTGGTCATTCATTCTGATCAAGGGACATCCGTCCCTCGATCCAAGGATAGGACTGACGTCCCCCGATTATTTACGTCCTTCGTTCTTCTGTTTGATTAGCCTTGTCATCCCTCTTTGTTGCAGGACGTCTATTGTTGGTGCCTTGGATGTCTCTGTTCGACGTCTTTGACATTAACGAAATTACAGCGTTAACGGCGATGTATTTTGACGAGAAATATAACTGTGAGGTCGGCGTCGTTCTTTTTTCATAGTTTAAGGTTTTAGTTATCTGCGATTTTTTTTCAAGGTTTGTGGTGTTACTGACTTGTTTTCTTAATTTCCCTATTAATTATATTATGTTTAGTCTCTATTAGGACTTTATATATTTTTTTCTGACATGTCAAATATTTATTAGTGCAATTAATTAATTATTTTAATTATTTGTAATTTATTATATTAATTTCACTTACAATATTTGTCATATCAATAAATAAAAGTTAAAAAAAATGGTAAAAAGTAAATATAACATTTATAAAAAAAAATAATTAGGGCAAAATTTTAGTCCATGGGCTCCAAACCCATAGGCCTCAACCTTCGTTGGCTCATGTGGGGAGACCATTGGACTTCTTTTAATTTTTTCACTTTGGTTGTGGCTTTGAACTGCCGCACTACATCGCTAAATTCTTAGGTTGCGACGTGATATACTTGAGCATCCAAAGCTTATTGAAAGCCTCACACAAGTTTGAATAGAGCATGTCTATGAGCCGACCTATAGATCAGTTTGGGGGCAACTAATTCAGACTTTTTGGATAAATCTATAGACTCGTTGCTAATTAAAAGACGTCCCATATTCGAACTAATTTTTATTTTAATAATTATTTGGTCTAAGGTTGACTAGATCGACCCATAAACCTTGGACTATTTATGAGGTTGGACAATGAGTATCAAAAACCTTGTACTATTTATGAGGTTGGAGAATGAGTATCAAAAAATTTGGTGTCATATCATTGACTACGAGAACTTATTAAGGATAAGGATATGCATTGAGCATGAAAATCATAATAAGACTTGAAATATAGATAAATACAAAATAATTAGAAAATTTATTGAATAAACTATTATTTTGGTGTGTAAATTAAGTCAAATAGATTTAAAAGTATATAAAAGATATACAAATACAAAACATATATTGAAAAAAATACATGTGTGGTTGTCACTAATAGAGCTACTTGAGTACTTTATTGCTCGCACCCAACATTTAACAGAGGATTGAGCTTCAATGGTGCTTTCATAATGGGATGGAAATCCATTTGGGAGAGGGACGCTGGATTACTATGACAGTCTGCCTGCCATGTGAAGGTTAGAATGACCCAGGTGTGGTTCTGACCCATATCAGTGTGGGTGTACAATCTCACATCGTTTGGGAAAGTATAAAATGTATAGTTTATGAGCAATGTTCTCTTTCCTACTTAGTACAATACGTTTTGGGATAACTCTAAAATCAAAACCATGCGGACTTTGGCCTAAAGCGGACAATATTATATTAGAAGGACTTAGTGACATTCTAAATGGTATCAAAGCCAAAAGCCTAACCAGAAGTGTAGTCGACGAAGACGTTGGGTCCCTAAGGGGAGGGAGATTGTGGCAGTCCCTCCTGTGAATGTTAGAATGACCTGATGTGGATTTGGCTCATATCAGTGGGTGTGCATAATTTCACATCGCTTGAGAGAGTAGAAAATACATGATTTATAAGCAGGGTTATCCTCTCTACCTAATATAACGTGTTTTGAGCTAACTTCAAGAACAAAACAATGTGAGTTTCGGCCTAAAACAAATAATATTGTACTAGTAAGACTGAGGGACGTTATAATAACCAATATGCCAATGAATTGCAAGATGATATGTAAGACATGGGCAAAACAAATTTGAATTTTAAAAAAAATTTATGAATAATGAGGTCAAATTATTAAAGAAGTAAATTAATTAACAATACCTGTCATGGTGCATTAATTTGATATAAATATTTGGTCTTTGCCTGTATGTTTAATGAGTGTCAAAATAAAAGATGGTGTTTTTGCATACGCGAGAAAGAACAATATATAACCAACCATGAGAAAAAATGAATTCTAGAAAATAAAGACAGTCATTGCTTGCCCTTGATTTGTTGCCATGGAAAAACATAAATGCATGGGAAATTCCATGAGTAAAGCGATATACATCTTTTTTCTTTATGGAGTAGATGAAAAGTTATTCTAGGGAGAAAAATTCATTTTTCACTATAGTTTTCACTACATATTTTACTAACAATTATGTTTATTTTTTTCTAAAAAAATGACAAAAAAGATGTGTACGATTACAAAGGTGTCTAGGTGGGTTGATATTTCAAAGTAAAATGACTACACAATTTGGTTCCTCTCTGTTCGAGATGGCTTGTGTTTAGTTGGCCGCTAGTTGAGTTTGGTCAACCAAGAAAATGGTCAAGAGTCTCTCTGTTGGAGATGACTTGTGTCTGGACGAAAGCTAGTTGAAATTGGTCGACAGGGAAAGTGTCTGAGGGCCTTTTGCTTGAAATGACCTATGTCTAGTCAGTTGTTGGTTAGGTCCAGTTGGTCAGGAGAGTGGCTGATGGCCTCTTTTCATGATGGCCTATATCTGGTCGATCATGGTGGAGTTTTGGTCGACAGAGGGATGCTTTTGGGTCATCCACGGAGATTCCAAACATCAGCATGTGTTGTGTACTTTAGGTTTGGGAGTTTTCTCTGATCGTTTGTTTGGGAAGACTGTGTAGCGACCCGATTTTTCGTAACCTTTTAAAAATACGCTAAAATTTAAAACTTTTATTTAACCACTAAAATCCTCTTTATTTAAAACTCTTTTAAAGAAATATCAGAGTGCGTCTAACTGGACCGCTACTAACCCTTCGTTAAACTTGTTATGAAAATCTAATTAATACAATGCGGAAGTGTTATAAAATCTTTTATTTAAAACATAGCGAAAGCGTAAATTAATTTTCTTTGAAAACGTAGCGGAAACGTAATCAATTCATTTACAACAATTAATTAAAATGTTCCCTTATATTTTACAAACCCGTTTTTCTTTTTACCTTCGTTAGCCTGACCAGCCACAAGTCTTATCCGTGCAAATCCTTCATTAGCTGCTCCTAACTCTGTTCATCATTTTTCCTACACCGCAAGTCGTAAGCTGTGAGCCTAATGCTCAGTAAGTGATATTACCTATCATGCTACAATATGCTCATGTTGTGCATCTTTAAAATCGTATGCAGTTTAGGTTTCTCTTCTTTTTCATATCCTTTTATCTTTTACGTTTTAATCATCGTCTTCGTCAGTCTTTTACGTGTTATTCATTGTTTTCGTTTTTTACGTTTTATTCATCATTTTTGTCTTTTATGTTTTATTCATCGTTTTTGCCTTTTACCTCTAATATAGCAGCGATGACATAATCTGAAAGTCTGTTAATCATTGGCCATTATGTCCCGGCATAATCTAGGGACTGTGTCGGCAAAATTCAGGGACCTTGCAACGGATATGAGCAACAATGGCATAATTCGAAAGCTTGCTAGCAATGATGGCATAATCCAAAAGCTTGCTAGCAGCCATGCCACACAGGCTTAAATGGCCTCGCGTCATATCGTTGCCTTTTTCTTTTCTTTAATTTACTTATTATTCGTTTGTTTATCAATTCATTTCTTTACCTTTTATTGTTCATTTATCGTTTATTTGTTGTTCATTATCCGTTTTCTAGAATCATGATGCGTGGTACTCGTGAATGCATACAACAGTTCATATGAAAGCGTAAAGAAATACTCAACGTACGATTCACAGAACATGCTATAAAAATAGTAAACAACAAAACATGCTCTTAAAAACTTTAAACAACGAAGCGTGCTTAATCATATATTAATAAAGCTTTAACCAACGAAACGTGCTATTAAAACTGTCAATAACAAACATGCTAGGAAGGAAGTAAACAACGAAACGTGCGATTAATAAGTATAAGCATGTTGTAAAAGCAATAAATAACGAAAGGTGCGATTAAACTGTAAACAATAAAGTGTGCTTAATCATATATTAATAAAGTTGTAAACAACGAAACACGCTATTAAAATTGTCAACAAAGAAACATGCTAGGAAAGCAGTAAGCAACGAAAAGTGCGATTAATAACTATAAGCATGTTGTAAAAGCAGTAAACAACGAAACATGCGGTTAATAACTGTAAACAACGAAATATGCTAGGATAGCAATAAGCAATGAAACGTGCGATTACTAACTATAAGCATGTTGTAAAAGCAGTAAACAACAAAACATATGATTAAAACTGTAACAAAGAAACATGCTGGGAAAGCAGTAAGTAACGAAACATGCGATTACTAACTATAAGCATGTTGTAAAAGCAGTAAACAACTAAACGTGCAGTTAATAACTGTAAACAATGAAACATGCTAGGGAAGCAATAAGTAGCGAAACATGCATCTCCTAATCTTGTGATGTAGGGTTCGAAGACCAAAACACATGCATATCACTTACCTCAATGCGTTGCGTTCTCACTTAATTGCTATATTTCTTCTTTTTAGTACCTTCACATTTAGAAATATCTAGTCATTACCAAAATCATTTAATCTACTCATTACCTAACTCTTAACGCCCTACATTATTTAGTTTACTTACTAAAATCATTACAAATTCTAAACTGAGCTTCATAATTAATTCCAATAATCATGCATAACCTCTTAATTGCTCGTCCTCAAGTAACATAGTCCAATTCCACAATTTAACTTTCCAACAACAGAGTACATCAACAAAGCTTTAACTAACAGGTTTATATCTAAGCAAATGAACACTTCTAACATCCAACTTCCAACAACAGTCAATAATCCCATTCACTCAATTGAAAAGCAGAACCCAACAAATTATTCCTTCCCAATAAATCTATTCAGAAATCCAACGTAGTATAAAACCAAAAAGTTGTACATAATAAGTTCCCATCCAATAAATTAACACTTCTAACATATACCCAAGCAAGGAAACATCGTTCAATGACAGATTAAACATCTAGCAACAAGTTATAGCATTCCTGATAACTATAACAGTGAATAAATCTGACCTAACACACTTTTGGTTAACAGCAGCATATTCCTCCCCCATAAATTCATACAGAAATCCAACTTAACATCTTAGTTCCTAGTAGCATAACCCAATCAGACATAGAGATGCATCTAGAGGTTCCACAGAACATTTAATCCAAATCAACAGGGTAGTCCAACAATCAATCCATAACACAATATATATATATATATATCTCCATTAGTATGCTTCAACTAATTAAACAGGGAAGGAAATCGCTCACCCAAAGGAGTCAGAGCTTGCACAGAACCAAGAGGAGCCAAGAACAGGGAGTTCACTCTTCAACTCTAGCAGCTCCAACCTTCCATGCCTCCTCATCCTTCACTCGGCCTCCAGCTCTCTTCCACTCGAGAGCTCCCTCACAATTTATTCTCCACTGCCAGAATGTTATCCATCATGTTTCTATTAGTTTTCTGTTAGCTCTCATCCCTTCTCTGAAGACAAACACTCTTCTTCTACACGACCGACCAACCACTGCCAGCCTACAAAGTGTTCCCCATGCTGCCCGCTGAGTTGTCGGTTTCATCATCACCGATTTGAGCTGAGCCGTAAGCTGGACCTAGGTCTTCGACCAGTCTAGCGCGAACCGCCAGCCATCAGGCATTCCCTCGAGAAATTGCCAGCCCCTGCATCCTCCAAAAATCGTCGATTCCATTCCTGCGAACTCCTCCAGCCAACAACTGATCAACAGAACGTGAAGCAGAAGAAAGCATCGGCTACCTTACCTCGAATTGACGTCAGAAATCATCGCCAGTAGAACATCTGATCCCAAGCCATGCCCGCGTTCCACTGAATGAACCCGAGTTGTTCGTCGCTGCTAGACAATGCTCTCTATAAACCCGCACACCCAACCTCGCTGGTCATCTCTCGTGTCGCCACCTGTGATCTCCCTCTTCGTCTCTCTCTTGATCTCTTCTCCCTTCCTCTATTCGCCTCTGATTTCGCAAATGGCCAAAGGCCAATGTTAAAAACCAAACTCCCTTCTTCATTTGATTCCAGCCAACGATATACGTGAACCGGTTCAACTAAACCGGTTGATGCCTTCACTCCACCAAATCTAACCCATTTTTATTTAATCTCTCTCTTAAATCCCCACAATAATCATTCACTTAATTCTTAAATCAAATAAATCCAATTAATTCCATTTATTAAATCTTTCCCAATTATTTTTCCCTCATTTTAAATTCCAATTAATTTTTCATATAATTTTTATGGGTAATACCCTGATAATTATCCAATAAATCCAAATATTCTCAATTACTTTCCAATTTTCCTTATTAAATTCCAATATAAAAAGTTGATGTATTACAGACTGGCATCCACGGCAGGGTTCAGTCAACTGCTGCTCAAACCAGTTGACCACAATTGAGTTCTAAGCATATGCGGCAGAGTTTGATCGACCGCAACTATGTCTTTTGACCATCGCTTATTTTTTGTTGGACAACAGTTGAGTTTCGTTGGTTGCTGCTTGTCCCCAGTTCACTACAGTCCCATCCCATCGACCCTTGTTGTATCTTGGTGACTACTACGTCTTCGCTTGTATGTTTAATGAGTGTTTAAATAGAAGATGGTGTTTTTGCACACGCGAGAAAGAAAAATATATAACTAACCATGAGAAAACTGAATTCTAGTAAACAAAGACAAAGTCATTGAATGCCCTTGATTTATTAGAATGGAAAAACATAAATGCAAGGGAAACTCCATAAGTTAAAGCGGTATACATCTTTGTTCTTTATGGAGTAGATGAAAAGTTATTCTAGGGAGAAAAATTCATTTTTCACTATAGTTTTTGCTATATATTTCAATATCAATTATGTTTATTTTTCTGAAAAATCGACAAAGAATATGTGTACAATTACAAAGGTGTCCAGGTGGGTTGATATGTCAAAGTAAAATGACTATGCAATTTGGTTTCAAAAGAAGTTCATGAAGTGAAAATTGGTGGTGTGAGACAAAATCTTGATTGCCAATTTCATGATAGGAGTTTAAGAATGTAGTAACAACTCTATCAAAATATGGTTTAGCATATCTACATATTTCATTTTTAGTGCCAGTATTGTTGGTATAGTGGAAGATTTGTTTTCAAATAAAAACAGAAAACTAAAATAATAATAGAGAAATAATTCTTCAAAATATGGATAATTTGTATAAATTGTTAAAAGTTTGTTTTCTAATATTCATCACAACTCTTAATAGAGCTCATATTATAATTTAAAATCTATAATAAAATAAAGTAAAAATAAATAAAATCTCTAAGAAAACTTTTAAGAAGATAGAATGAACAAAATAAAATAGATAAAATATTAAAATATCATAGGCTTATGGGTTTGGGTCACAGTCATGTAATACATCAATTTCTCATCCTTGAAGATAATTGAGTGCTACAAAGAACTCGCCTAGGAGAAAATATTTTGTCTTTTGATGGTTGAAGATATGGCACCAAAACAATCCTCTTATCAAGCCATTGAAACACAAAGGTATTATCTTATCCTTTATAAATTGCATTAACATCATAGAGCCAAAGTCATCCGAGTAAGATACGACAACCTTCCAAAATACGCCTCGATTGACTTTGGAGAACTTCAAGTACTAAATCTTTATGACCTTTCTTAATCCATGCAACTTTGTATAGGCAAAAATGTTTTTTAGTCTACAAATTTAGGATCTTTACTATAGTCTTTGAAATGATATTTTCAGTACTAGCACTATCAATGATTAAGTTACAAACTTTGTCTCGATCTCTGACTTTTGTTAAAGAACTTCGCGGGTACATCAATTTCTAACTCTATTTTTCTCATTTGAATTCCTGTTTTGTGTCGGTTCAAATTAGAGCTTTGAAACTCCAATCCTTTGGTTGTTTATATGTTATGGTTGTAGATTTATTGTTTGTGCAGAGATTGAAGCCAATTCAAGATGAGAATTGGCGAAAGAATGCAAGCTGCCTTGCAATTTTGGGCTAGAAAGCTCTAGTTGACTGCTAGTTTTGTTCAATTGACAATAGAAATGGCAAAAGCCTCTCTGTTCGAGATGGTTTATGTTTGGTCGACCACTAGTTGGGTTCGATCGACCTAGAAAATGGTCAAGAGTCTCAATTGTAACGACCCGATTTTTTTTATTTGAATACGTATAAAATTTTAAAACTTTTTCTTTTATAAAAACAGTGGAAGACTTTTTTGTTATAAAATTTTTTTTTCTTAAAACCTTTTGGAAAATGTAGCGAAAGCACAAAACAATTATTTAAAATACAATAAATAAACCTTTTACAAATTGCAATGGAAATAAGAAAACCCCTTTTCTTTTACAATTTAAATATCTTACAAACCCTTTACAAAACATTTCTCTTAAATCCTTTAGCTCAGCCAGCCACAAGAACCGTGCATGCAAATCCTTCATCAACTGCTCCTTAACCTGTTCTCCTGATCTCATACATACCTATATCAATAAGACTTAAAGTAATGAGCCTAACACTCAGGAAATGATATAAAATAAACTATAAAATGCACGTGCTATGCTCTTTTAAAATCCATTTTTGTTTCCATTTTTCTTACTTCACTGTACAGTTATTTCTTTTCATTTCTGTGTTGGGCTTTATCTACTAGACCACAAAAATCGTTCTTTTACGTTTATTTTGTTTCTGCGTTGGGCTTTACCTACTGGACCACAAAAACTGTTTCATTACATTTCTTTTGTTTTTGTGTCGGACTTTACCTATTAGACCACAAAAATCGTTATTTTACATTTTTTTTTGTTTCTATGCCGAGCTTTACCTACCGGACCACAAAAAACCATTCTTTTATGTTTCTTATGTTTATGTGCTGGGCTTTACCTACTAGACCACAAAAACCATTTCATTACGTGCTTTGGTTCCCGGGCATTACTTACTAGTCCAATCTCTTTACTTGACTTTACTTGATCATTTATTCGTATTTCATTCTGTTTTCCATTTCTTTTTCAAAACCATGCATAATAACCATTTTCGTAACCTTTTTAAAAATCATGATGCATGATGCTCGTAAATATATACATTCTATCATATAAATTCTAAAATCTTTAAGCATGCTCATCTATTAAACATTTCATTGAAAGAACCTAATTCTAATAAACACCCAACAAACAGCAATACAAACCTCGAAATATGATTTCTATCAAATCCTATAATCCATCAAAGCATAACTTTATCATATTAAACATAAAAGAACCAAAATCTAATAAATAGTCATCAAAACACATACGTATCACTTACTCGTTTTCGTAAAGCGTCTAGCACTTCAATTTGGCCTTGATCATACCTTCACAAATCCATGATATTAAACCATCAAAATCACAAAACCTTATTTCAGTAGCTCCTAAGCCTTAACAGTTTCACCCCTATTATTCCTTAATTCATAGATTATCAATTTCACACACAACCGACGACATTAAAGCCCTCCACCAATAGAGCATAACCCAAGCCTACATCCAACCGACATACAAATATTCTCACTTCACAAAACCAAGTAGCAGTAAACCAAACAGATAGGAACTCATCATCATCTTCCTCAATTATAAGCCTTTAAAACCAAGAAGGGAAGTTTGGCATTACCTAAAGCTTAGCTGTGACCCAAGAAGACCAGAGAGCTCCCACGACTTCTTCACCACTACCAATTTTTTGCCACTGCTTCCCATTAACACCAGCCAAAGAGCAACCCCACAACAAAACCCACTATCAAAGTTGAATTCACCATCCAAAGACAAAGCCAAACAATTCTTAATTCTCGACAGTGGAAACCAAGAAGCCAAAAACACACAGGGGACCCTTACCTCACATTATCGCCGAAGAGGACTTTGCACAATCGTCAACTTCACAGTCCCCCTTCATCTTTGCCAACCATTCGCATGACAGTGATGATACAATTCAGGAAGGGAACACGTATACCTTGAACAAAATCCTTGAAAGGATGAAATCTCGAGTCTACCCTCCCCAAATTCACCCACGTTCTCTCACAACTTTCTCATCATCTCTTTCTCTCTGTAAAAACTCCAAAGACTCCTCCTTTCCTCACAATTTTAGTTCTCTATAAATCCTATTTCCATTCGTCTCTCTCTCTCTCTCTCCTTGTATTTATACACAGAAGGCTAGGGTTGTCACGCGTAAACATCCATTTAAATTTTACAGTCATTATTCAAGTATCCCATATATTCAGGCGATGGATACAGATTTTTTGGGCGATATTCCTGCGTTCCTGCCAAAGACTCTCGCTATACAGAACTTCTGATTTCCCTAAGAGGGACGTCTGTCATAACCAAAATGACGTTGTATTCTTTTAATCCCTCTTTGCTAGAGCGTCCATTTTCCATTTTTGCTATGATGGACATTCGTTCCTTAATAAGGGACGTCTATTCCTCAATAAGTCTTTCTTCCCTTTGTTTCAAACGATATCGTCCCACTTAAACCTCAATGCCATTCATTTTCCATTCTTGACGTCCGTCAGCCCCTTCGCTGTAAGAGACGTCCGTCATTTTCTTTGTCATGAGGGACGTCTGTTTTCCCTACAAATGGCGTCGCTCACTTTATTACGTTAGACACTTGCCTTCAACAAGAGAAATTCGCCCTTCCTTAAGAGACTTTTGTCATAATTTCAAAGGACGTCGCCCTACTTAATATTAACGTCGTCTTCTATTCTTTTGTTTCGGACATCCTTCATACATAAGGGACGTCCATCCTAAACTATCTACTTTTCTCTTATTTCAGACATCCTTCGTCCTTTATGGACAACCTTTACTCCAATGATGCCATTCCCTTTTGTCCAACCCACTCACTCCTGCACACTTTATCAAACCCAGTATCTTTTATCTATAAGGGATGTTCGTCCTTCTATAAAGGATGTCCATTTTTATGTCCTTTCTCCATTTTAACTCCAACAATTGTCATCTTTCTCCTCATCTTAATATTACTAACATCTAGGTATCATAATTCACTATTGCCCAAACCTTCATCATCCAATTATCACCACTTATACCTTAGATTTGTATTATGAAAATATGGGGTATTACATCTATGTTTGAGATGGCTAGTGTCTGGTTGACCGCTGGTTGGATTTGGTCGAAGGGAAAAGTGTTTGAGGGCCTTTGTTCAAAATGGCCTGTGTCTGGTTGGCCGCTGGTTTGGTCTGATCGACCGGGAGAGTAGCCGATAGCCTCTTTTCATGATGGCCTATATCTTGTCGATTGTGGTGGAGTTTTGGTTGACAGCGGGATGCTTTTGGGATGTTCGTGGAGATTCCAAACCTTAGCATGTGATGTGTGCTTTACGTTTCAGGATTTTGCTCTAATCGTTCATTTGGGAAGATTGGGCATTCGACCTAAGGTTTGGTCAATCGTTGCTCGAGCCCAATTGGGCGCAGTTGAGTTCTATCTTTTCATTAATTGCTACTTGTCCCCAGTTAACTATAGTCCTATCCCATCAGCCCTTATTGTGCCTTGGCATCTATTATTTCTCTCTAATTGATTGTGGTTGTGGTTGGTCGACCGCTATTATGTCTTGGTCTACCGAATAGTGAATTTTTGCCGACTTTTGGGTCTAATGGTCTCCCTTTCGGTTTCCTCACTCATTTGTTGTTTTCTTGTCAGTTTAGATTCTCAGTTCGATGTGAAGTTCAATATCGCTCCTTGTGTTGAGTCAGAAAATCTTGTGTTAGTCCTTCTAGTCTAGTCACGAATCTCGGTTTAGGACAGGTTTTTGTCCTTAGTGTTGATTTGGAGGTTTTGACGTCGGTTTCATTATAGGTTCTAACGATGTCTCCATTTTTTATGTCTGTCCCGGATTGAGTGTTTCAGCTTATTGACTAAGCTTATGTCATCATCGATGTAGGAATTTTTATACTGTACTACATTCATTATGTTTTTCAAACTATTATTTTGTGTGTTGTCACATATGAAAACATGACAGGACCTAGTTGCCAGCACGTATATTTTTACATACATGACGTCGTTTTAGATGTTTACCATATGAGTGCATGCCATTTCAATCTATTTGTTTTATGAACTAGTATATGCTGAACAAACCTTCGTTGTCTTGGGTTGTATTGGGGACCCACAACCAAGGCAATGTGAGACAGTTGTTCTTGGACACTTTCTACTATGCAAAGCTTATTTTGTTTGTCACAAAAATGGGTAATACAACATTGATGACATCTCCTTAGGTTTTGAATCCCTAAATTAAATGGATAATAGGGGTAGTGATGATGCGCTCATTGGGTTTCCAATCCCTAAACCTAGCCAAACTATTTAGTCATTTCTCTCAATTTTACGGGTTCTGTCGCTGCCTAGTTTTTGGATCCTCGGTAATCTTTTGTTGTTGATTTTACGGGTTGTGTCACTGTCTGGTCTTTGAATCACCAGCACAATATTGGGTCTTTGTGTAATATCTAGAAAATGTATCTACATGTAAAACTTTGATTGTGTGTAATTCGATGCTTGAACATTGTGAAATCGTAATTATGAGTCTTTAATATTATTGAGATTATTGACGTTGCTAATATTTGGAAAAATTGTGTAATTATATTCTATTTTTTTTTGTAAGGGATGTAATTTGGTTATACAAATAAGAGAATAAATAATTTAATGAGGAATAAGGGTGATAAGGAGTTGAGTGGTCGATCACTGTCAAAGGAGAAACGTTGAGGAGTTTAGCATAGTTAGAAACGATCGACCGTGGGGTCGACCGTAAAAATGACAGTGGCCAAACAAAACATTGGGAGTGTAGCAATAGTTAGAAATGGTCGATAGTGTGGTCGACCGCAAAAACGGCTGTGACGATCAGACTTGAGAATGTTGGGTGGCGGTCGATCATCCACTAAGGTGATGATCGACTGACTTCGAGAAAAATCATTCTTTGGCGAATTGTGGTCGATCACCTAGAGATGGTTGATTGACCGGTACCAAAGCAAATGTTGGGAATATTGTTTAGTGGTTAAGCGATGATTGACCAGACATAAAGGATAGACATTAAAATGGTAATCTGGACTTTTGGCGGTTGATCACGCAGTTGACCACGGTTGTAAAAAAACTGAACTTTGGAGGGTTCGCGGTCGATCATGGTAAGCAGGTGATCGACCGGTACACAATTCGTCGGTTACGCAAAATATGGTAATCGATGTCTGGAGGATTACGAATCTCTTGGAAACCAGGGTCACACCTCTTCGTCGCCCTCTAGGGTTTTAAGTATATAAACATGAGAAGATTTGGAAGGAGAAGGGAGGTTTTTCTGTGTTTCTCTCAAACTTCTCTCGGCAGTTTGTTCTTCCAATTTCTAGAGCTACTGTGTGCAGTAGGTGGAGGATTTTGATGGGGGATGTTTCATCAGAAAAAGGTCTAGCAAGGTGAAAAGTAAGTGATTTGCATGTGTTTTGTCTGAAATAACCTACATCACAGGATTGGGGTTTTGTGTTGCTTGTTATTGGTGTTCTCCACTTCGATGATAAAACTGCTTGTCTGCTTCTCCGATTAATGAATCTCTTTTCTGTTAATGAATCATAGAACATATTCATATCCTATTTTTGATAATGAATAAAATAGAAATTCATTGTCTGATGTTAGTTGTTGTGAATAGAATCATCACTGCCTTTTGTTTAATAATAACTAGAAAAGAAGTATGTTGTTTGTTCTTTACTGTTGATAATGAAATTGTCACTGCTTGGTGAAAGTTCACTGATGATGAGGTGTTGTTAGAATGAACTATACTCTGCGTGATAAGAATTTGTTAAAGGCAAAATATGTTGTTGGTTTATTCCTTGTGCATCTCATGGTTTATTCCTTGTTCATCTCATGGTTTATTCCATGTTCATCTCATATGTTAGCTAGAGTTTGAGAACTGTTGATATGTTGAAATAAGTTAGCATGACTTTCTATTTTTTTTCAATGATTAGGGTGCATGATAGAACATTTGGCGTAATAGTTAAAATTGATCTTTGTATGATGCATAATAGAAACTGTGAGGAATAAAGTTGATTATGTTGGTTCTGCTTTATTAATCCTGGTAGTGGCAACATGTATAAAGTTGGCTTATTGTTGTTTCAAGATTCATAACATGTAGATTTATTGCCTTCCTGCTATGTTAATGACAACATGATATGTTTTGACAACATGTATTAGATTGACTTACAATTGTGTAGTGATTCATATTTCCATTGTTTGTTGAATGAGTTGTATTGTTTTCTTGTAGTATTATATAAACTGTTGTGTGACATCATATAGACATGTCAGTTAGGGTTGCATATCATGCATTGCATGAGATAACAATGAATATAATGTATGTAAATAGACCTTGGAGGTTGGGGAGTTCAGTGACGGTGATGCTTGGGAGAATTGCAAGATGATGTATCTCTTCCAACGTAAGGATGGAGTGACCCGTTCTGCCCAGTCTAGATACTGAGGATGTATCTATCTTTTTGTGGGAAATATCTCCAATGTTCTGATTGAAAGTAAGACGTTACATGAAACAGAAGGGATAAGTTCTCTTCAGACATGACAGACATGTGCATAGAGTCAGCATAAGCATTTTGCATTTCATTTATATTTCTTACTGGACATTAGGCCATTATCTCTCCTGTGATGTACGTAACGATTGTGATCCAAATGATGTGTATGTGGAGGAAGTATGATGCGACAAGGGCTTGTGTTACCCACCGCGTGATGACCTAGGGGTTATGACTCACAGATGGAATAAAAGTGTTTAATTATCTCCAAGACATTGAGATAGTTTGGTTTTAAGATATGTTGACAAAGTTGTTTATTTTTAAACAACAATTTCATGTTTTTATGCACTTATTTACTCTGATAATTTCCTTCAAGCATTTTTTAATAACGTTTTAAAAAAAAAATTTATTGGGAAGTCAAACGGAAATGAGATGTTACACTTTGGATTGTTGTCACCTTTTATTTCCTTGTGTTTCATGAGATGCTGCTTGGTTTTTGGATTACCACCTTTTTGTGATAGTGTTCTGGAGGGGTCCTTGTGTGACTCTCTTATTTCACTGAGGTTGTTTATTAATAAAAGATAATGTATGCCTATTTTGATTATAATTGTCTAAGTATACAACAAGATTTTGATTATTGCTGCATTGATGGTTCATGGAGCTTGTTTTGTCAAAATATAAAAAAAAGGGAGATTTTTAATGATTTTAGATTAATGCATGACATTTTATTTGATCATGGTTTTGAAATGAGAGATAAAACAGTTTTCTCATGCATTGTATTTAGTATAGATTCTTTTACTGAGTTAATCACTCACCCTAATGACCCTTTCCCCTTTCCAAGTTTGATCATTGTGGCAAGTGTTTGTATTTCACGATAAGGGTTTTATTTCTCCTTAATTGTAGAATTTATTGTCATTGTTGAATTGTTTCATTTTCTGCACAGTATTTTCTCTTTGTTTATTATTACACTATTTATACCTCCTATTGATCACTTTGTAGATCACAATCCATTTCTCTTGGGTTGGGCTTTAATTTATATTAAGTATTCTCCTAACAACTTAGCCTTGAGCTGAGTGATTGGGTCTTTTTCAAGATTGGGTTGTTCAACCCAGCATTTTTGTTAGGCTCGCCTCCAGGTCATGACAATTAGCATTACTTCCTCTCTAACATTTCCTTCTACAAATTCATCATTTGCATAAATATATGCTTCAAGACCATGTTTGTCACCACCACCACCTTTTTTAAGAAAATTAACCAGACATCAGCTTGGAGAGTTATTTGCAGGATGGTCTTGTTGGTTGCACCAAAAACACTTTTTGAGATTAGAATGCACATAAGAGTTGTTATTGACTTATTGCTGGGGGTGGATCTAGTTTTGAGTATCAGGCTGAGAAATGATTGAAGACATTCTATTGTAATTTTATTTTGAGTTCAGATTTGAATGAATATCTTTTTTACTATTTTTTTCGCCATTTATAATTGTCGATGCCTTTGGAATATGAGAGCTCTCTAGAGTTTGTTGTTGAAAATTGTTGAGTGTATGCACTGTAGTTCTGTTGATTTGTACTTATACTTTATTGCCAATTTATAGCGTCTGTCAAATTCCATACATTTTAAAGAACTATTCGATCTTGAACAACAAATTTTAGGGCCCCCATCTAGTGAGCTATTACATGATCTTGTCTCATATAAATTCACAGTTGCATTTAATTGATAAAATTCCTCTATATTATATATTCATTGATTGTTTGGTTGACTTGTGGACAATTTTGGTATTACCGATATAAAATTGTTCATAATCAGTAGTAATGAATTGCCTTTGTAATAGACTCTTCATCTTGGGCCAAATTTGAACTCATGACTTTCCTTACTTTTGACGATTAAATTGAAGTTGCTCCCACCATGTGGAACCTCCACTTTTAATTTTTACGCCATGAGCTTGACTTGATTTCTTCTATAATATTTAAATAGTCAAAAAAATTCTCAACTATGTGGACCCAATCAAAGAAATCTTTAAATGGACATAAAAACTTAGTAAATTCAACTTCATCTTGAATTCGTGAGTATTTACCCTTCAATTACAAACTCGATCAAAACAAAAATCATTGCTTTGGTAAGTTGAATAATCCATTCTTTGTGGATGTCTTCATCATAAATCTCCTCATTGTTGAGGATCGTGATATTGATTAACTTAGTCTAATTGGAGAAAAATATCTCATTCAATGAGATTTCAAACTGTTTTAACAGAAACCCTAGTTGCCTTGCCAAAAAATGAGTCATCGAAGTTAGACTTGACTTTGTCACTGTCTAGAAACCCTCTTCGAACTTCGTCTAATCTGGAGTTGCCGTTAATGGGGGATTTTGGGATTGATATGTGTGAAAATCATTGGTTTCGTGCCCTAGGGTAAGGGTTTCGTGAATGGTGCCCGGATCTGAATGATTCATTGCTTTCCAGGTGTGATTTGCCGCAACTAGTTGTGTTTTAGGCTGGGAACGGGTTGTCGATGGTCATTGCCCTGCACAAGCATTGGCAACAGGTCAATCGTCAGGTTAAGCCAAACTCTTGAAGGGTTCCTTGGTTGCGATAGGGTTTTGCACGGTGCATCTTATATAATTTTGGGTAAATGACAAATTAACCATCGTGGTTTGCGATCAATGACAAGTCAACCACTATTCTTTATTTTCTAACAAATTAACCACTGACGTATGGGAAAATGACAAAGCCAACATCACTGTCACGTTCGCCGTTAACAAGCTGACATGGTGCCGCAACATTTTGTCTACAAACCGTGGCGCCATGATTTTTAAAAAATAACAGAAGGGCCATTTCTTGAGACACTGCGTGTCTCATGACACTGCGGTGTCTTGAGACACTCGAGTCTCAAGACACCGCGGTGTCTTGAGACTTGTCTTAAGACATGCAGTGTCTCAAGAAGATAGAAGAAACCGAGTGAGCGAACTCCATCCCGAGATAAAGCGACGCATCGAGTCTCGGCGAACTCCATCACCGTGAAGCTTAGACCCGAGCGCACCGAGCCCTACCTCCATTCGCAGACCCAAGCGCATCGAGCCGTAGCTCCATCCGACATTGTCTTCAATCACGGTGAGTGAGGCGGATCCGATAGATTTTTGCCTTCTAGATAACTTCATTTATTAGATTTGTTCAATTCTATATTTATAAATTGAAAATTTCAATTTATGCTCGATAAAAACCTTGTTGAGGATAATAATCTGGTGATTGGGTTTTGCCATTCACTTTGTGTGCTGCTTTGATAGTAATTATGGGGAATAGTGCTCGATTAGTTGGGTTTGTTCTTTACTTTGTTTTCTGCATTGTTAGAACAATGTTGCGAACTTAAGCTTTGTTAAGTAGGTTTATTTTCCATATTCGCTACTGCATTATTAGACAACGTTGAGGACCCATGCTATGTTCATTTGATGGGTTATAATTGTTAATGTACTGTTGTTGGGAAATCTTGTTTCTGCCATTATTGACTATTGCATAAGAAGAGGTATTGTTGTAAATATGTACTGTAATATTCTCTGTGCTTATGATGAAGAAGCTTGATTTTATAGATATTATTTGGTGATGTTTTGTCCTTTCTTTAATTGGTGAGGTGTTTCCAGTTGAGTTCTTGTTTCAATAATGGATTGCCAAATTGAATCTATTCTGTTGTTGGATAAAAATGCTGGTTATGCATTTTGAATATCCTGATTTGTTGGTTTGAGCTATATTCTATGTTTTGGTTTTTTGCTCCATCATTGTGAGAAATATTGTGCTACTCGAAAATGATTTTTTATTCTTTAGTTTGATTTATATCCAAGAGATGATTTAAGGAAATACTATTATACTAACTTATGCCTATTCTTTGGGTTATTATACTGCAGGTTGGCGAATTACTCTCAGCGAGCACAATGTATTCCCGAGCTAAGAAATTGATGTTGAAGCATGGGAAGGCAACGGTGGAGGCTGTTGAACCCGTTGCAACCGTGGCGGGGGAAGATGTTCAACCCGAGGCGGTGGAAGATGGTCAACTTGCGGCGGTGGTGTAAGACGAAGAAACCGTTGAGCCTGAACAAGGAGAAGCTAGAGTCTCATTGGTCCGGTTCCAACCTGTTACAGCAGGTTTAAGGTCCAAACTATTCAGTACTGGGAATTGCAAAAGACGGTATGAAAAAGATATAAAACACCATGGAATTATTGTTTCCAAAATAGTAGATTTGGACTCTTTCGTAGGAATGAGAATTCAACATATGGTTGAAGATGTTGGATTAGTCGGGTTGTGCCGGATGGGGGCCAGTTACTGCGAGAGAATTGTTAGAATGTTTTACGCAAATTTCAAACTGTTCACCGAGCCATTAGAGGTGTAGACGTACCTATTTGGATTGGAGTTAAGGTTCACTCCTAACGATGTCAATATAATGCTTGGATGTGTGCTGAACGGGCCAAGCGAAGAATATTATCACATGCTGCGGGAGCCACCATTCGTCAACCAAGAAGAAGGGCTAGCGGTGCTTAAATTGTTGCACCAGGATCTTGAGGTTGCCAAGTACAAGAAGCCAAAGGGCAATGAGTTGAATGCCATAGCCCGAGTGATCCACTTGATCATGACCTTCACGATTTTGCCTAGGAATGGGCATCGAGACCATGTTAGCAACATGAATCTTTATATTCTAGAGAAGGCATTCACGGGAAAAAAGGTGGACATCGGATTTATCATCGTAAGCCACATGCAAGAGGTGCTCAACAACCCAACTAAGAACCTGTCGTACAACTGCCTCATCTAGAGTATAGTTGAGCAATTTGGGGTACCCATCTCGGAGAAAAAGCCGAGAATTGAAGCGTCAGCCAATGATGTCTACAACAAAGCTAATTTGGACCGATTCGGTATCATCCAAGTTGGAGGGGAATGGTTCCGCAAGTCCAGAAAGCAGGCAGCACCTCCACCCCTCTCAGAGCCTCAGTATGCAGCCCCCTCACATGACCTGCCACCTCTTCCATAGTCATCTCACTTTACTTCGATGCCTGAGGAGATGTCCGCTTGGATGAGCAGGATGGAGGAGCTCCATCATATGTCGATGACCAAAATGCAAATGATGGAGGAGCACTTGCAAATGCAACAAGTCCAGATACGAAGAGCGGAGGAGCTCGCAGAAGAGAGGTAGGGCATAGCACAACAGTGGCAAATGCAAGTAGCGGAGCTCGTAGAAGAGAGGCATCACGTAGTAGAATAGTGGCATATGCAAGCAGCAGAGCTCGCAGAAGAGAGGCATCGCACAGCATAACAGTGCATATTTGAGTAGTGCAGAGGCACCATGAGGTGGTGGCAGCACTTAAGAGACGTTAGAAGTGATTAGCCCATTTAGCATCCTTGTCATCGTCCTTTGACGCACCAGATGCCACATATTGCTTGTAAGTTATTTATGTTGTACACAAAGTCCAGTTTTTACTTTATTTACGTTTCACATAATGACATGTTGTTGATTTGCAGCCACCGTGTCGAAAGCCGTGAAGGAGCACCTCTAGCTGTGCAGGGGACCAGTCAGGTCAAGCTTCGGCCAGATAGAATTGTGCACGTGGTATGTCTTTTATTTCGTTATATATGTGTGTTCATTCATATATTCATGCTTTGTTAGTTTGTAGGCGTTTTCACATTTTTGTTGCAGGCTCTGGATCTTATGGAAGAACTATGTATGTCTAGACAAATACATGGAAGACCAAGGAGATGTACGCAGTTCTTGGGGGAAAGTTGATCGACGATCAGTACGTCGCCACTGATATCATCTTCCTGGAACAAGTCGAGACGGCAGATACGGTGAGAAGGCTTCTTTGTATGTTAGTGTATAAGATTTTATCTTAGTACTTATTCGAACTTATATGCAGTGCTATACAATCTATGAAGAAGCCGTATTCGCATATCATCAGGAGAAAATCTATTGACATTAGGGTGGATTCACGTAAGTTACCATCTCACTTCTCCGAGTTATCATTCATGTTCATGTTCACTGAGATAATCTAATGAGTTGGTTACATTTCAGACACACCCAAAGTAAGGGTTATTTATGTTGTCCATTGACCTACACACTCAATTCACTTACCAGCGATTGATGTCGGAGTCAATCTCCATCATCGTAGCTCTAACTGACAAAAAGGAGTATGTATTTTCTCTTGTGAAAATTCTTAATATTGCTTTTCACGTATTTGACTGACAATTGTTCCCTTTGCATTAGAGGTCGTTCGCCATCTTCCAGTGTACGAGTGAGGGTATGGGGGTGCTACAACAGTGCACTATTCAAGAAAAATTCCACAAGCACGAACCTGCAACCTTTCAGTATGAGGGTCCATTGTACAATAGAGAGATGCAGTATTCCTTGAGCCGCACGCAAGTTTTGTGATCAAGGATTTCCGCCCGACACAGACCAGGAAGAAGGCGTCATCATTTATTTCAATGATTTCGGTTGTAGTTTATCTTTAGTTGAATTTGTCTACATTTAGGTTGTAATTTATGTGTAGATAACAATTATGTTGCGAATGATATGTTTGGATGATATATGTAGTGAACATTTACTGGATGAATGGAATTGCTTTGGGATTTTGTGCAGGATGTATGAGAATAGCGTTGGGGAGTAAAGAAACAAGGGAGATTCTAGCAAAATTTTTTTAAATTGGCAACAACTTATAGTTGAAAATAGTCCCATCATTTTTAAGAAGCTTCTTGCACTTAGCCACCTCTCTAGTCTGATTACCTCTAATGTCAAAATACTGATCTAGTTCTAACAAATGACAACAAACATGTATAATTCGAGAGCCCTTTCTCTCCACTCACTAGTTTCTTCCTTTCTCTAACCAATTCCTTCTACAAAACAGTTTTTAAATCTAAGAGAAGAGGCTAACCAACTCTGTAAATTAATGATTCAAAATTTCAATAAAAACCAATTCATATTTATCAATTCAAAATTTATAAATATAGCAAATGGTACAATCACATATATATCAAACCTAATCTATCAAACTGTTGTATCATAGAAGCTTAAGGTCCACATTTGTGTATGTTTGTGTGTGTGGACCTTACACATCAGACTCCTGCAGAACACATTGCAAATGAAATTAGCATAGTTTAAATAACAATTTAAAACAAAAACGTGATAATGGGCTCACCTGCGTGTCAGGAACTCTGTCGGGAACTGTCTTATATACTCGCTCAGGGACTATCTCAAGGACTATGGAATGAATTGTCCCAGGGGCTGTCTCCGGGACTCTAAAAACTATAAATGTGCCCTCTGAACTTCCTCTACCACCTCTTCCTCTGCCGGCCCTTGTACTACACTCGCCTCCCCCTTCGCACGTGCGAGAATTGTGCCCCACACCCGCAGACCGGCCACAAGTGACGTTCAAATGTCTTCTGGTGAGTACTGTCTAGCTTGGGGCCACGTCTACATCCCGTATTCTACATTTACGCGGCCTTCCTAGAAGCCTTTTAAATGGCGGTCGGATAATTGGATCAAGATTGGTCACAAAGAGGCCACTCAATTGGTCCATTGACGGGGTGGAAAAAGTGGGAGTATATCACCATGTATGTTTCCCGGTGATAGCACGCATGTACAAATTCCACAGGAGATCTCCTCATGAAGTGAATGCACGGGACAGCATGGACACATGGGATGCCGGTCAACTCCCACCAGTAACATGTACAAGTACGCTTGTCCAAATCGATAGAGTACTGTTTATTAACGTTCTGACCTCAAACTGGACAGCTCCTGCAAACTGTGGGCTCCAATTTCTAATGACAAGTTGTAGTTTGGCAAGACGATTGCTAATCTTTGGACACAAAAGGTCCGTCTAGCGATCCATCTTTCACTTTTCTTCACGATCCTACCCATAATGCCCTTCTGAATGATCTCGAACATACATAGAATCAGTTTGTCCTAGGCTGGTAAGATGCTGGCGTTGAATGACTCACTCAGGTTGTTAAGGCTTATGTCGCATTTTAGGATGGAGCAGAAGACATGTTTGGCCCAGCATGTCACATCTATTCCTCGTAGATATTGTGGGCCACCGGGTCAAGGAAAAATAACTTGGCTATCTCATTCTCAAATTGCCTCACAGTTGTGGCTCTAGATGCGGCCCACATTGCATCCTTTAACAACCTGCCTTTAAATTGTTTTTCAAAATTGGCATACAGGTGTTGGATGCAAAATCGATGTTTTGCTTGCCCTGCCACCTGTCTGACAGCGGGCACTAGACCCTGCAAAGATTCATAATATTACTCAGATTGGTACAAAATGCATAACATAAACACATAAGGCAAAAGCAATCAACCGCACCTTTTGTTGGTCAGAATTAATTGTCCATCCATTGTCAGATGGGGTGTTTAGATCATCGAGCAACAATTCTAGAAACCAGATCCATGAATTCCTATTTTCTTCTTCAACCACTGCTATAGCAATCTGATACATACCATCGTTCCCGTCGATGGTGACAGTAGTGAGCAGCTGGCCTGAACTCGCTCCCTTCAAGTGGCAACCATTCAAACAAATAACTGGTCTACCATAGTTTAACACAGCCGTCTTGCATGCAGCCAAACACATGTACATTCTTTTAAATGCACTCATGTCCAGGTCCACGCCCACAGAGCTTCCAAGATTAGACCTCCGAATCTCCTCGGCATAGGACCATATGAGTTTGTATTGCTCATTGCCATCAACTTCGTTAATTTTTTTTGCTGCATTTTTTGCCTTTCTAGCAAGATTGGGTGTGATGTTGACATTAAATTTCTTCCTCACGGTCTCAATTATGGAAGTAAGGTCCCAATCTGCCTGACTTTTAAATCTGTCTAAGTAATGCATTGCAACCCATTTGGCAGTAGCATGACGACTTTCCATCTTTCTCGAGCATGTGTGAATGTCATTGTAAAATTTATTTGAAACGTCATTTCACCTTGCATTTTTTAGGCGTACAACTACCACAGGCATCCTTCCTGGCAAAGCAGCCCTCAATCGATGAGCATCACTATGGGTGAATTTTATCCCGTACCTATTATTCAATGCATGCTCGACAATTTCTTCTCTAATTTTGTTCAATGAACTGTACTTTTTTCCAAGGGTCATTCTAGTGCAGCTGCCTTTTGCTTGTATTGAGCGTCTAGGCCTACTCTCGGCCATGTCCATGTCTTCGTCACTAGTGGATTAACATAATGAATGGAGGTCCTCATCGTCCTCCTCGTGTAGAGTTGCTGATATGGAATGCAACACAATTGCAACTTCATTTCCAATTCCACGTTCATCATTCTCATTGGCCAAACATGTGGCTGTGGGTCCCACTTCAAGTTGACGATTAATAACAGATTCTTCAACACTCAAAGATGCCATTTGCTTTTCAACAAATTCTTCAACTTCGCCAAAATGTCGTTCGCTTCAGCTCTCCGTATTTTCTAGGGTTAGCTAATCAATTACAAAATGATTGAGAATATCACAAACCGCAGGGAGTTCGCGGTTATGTATACCTATGAGTTAAAAGATAGACACTGCAGTGTCTTGGGACGACGCTGTGGTGTGTACGTGTCTCAAGACACCGCCCTTCTGTTATTTTTGGAAAATCATGGTGCTGCGGTTCGTAGACAAAATGCTGCGATGTCATGTCAGCTTGTTAACCACGACCGTGACAGCGATGTTGGCTTTGTCATTTTTCCATACGTCAGGGGTTAATTTGTTAGAAAATAAAGGATAGTGGTTGACTTGTCATTGACCGCAAATCACGATGGTTAATTTATCATTTACCCTATAATTTATTTTTCACCATTCATCATGTTGTCTATTCTCGTATGATTCACTAAAATTAAACCTTTGCATCATCAGTAATATGGAAATAATTCTCCAAAATAGGAACAATTTATATTAATTATTAAATGTCAGTTTTCTAATATTCCTTATAATTTTTTAAATAAAATTTGAGTTATAATTTAAAATAACTAATAAGATAAAGTAAATATTTAAAAAGATAAAACAAATTTATAAGAAAACTTACTAAAATCAAATAAATAAGATAAGTGAATAAAATATTAAAAGATTATAGGCTGGTGACTTGTGCAGTCACCACAACTATGTTTTGTATCAATTGTATTTTTGTAGGTTTCTATATACTGAAATACATGGTCTAGTAAGTTGGTGAAGTCTACATTATTTTTATTTAGTACAATCGATTAAGGGAAGCAAATGTTTTAACGTCTGCCGCTTCAAAATAAAAGGTAAGTTATTTTTAATTAATTAATTAAATTAATAATTAGTGGGCGGTTACGAGAATAATTTTAAGGGAAATTAACAAAATAAACCCTATAGTTAAGGATTATAAACACTTCAAACCTTTAAGAATTTTTATTAACAACTAAAACCTCAAACTATAAAAAATTAATGAGTCAAACCTTCCCGTCATGTTTTCCGTCTAATTGCGGAGACACAAGCTGTGAAATTCCCTTTATATAACCTTCTTCTTCTTCTTCTTTGCCAATATTTGCTGTAGAAAGCTCTTTGCGGCAATGTTGTACCCCTCCTCTCTTCTATCTCTCTTGTCACATGGACCTTTTCTTTCTCTTTGACCGACTCTTTCACGTCCCACCATCTCTCACTTCTTTCTCTCTCCCAACTTCTCTGATCGACTTTCACAGCTAATGAAGCTGCGGAAGAACGCATAGGCTGACGGACGTCCGTCCCTGACTGTATGAACTCCCAAGAGATGAGAGGCACATTTGGCCAACATATATCATTTCCAAATCACTGTATAACTCCCTGATGAACTTCTCCATTGGGTTGATTTCTAGTTTTTTGAATCTGTAATGTGATAGGAGAGATGAGATTGATATAATGTTGCTCCTCCACCTACAAATCCATTCCTTCTATCACGCTCACTTTCTTATCCGACGACAATAAAAACATATTTTAAATGGAGGATGAAGATCAGGATCACGTATTTTCAGATAGTTTAAACCAGTAAATTGAAGCTTTTTATTCTCACTCTAGCATTCTCTCCCTCTCTCTCTCTAACCATTCTCTTTGTTTCTCTCAGGTGGGTTTGCTAAACGTCGATGGCTACTACAACAACCTACTAACTTTCATTGACAAAGCTGTGGATGATGGATTCATAAAGCCATTGCAAGGCAACATAATAGTGTCTGCCCCAAATGCCCAAGAACTCGTTCAAAAACTAGAGGTTATCCTTACTTTCTTCTTCATTATCTAGCTTGTAACAATAAATAGTAAACAATCTTTTTTCCTCCACTACAAATTGGATTTTACCCATAAGATGATCATATATATAGAAGACAATTATATATCTAGAGAGATTCTGTTGTTTAACCAAACAGATGCTATCAACAATCAAAGCATTAAAACAAAAAAGTAAATCGACATGAGAGTCTACGTGGTTTGGACAAAATCATCCTACGTCCACGGGTGAGGGCATCTGTAGTCATTTCTATTGCCTTCTAGGTTACAATGGATTGTTACAGAGTTGTTTCTCATGTACAACGTCTAACAAAAGCTACTAATCGGAGATACACTACCAAACAAAACGTCAATATCTCACTATAGCTTTCTCCATTCTTTCTTCTCTGTTAGCCTCTGTTTTCTATCATCGATAACAGAGCAATGTGCAGACCAAGAAAGGATGATCAGAAGAGCACCTTTTTGCCAGCTTAAACTCTTCATAAAATATAATTGTCATCAACCGTCACTTGACCCATTAATTATTTTCTAATAACTGAGTCACTACTTAACAATTCTCCACCTTAAATCATTATTAGAAAAAATTCAGACACCAAAAATACCACAGTACCATTTCAATCAACCTTGTACGTTTACCAAGTTTAAGCAATGCCTAAACTTAGTTACTATAAGCACCGTTGTGAGCATATCCATAGGATTGTATTATGTATCAACTTTCTATATTATAATCTGACATTGTGCTATTACTTCACGTATAAAGTGATACTTCACTTCGATGTGTGTTTGTTCGATCATGAAAAATAGGATTTTTAATCAGATGCAAAGCACTCTGATTGTCACAATATACAGTAGCATTAGAACTGTCTATTCCAAAATCACTAGCCAACCCTTTAAGCCACAATGCTTCCTTCACACCTTCACATGCAAAAAAATATTCAGATTGTGTTGTAGATAATGCTACAACCTTTTGAAGACATGCCTTCCAGCTAATAGCTCATCCAAAAACAGTAAAGATAAATGCAAAGATTGATAATCCATACATCCTGTAAAATCTGCATCCACATATCCTGCTACAATATTCACTAGATGTCCATCTACCAAGAACTAATGCAACATCTAATGATCTAGAATCATACCTCAGTAACCATTTTAATGCATGCCAATGTGGCATACCTGGATTTGCTACAAACTGACTGATTACACTAACAGCATATGCTAGATTTGGTCTGGTGCAAATCATGGCATACATTAAACTGCCAAGGACATTTGCATACGACATTCTATCCATCAACTTCTTCTCATCTTCACTTTTTGGACTTTGTTGGTGACTTAATTTGAAGTGTGCTCCCAAAGGAGTTAGAACATATTTCACATTATTGAAATCAAACCTCATAAGCACCTTTTGTAAGTATCTTTTCTGAGATAGTACAATGATATTTTCATTTCTGTCTCTGAAGATTTCAATACCCAAAATCTTCTTAGCCTTCCCCATATCTTTCATGTCAAAATCATTTCCTAGTTCCCTTTTCAAGTCTGATATGTGAGATCTGCTTCTGCTAGCAATGATTATATCGTCAACATAGAGTAGAATGAATATAATAAGTTCAGCTGTAACTCCCCTTTTGTAAACGCAGTGATCGTTGCTGCTTTTTTTAAAGCCAATACTGGTGATGAATTCATCAAACCTTTTGTTCCATAACTGAGAAGACTATTTTAACCCGTACAAAGACTTATGCAAAAGACAAACTTTGTTTGGATCCTTCACCTGAAAACCATCAGGTTGACTGATATAAATTTTCTCATATAAATTTCCATGTAAAAATGTTGTCTTTACGTCCATTTGCTCCAATTCTAGATTCTGAACTGCTACTAAAGACAGGAACACTCTGATAGAGGTTTGCTTTACAATAGGAGAAAATATTTCGTTGAAATCAATTCATTTCTGTTGAGAGAAGCCTTTAGCAACAAGCCTTGCCTTGTATCTGGGTTTTTCTCCATCTTCAGTCCCTTCTTTGAACTTATAAATCCATTTACATCCTATGATTTTTTGAGATTTTGGTTTTTCCACTAGCGACCACGTTTGGTTCTTTTCCAGAGACTCCATTTCCTCTTTCATTGCAATCATCCACAAATCTCTGTCATTCTTTGACATTGCTTCTGAGAAGCTTGTTGGTTCTGAATGAGTTAAATCTGTAGAAACCAGAAGGGCATATGCAATTATATCAGCATATCCCAATCTCTGTACTGGTTTTACTGTCCTTCTAGATCTGTCTCTCGTCAACTGATAGTCTACCTGTTGATGCTCCTCAGATCCTTGAGTTTCCCCATCATGTTGAATATCAGTTTCTAGATGATGCAATTCATGTTCATTATTCATATTATCCTCATCATAGTCCACCTCAATCGGAACAACTTGTTGTTGACTTTGTTGAATGTCAGGAGATTCAGCAGTGGGGTGTTTAAATGGAAATTCCATTTCATTGAAAATCACATCTCAGCTAATTATGACTTTCTTTTGTCCAGGTTCAAGAGACCACAACCTGTAACCCTTTGTCCCTTCCTAATATCCCAAGAAAATACATTTCTTGGCTTGGGGCTCTAATTTATCTTGTTTAATATGTGCATATGCAGCACAACCGAAAGGTTTCAAGATATCATATTTTGTTAGGTATTTATACCATACCTCAAAAGGTGTTTTGAAGTTCAGAGCAAACGAGGGGCATAGATTTATCAAATAGGCTACTATGGCTATTGCTTCTGCCCAGAACATTCTTGGTAATCCTGCTGTAATCAACATGCACCTTACTCTCTCCAAAATGGTCCTATTCATGCGTTCTACTAGGCCATTCTGTTGAGGTCTATGAATTATAGCGTGGTGGCGAACAATTCCTTCCTGCTTGCAAAAATCATTGAACTTGTTTGAGCAGAATTCCATTCCATTGTCAGTTCTCAATTTCTTAACATTTGTATTTGTTTGTTTTTTAACCATAGTCTTCCACAATTTAAAAGTTTCAAAGACTTGGTCTTTGGTTTTCAAATAATACACCCAAAGTCTCCTTGAATAATCATCAATGATAGACAGAAAATATTGTGCTCAACCTTTTGAAGCAGCCTTCTCTGGACCCCATAAATTAGAGTGAATATACTCTAAGACACCAGTTGATTTGTTGAAACTGACCCGAGTACTCTTGCCCAGAACACAGATTTTACATCATTGTAAACTTGATAGTTCTATTTCATTCAATAGTTTCTGTTTCTGTAATTCAATCAAACCGCTTTCACTGACATGGCCAAGTCTCATATGCCAGAGATCACCATTGCTTAATTGATCATCGCTTACCTGGGTTGCTTCACCTATAACAGTTTTTCCTTGGAGTACATAGAGGCCATTATGAAGATCTCTTTTCATCACTGTGAGAATGCCTTTATGAACTCTCAAAACTTCCTTTTCTTTTCTAATAGTGCAACCCAATTTGTCTAGCATTCCGATTGCGATTAAGTTTCTTTTTAGTTTGGGAACATATCTCACATTCTGAATGGTTCTCATACATCCATCATGCATGACCATTTGTATTTGACCTTCTCCTTCAACTTGATAGGACTAATTGTTTCCCAACAGAACTTTGCCACAAAAATTCTGCAGCCACTCCTTTCTTGGCGTCATATGAAAGGAGCAACTGAGTCAAGAATCCATACTTCTCTAGAATCTGTTGAAGATGCAACTAACACATCTAATGATTCATAGCCATCAGATGCTATCGAGACTTCCCCCTTTTTAGATTTCCTTTCATTTTTCTTTCTTTTCCATTCATAACAATCCTTTTTGAAGTATCCTTCTTTGTGGCAAAAGAAACACTTCCTGCCAACTTTAGATTTAGAATGAGATCGTCCCTTTGTAGATTGTCCTTCTCTGGTTTGGGGTCTACCTCTGATAAATAGCTCTTCACCCTTTGAAGTTTCTTTTACATCAGATCTCTTTTGCAGTTCCTTAGAGTTTAGTGATGCCTTCACTTCGGACATCGTCAGAGTTTGTTTGCCATACAATATTGTATCTACAAAGTGTTCATACACTTTAGGTAAGGAACTTAACAAAATTATAGTCTGATCCTCCTCATAAATTTTAACCCCGATGTTGTTGAGATCAAGTATTATTTTGTTAAAGTCATCCACATGCCTTCGCATTACTTTTGAGTCTTCCATTATTAGTGTGTATAATTTCTTTTTGAGATAGAGGCGATTCGCAATAGATCTTTTCATGTATAAGGCTTCAAGTTTTAACCAAACAGAAAGTGCAAGTTTCTCTTCTGTTACTTCACGTAACACTTCATCACCTAAACTCAATAAAATTGCACTGTGAGCTTTTGCTTTAATGTCATCTGCTTTATTTCTATCAAGTTCTTGCATTGTTTTCATGGCTTCCTCATCAATGGAATGTGCCAATCCTTGATGAACCAGTAAAACCTTCATCTTTACGCAACCAAAGACTGAAGTCGTTATTGCCTGTAAATTTATCTATTTCAAACTTTGCCATGATTAAAGATTGTATTTCTTAGCCCCCAAAAAAAAATCAATCTCCAAGAACTCAAATCTTTATCTAAGATAGTAAAGATAATCAATCTCCACACTCACCGCACCAATTGTTGTTTAACTAAGTAGATATTATCAACAATCAAAGCATTGAAACTAAAAAGTAAATCAACACGAGAGTTTACATGGTTCGTACAAAATCGTCCTACGTCCACGGGTGAAGGCATCTGTATTCATTTCTATTCTCTTCAAGGTTACAATGGATTGTTACAGAGTTGTTTCTCACGTACAGCAACGTCTAACAAAAGCTACTAACTTGAGATACACTACCAAACAAAACATCAATATCTCATTGTAGCATTCTTCATTCTTTCTTCCCTGTTAGACTATTTTCTATCACCGATAACAGAGGAATGTGCAAACCAAGAAAGGATGATTAGAAGAGTGCCTTTTTGCCAACTTAAACTCTTCATAAAATATAATTGTCATTAACCGTCACTTGACCCAGTAATTATTTTCTAATAACTGAGTCACTACTTAACGGATTCTTTCTCAGTTCGCTTTCTTTGCTTCTGATATATTTGTGTTGTTTTGTTGCAAATCATTGCTCTATTTTTTTGTTGTTTCAGGAGTACGTGTTTGCTCAAGACGGAGCCATAGCCAAAGTCAGGTGGGAGGACGAGCAACCAACGCCGCAAGTTGGAGGGTTCACTCCCACTGCTAGGCAGACACGGATTGCTTCATGAATACTAGTCTAAAACAAAGAAGTAAGACATGGATGAACAAAACGCTATTCGATTCCATTGATGTTTGGTTTTCTGGTTAATTATGATCGATCAGGGAATTTTAGCTTACATTAAGCTTTTGTTTTGAACGTAGAATGTATGACCATGGTACAAAGTTCTAGTACCAATGTCCCTGTTAGTATTACATTCTTGATTTACACCCATTTTCATCAACTCTAATATTTAGTTTCTCAAGGCTCCTTCAATCACTGCATTGTAGTATAGGCTTTAACGTGATATTATAATTTCAAATGTGTAAATTATCAGCTATTTTAACCATTGCTGGAGCGTAAACATGATTCATTTCTGACGGGTCATCAAAGCAATGTAAAACCGCCCATTTTTACGTTGGTCAAATGTGCCTCTCTTACGAGTTCATACAGTCGGCTTATGACGGATGTCGTCAGCCTATGACGGATGTCCGTCGGCTTATGACGGATGTCGTCAGCCTATGACGGATGTCCGTTGGCCTATGACGGACGTCCGTTTGTTAGCCTATGCGTTCTTCAGTAGCTTCATTAGCTGTGAAAGTCAATCAAAGAAGGTGGGAGAGAGAAAGAAGAGAGAGAAGGCCAGAGGCGAGAGAGTCGATCATAGGGAAGAGAAAGAGAAGGTCCATGCGATAAGAGAGATAGAAGAGAGTAGGGGTACAACATTGCCGCAAAGAGCTTTCTGCAGTAGAGATTGGCAAAGAAGAAGAAGAAGAAGAAAGTTGTATAAAGGGAGTTTCACAGCTTGTGTCTCCACAATTTTAGACGAAAAATGTGACGGGAAGGTTTGACTCATTAATTTTTTATAGTTTGAGATTTTAGTTGTTAATAAAAATTCTTAAAGGTTTGAAGTGTTTATTATCCTCAACTATAAGGTTTGTTTTATTAATTTTCCTAATTTAAAAAACCCCTCTAAACTAATTTCTTCTCTCATCATTAGAGTCATTTTGTGAGATTGAGAGAAAAACTGCCGGAAAAAGAGGGGGAGATGCGGTTGAGAACAGTAAAGAATTCTAGGGATATTTCTTGTCATAGTAATATTCAATTCAAGGTTTCCGACATAGAACTTGGGTGGGTATCATTTTTGTCCTTCCATTCTAGTTTTGAAGAATTCAACATCTGAAAAACTTGGAATTTTGAATCTAAATCAAGAAACTCTTTGGTCTTGGCATTGGATTGGTGTTATGGGTTGCACAATTGTTAGAAATCAAAAGAGGTATCATAATTTCTAACTGATCTCTCTATTTTCCTTTAAAAGTTTGGTGTTGATGTGAAAGTTTGGATTTTTGATTGTTTAAAAGAAATTTATGGATATAGAGTTCTATTTGTCAACACAAGAAAGAGTTGGAATATGTTATGGGATGCATTTGAGTTGTTTTTAGAAGGATTATCATAACAAAAGCCAAAGTTTTGAGACAGTTTTCAATGCAGCGAACGCTCGAAGCTTAAGATTGGGCTACCGGTCAATTGGCAAGTTGAGCCAGAAATCCAAACAATTTGTTTGGATGTCTGAACATGAAGGGCCATACACCCTATTGTTGGTGGGGGTCTAGACCAACAACCGCCACAATTTTTCTAGTCAAATGGTTTGGACGATTAGACAGTTTTTGGGTCGACTGAGACAGATTTTTTAGCCTGATGTTTTGTGGGATGATTTGTAAAATCCTCAAGTTTTTTCTATTCCCGTTATGGTTACTAACAAACCTTTTCAAAAGTCTTGAAAGCCTATTAATATTGGTATGGTTGTAGGTGCCGGAGATTAACTATTTTTGACATCCTAGGTTTTGGACACTTGATCTCGGTAATTATGATTACTCCATTCAAGGTAAAGAATTTATTTATCATATTCAGCAATCCATGCATTATTTTATAAAACTTAATTTGAGATGAGTTCTCATATTTCTAATACGTGACTTATAACACTCGAAGTTTTCGTTCTTTAATTTTAATGATTGAAACAATTGAATTAATTGAATGAATATTTGGTGTCATACATTATGCATCTTATACTTGGATTAATTAAGAGGGTAATGTATACTTTATTAAGTAAAATTGGTGGTTTAAATTGAAGTTTAGTAATAAGAAAGTGAGAATTTAATTGGAGGATATGCAGAGCTGGGGGTAAAATGTTGCCATATTGATATATTATGTAAGTTGCTGAATAGTTTAGGCATGAGCGACAACCATTGGATTGAAAATTTGGGGAGGAGGGATGTCGTGCTTCCAACTCATTTCTCGCTTGCTGGGAAAAACTTTTCGAGGTCGTCCGTGAGCTTGTAGCAACGGGAAGCTGGTTTGGTACGGACATGATAAACGAGCCGAGCCCGCTGACTCGAGCTTGGAAAAGTCTGGCTCGTCGAGCCTACTGATCTTAACGAACTGAGCCTAATGAGCCTAACGAGCCGAGCCTAACGAGCATTTCTTAAAAAAAATTCAACCCGAGCCAGCTCGTGAGCCACGAGCATAACGAGCTGAGCGAGCCTTAACAAGCCGAGCCTAACGACCCAAATATACATAAATAATATTATCTTATACAAATATATTATAAATTATTTTCAATAAATTTATATATTTAAAAGCAATTAATTATTACTTAATGTATTTATTTTTTATTGGCTCCAAAAAATAATTATAATAAAATAAAATAGGGTAATTATCAAATTTCACCTTCAAGTATGGGGCACTTTTTATATTTCACCTTAAACTTTATTTTTTTTTTTAAAAACACCTTATAGTTTGCCCTGTTTGTAGCCCACACCTTCCGTTAGAAGCAACTACAACTCCTCTCCTGAAGACAAGTGAAATCCGCGAAAGGGCGAACCTGCGAAGGCGAAATCCGAGAAGACAAACCTGCGAAGACGAACCCTTGCTCCGCAAAGATGAACCCTTGCTCGGTGAAGGCGAACCCCAACACTGCGAAGGCAAACCTTGCTTCGCGATTTTGACCCTGCTCTGCGAAACCCTTCTCGGCGAAGGCTCACCTCTGTTTGCTCCCATCTATCGAGTTCCGATGGCCTAGTGTCCAAGCGATCTGTCAGGTTGTAAGAGTCTGATTCTTCCATTGGTTCTTCCTATTCATCCTCTTTGTCTTCCACCATTGATTTTCTTACCTGGTGTCATCGTCTTAAGGTTTGATGATTAGTGCACGTATTTTTCCTTTCATAATTCATAAATGCAATTTGAATGGGACCTTTCTTTTTCCTAGTTGCAGCCTCCAGGTTGCATCCTCTATTTGTGTTCATTTTTTTGTGGAGAAACTGGAATTTTGGTTTGTGAAATAGGCTTTGTATCAATATATTCTAAAGAATGAGTATATAGAGTCTGATGGCATTTTTCAAGTGTGAGAACTCAATCATGATTGGAAGGTTGAAATCATGTTAATGAAATGTGTTTATGAGAATCAAGAGCTGGATGACTAGAGAATTTTGTTTTTAAGTGTTGGTATTGCTGAGTGGGATTGGCATGCCATGTATATGTAATACTGATAGAACCTAGATAACACTGGAGGTATATGAAGTCTATTTGAAATTTGTGTTTGTTCAACTCGTTTTCCAAGAGTTGTACTGAGGAAGCTTGCGGTCTGAGTATGCCCCTTTTAGCCATAAATATACTTGTTTTATAATCAATTTATCTGGCATACATGGACTAAACTCCGATTATAGTTGAGGCTTGTGAAATGTGAATAAATTATTCTTACATATGTGACTTTTTTTCATTCAAAAATTAAATTTTGTCTCTTTGTTTGTCACTGCTTCATTTGTTGGTATAAAATTTTAAGTCTTTAATCATTGGAACATTATATCTTACAATGTCATTTATTTTTTAATTTTTCTTTGTGGCAAGTGTTCTTCGAATATGGACCAATTTATAATAGAATTCAATTATGAAGAGGACAATGTAGAGAGTTAAGTGAAATCAATTTCTGAAAAGTCATAATGAAGAACTTTACTCGCTAAATGAATCAAATGAAGAGATAGATTATGAGATGCACGATAAATATACAGACATAAAATCTGCATCCACATCCATAGAAGTATCGTTAGGAATGACTTTCAGTTCACTTGCAGCAATTAAGGAGGCAGTGGTGGAAAGTGCGGTGAAGAATGGATATAATGTCCTATTTGTTAAAAATGAAGTGAAACAGTTAACAACAATATGTGCATACAGTTGTAGTGCGGACGGTTGTAAGTGGAGATTGCATGCCTCCAAGATGCATGATGAACCTACATATCAGATAAAGACATACAACAATGTTCACACATGGGCACGAAGGATGGAAAATAGGCATGCTTCCGTAAAATGGGTGGCGACAAAGTATGTGCAAAAGATTAAAAGCCAGTATGATTGGCAAATTTCTGACATGATGGACACGGTGAGACGAGATTAAAATGTCAGTATTAACCTGTCAATTGCATATAGGGCCAGAGCCATAGCTCGGATGATGAATGATGGTTCTGCCGAAGAATAATATAAAAAACTTTGGTCTTATGCGGAGGAGATTCGAAGGGTCAATCCTGGAAGCATGTTTGTTGTTAGTGTGGATAGGATAGATTTGTCATTGTCTCCTACATTCAAGAGAGTGTATATGTGTTTCAATGCATGTAAAAGAGGGTTGTTAGCTGGCGGAAGACTAGTGCTTTGTTTGGATGGGTGTCACTTTAAATACAAGTGGCCAGGTCAATTATTGACGGCTGTTGAGATTGATAGAAATGACGGAATATATCCTGTAGCAATAGCTGTTGTGGAAAGTGAATGTAAAAGCTCTTGGAAGTAGTTTTTAGAGTTATTGAAAATGGATTTAGGGATTGATAACGGTGCTGGATGGACTTTCATCTCTGATCAGCAAAAGGTAATATTTTAGCATTTTCAATAAATTTCATGTCATTTTTTAATTATCTGACATATACTTTGTTTGAAAGGAACTTGTGTCGCAAGCCAAGGTTAGATTTTGTCTTCGCCATATGTATGCTAACTTCAAATCAAAGTTTTGCGATAAGATCTACAAGGATGCAATGATGAATGCTTCTTATGCAACAAGTGCAAATGCTTTCGAGCACGAGTTAAAGAAAATAGCTTTTATTAATTATGCGGCATACAAGCATTTGAAGGAAATACACCCAAATTTTTGGGCAAAACATGCATTCAATCATGTTCCGAAGTGCAACATATCTCTCAATAATCTAAGTGAGTCTTTTAATGCCTTGCTTTTACCTGCTCGGGATAAACCAATTGTCACAATGTTGGAAACAATAAGGAAGATGATAATGACACGCATAGCTAAGAAGCATAGGAAAATGCAAGAGTATACAGGCTTACTATGTCCAAGAATAAAGAAAAAGCTTGACAACCACATGAATAGTGCTCGAAATTGGTCCCCGAGACTTGCAGGAGGAGACCGCTTTGAAGTAAGTGATCCTAACACGCTATATATTGTAGACTTGGCGAAGCAAACATGCATTTGTTCTTCATGGCAACTTACAGGGATACCGGGTGTACACGTTATTCCATGTTTACTGTTTATAAGGAAGAAAGTGAAAGAATTTGTGCATCCATATTACCATCGTCAAACGTATCTGAAAATGTACTCTCATTTCATTCATCCACTTAATGGTCCCGAAATGTGGCCTCACACAGACATGGATCCTATAGACCCACCACCATTTAGGCACCAAGCAGGTAGACCAAAAAAGAAAAGGGTGAGGGATGCAGATGAACCACGTAGTCAGACCTCAGTGAGTAGGATGAATAAACAGATGACATGTAGTAAATGTCACAGATCTGGTCACAATACCCGGACATGTAAAGGAGATGCAACAATGGTCACTTCAACTGCATGTGTCAATGAAAGTCAGAGTGCAAGCACTGAAAGAATAAGTGGAAGAGGAAGAGGAAGAGCCAATGACACCTTCATGGGATTTAATTTGATAAGCGATGTCAGAACACAAGTATGTTTATATTTTCCATTTCTCTTAGTTATTGTCATTTACTTGTATCCATTTATTTGTGTTATAACTACGTACTTTTATTGTAGGGCTCATCTTTGGAAGGTATCAGACGTTGATGTCCCACGGTCTATTGACATGCAAGAAGTTTAAAGTCAAGCCAAAGAATTGTACAACATCAGATGTTCATTCTTGACACATAATCTGGATTATGAATATTTTATTTTCCAGTTTGTCTCTCTCATTTCTTGATTATTTTGGCTAACTCTTTCATTTCTTGATTATTTTGGCTGACTCTCATTGTGAGAGATTATGGCAGTATCTCTTTGATACTCAAAAGCATTGCTTTGTATGGTGTTTGATTAATCGGAAGCATGCTTTCTCATGCAAAGGAGGTTTTGTTATTTGCAGAACTGATGTTTGGAAAGAGGGAAATAAACAAAGGGGGTATCTTTGTGACTGTTTGATCGAATTTATGGCCTCCAAGTACAGTCGATTCTACAACTCTGGATTTAATGCCTGGACGAATATATGCTAATTTATAATCTAATTTTTCACTAGTCAAGCACTTTAAAGTGTAAAGAAATTTCTAGAGAGAGGGAGAGAGAGAGATCCAAATAATTTGATGAATAATCAACAGAAGTAACTATCCAAATATCTGAATGTTCCATGGAGTTCAACATAAAACTCTGGTCATGAATGGTAGCTCCTACATGGCATTATTCATCCCCATCTTCCTCCCGAAACACTCAAAAAGCAGAAGCTTCAATTGCACTTGGCCTAGTAAAATCATGTCAAGGGAGCCCCAACTCTTATAAATGGCCAATTTTTCATAATTGGAGATTTATGTCTTCTGGTGTCAATCAGGTTTGTAGTGTAACCTCCGAGAAGATAGCTAGTTATGTCGTTTGTCCAACCTTAATTTTCTTCTAGAAATGATCTCAGTAGCAGCCCAAATTTTTCCTGTATCAGTCTGAAATTTTTCTAGAAAAACAAACAAAAATGCATTGAGTGAAACGATTGCAATGGATAGAGACAAAAACTACCTTCTTCTTATCTTCGGCTACAAGTAACACATTATAGGTTCTTACCAGCTGTTTAAAGACAAAACTCATCAACAACCTTACCATGCTCTGCAATGGAACTGACCAAATGAGAAAGCACGATGAAGACCATACATAATCAAACACTAGCCACAGCTTTCTCTATTTACACCTGGAATGTCCTTGGCAATCAAAACCATCAGAGCCATGCAGTACATGTGATCAACAATTGATTCAGGACCTTTAATTCCATGATTGATCTACCCCATTCTTTTTGTGATCTATAGGAGGGAAAGAGTAAGAGTATTACAGAAAGTGTAAAATGCAATTGGCTAAAAAAAATAATAGCAAAAATTATCACTCAATTAAAAAAAACGAAGTTACAACTATTTAAAACTTGTAATTACCAGACTTGCGTAATTATCTTTGGCTAAGCAAGTAAGAAATCACTCAACATGTAAATACTATAATATGAGAAAATTAATAAGAGGAGTGTTACTCAGTGACAAAAATTATCATTGATTAGCAACGAAATTGCTTTGCATTCTATATCTTTTCTTTTCATGTCATTTTAGGAAGAATCGTCCAACACTTGCTTAGATGTAGAATGCAAAGCAACAGTCCTCCTATCACATAAGCCAGTTCTTACTTAGATGTAGCTTCTTCTCTAACAGAACATAAATAATTACTTCAAACAAGAACAAAAGCCTATTTCTCTAGTCATCCACCCCTTTCTCTAGTCATTCAGCTCTTGTTTCTCATAAACACATTTCATTACACATGATTTCAACCTTCCAATCATGATTGAGTTCTCACACTTGAAAAATTCCATTAGACTCCCATATACTCATTCTTTAGAATATATTGATACGAAGCCTATTTCACAAACCAAAATTCCAATTTCTCCACAAAAAAAATGAACACAAACAGAGGCTGCAACCTGGAGGCTGCAACTAGCAAAGAAAGGTCCCATTCAAATTGCATTTATGAATTATGAAAGGAAAAATACGTGCACTAATCATCAAACCTTAAGACGATGACACCATGTAAGAAAATCAATGGCGGAAGACGTAGAGGGAGAATAGGACGAACCGATGGAAGAATCAGACTCTTCCAACCTGATAGATCGCTTGGACACTAGGCCGTTGGAACTCGACAGATGGGAGCAAACAGAGGTGAGCCTTCCCCGAGAAGGGTTTCGTAGAGCAGGGTCAGAATCGCGAAGCAGGATTTGCCTTCACAGAGCTGGGGTTCGCCTTCGGCGAGCAAGGGTTCGTCTTCGCGGAGCAAAGGTTCGTCTTCCTGAATTTTACCTTCGCAGGTTCGCCCTTTCGCGGATCTTGCTTGTCTTCGGGAGAGGAGATGTAGTTGCTTCTAACGGAAGGTGTGAGCTACAAACAGAGCAAACTATAAGGTGTTTTTAAAAAAAAATTAAAATTTAAGGTGAAATATAAATAGTATTCTATACTTTGAAGATGAAATTTGATAATTACCTAATAAAATGAATTATTTAATAACAAATTGGTATTAGATAATTCATTTTAGTACAAATATATTGAATTATCATTATCCTATACAAAATGTAGTACAAATAATAATAGAAAACAAAGGAAAAGTTGGAGTCTTTTTAGGTGAGAAGAATAAACAAATCATAAAGCTTTTTTTAGGAGACCGTATTTTTTCATCTTCTTCCAATTTGCAGGTGCTTTCTTTCTTTCTATCTTCCTCTTTCAGTTGTAGATTGTGATTAGCTGACTGTCCTGTTGCATTTTCTAATCAGGGAAGATTCAGGCTCTCAGCTGGATTAAAGGCTTCCAATGTCAATTTCACTTCACGCTCCTCTTTTCCTATGATTCGTGCTTCTTCCTCCCTCGATACTGGTCTCTATATTGTTTTTTCTCTTCCTTTTCAAATCTCTGGGATTAGATCGTGAGATCAGCTAATATTACATTTTTGTTTTATTTTTTCTTTCTGAGAGTGGGTTTGGATTTTGTTTGTTGCTTAGGTTTGACTACCGAACTGGACTCCATTTCTAGTTCAGCGAGATTGTTCCAGACACCGTCATTGTCAGGGACGTCCCACTCTGCCGCTGCTTAGTCGCCGATCCTTCCACTCAGATTCAGGGTTCCTATCGCCGATCCATCTGCTCCGATTCACGCAGAACCGCCGGCCTCGATCGAGCTGCCGTTCGCCAGGGGTGGCTAGCGGGCGAGCCTAACAGGCTCGGCGGGCTCGCGAGCCCGAGCTCCGCTCGGCCGCGTCTTTGTTGAGGGTCGTGGGGGAAACCCTATTTCTTGCTGCCTCGACCGTTCGTTGAAGGGGTTCTCTCCTCGCCTGGTGATCAAAGATATTGTTCTCCTCGGTCGAACATTCGAGAATCAGAGATAAGTGTTTTGATTTTAAGACTTACTAGGAGGGTCGATTGTGGGGGTTACTTTTGCATTGGTCGTTTGTCGATGAAGCGATTTTCTCCTCATGCGATTTTCTGGGATTAGAGAGGGAGATTCAGAGACTGTGTATGTTGGGGAATCATCGACTGCATCAAATTTACAGGTAAGGGAACATATATTTTTGGATGGGCAGTAGCCCTACATCACAAGGTTATAGGATTTTGGTTGTATTTGTTTCCTACCTCCTTGCTGTGATTGTCTGAGAATTCGATTAAATAAACTGTATGATTACTGCCTTGATTAGGTGGTTGAGAAATCTGTATATGAATTGAAGTTGTTTACTAATGTCCACACGCTGATAATTTTGAGTATTGCCTATAATTGGAGATTAGGAATATGTAAGTATTGCTAAGTTGATTTTCGTCTCTATTTTTTGATGTAGAAATCTATTTATATGCTGAGGTTGTTTTCCATACGTTGCTAAGTGATTTTCTGCCCTTATATTACATTATAAGTTTGAGTATTGTCTTTATATGGAGAATTGAAAACCTGTATATATTGCCAAGTTGATTACTACCTCTATGATTAGAATTAGAAATCTGTTTATGTGTTGAGGTTGTTGTCCACATGTTGATAAGTTTGATTTCTGCCTTTAATTGGAGAATCTGTTTTTGTATCGGTTCATGCTAATGTTGTTGTTTTGAGAACTATGTTATACTATAAAGCTTAAAGCCTTCAATTATAGTTCAACATTGAAAATATGTCTGTTGGCACGTCAAGGTTGTTTGTTTTAGAAAGGGATAAACTAAGAAATTTATATTTTGATCTGATAAGTTGGAAATCTGTATTGAAAGGTAAAAGAATCACTACGTAGGCCGATATTAACTATCACTTAATAGTTACTTGTAATAGAGAAATTTTGGGTTCTATTATGTTCATCAAGGGTATTAATGCCTTCATGATTGGAGTATGGAAACTGTTAGATGTTTTGATGATTATCCGTACCCTGTAGTGGTGTTTGGCTAATGCTCGGCTGTTAGAAAATTCTGTTGTGATGATCTACTATTATTCTCCTATTTTTATTTATTGTTATGGTAAAGAAGTTGATCATTAATCTGTCAAGTTTGGAGAGGAATGTTCTTAGACATTTTCAATAGCTTTTAATGTAGGGTTTGAGTGTTGTGAAACTGTTAAGTGGTTTAAAGTTTTTCATAGATACTGTTGGGGTTGTTTAAAGAGAAGCAGAATTGGTTGAACTTAGGTTAATAATGAGAATATGAATCTTTGTTTAATTCAGATAGTTAGACTTCTATTTATCTATATTATTGAGGTTATTGTTCATTAATATTGTTAGTATATTATGATTATAGGTGTTTAGGAATATGTTACTGTTCAAGGATTTCTTTGTTTTTGTATTCATCTAGCTGTGAATTGAGGATTTGTTTATTTATTGATTTATGCATGTTAGATCATTATTGCATTTCATGTACCATGCTTTCAAGAATAGAATGAAAACGATGTTTTCAAAAATAGAACGAAAACAAATTACATGCATAAGTTTTCACGAAAAGAGCAATTGAAAAACAGAAACAGAATTTAAGATATAATGAGTTGACTGTCCCATAGGAGATGGACCTAAAGGTGTCAACTAAATAAATGTAAAGGATCGTTTGGGCGAGGTTCAAGATGGTTGTCCTATATCAGGTGGACCAAATAATGTCACTCTCTCTTAGACTGATATCCTACAACGATCGGATTGTATAATGAAAGAAAAGAAAAGACATGGTTTTAAGTGTTGCATCTCATAGTAATGTTATATGTTGCATTTCACAGTCATTATATGTTGCATGTTTTATGTTATACATCTCTTGCTGACCGTTAGGCTCATAAGTGAACCATGTGATGTAGGAAATGATGGAGATTAAAGAGTATTATGAAAATGACTTGTTCATAGTGCAGTTTAGGAGAAACTCTCAAGGGCGAAGCTTGAGCGTTGTCAAAGCAAATTTGACAGTGGGTGAGAGTTTAAGAAAAGATAAATTTTAATGATGTAAACTCTTATCAAGATTTATGTTCATTTGTGTTAAATTTAAAATGAAACATTTATAAATGTTTTTAGTCATTTTAAAAATAAGTTTTACTATGGTTATTTTTAAATGAGTTTTCATAAGGTCTTTTGCTGCATTGTTTTGAAAGAGTATGAAAATATATCTAATAAAATATGAGTTTTACTAAACTCTAATTTCAAAAGGGATTTTTCATAGACTTTCTTCGTACGAGTTTTTAAAGAACATAGTTTTCTATATATGTAAAGATTTTTTTTTTTTTTAATTTGAACACTAAGGGGCGTTACATGACTTGTAGGGGTGTGCAACCAGCGACTCGGTTTGGTTTTGGTGTAGAATCGAACCGAACTGCAAGGGTTTGGGTTCGGCCATAGCTGAACCAAAACCGAGTATTCGGTGTTCCAAAACTGAACTGAAACTTTAGTTCTAGTTCTGATTTTACAAACTTATTTATTTATTTTTACAAAACAGCCCACCATGTCCAAATTATCTCCATCAAAGTTACAAAATGCACATTAATAAGATACTATATATAATAAGGTGGACAACAATAAAAAAAAAATTCATCTGAATTTAATCTAGAAGAAGCTATAAGATTGTTGACCCTTTTTCTTTATCAGGGTGTGGAGCGCCTAAATACCATCCTCTTCAAGATTATTGACCCACTCACATTCCTCGATTCATTCACTGTATCTGCAATCACACCAGAGGGTTAAACTAAATGGTTCAAAACTGATGAGACCAATTTTTAGGTGTAAAACAAGTTAATTACTACTTACATGTCTATTGGTTAAGTTAATGCTGCATAACAAAGAAAACAAATAGAAATGATCAGCACAACTTCAAAATGTATTGAATGTGAAATAACTACACAAAATATTTTAAAAAGAATTTGAAAATTTGTGATACATTAAGTAAAATTGTAACATCCCAATTCCGTTTCACATTCCAATAAAATTTTTCTCATTTAAAACTCATTTGAAAACACTTGAAGGAAATTATCAAAGTAAATATATGCAGAATAATTAAAACATATAATTAAAACGTTAAACTGTTATTAAAAACAATATCGTCAAACAATCAATTTAAAACATTTAAAAACCATAATATAAAGTCATTGAACATATTTAAACACTTCTATTCTTTCATGAGCCATAACCTCCAAGGTCGTTCCGCGCCTAGTAACACAAGTCTGCATCGCATCATATTTCTTTCACGTTCACTTCACAAGGATCGCATCTAATACCTACATTACAAGAGGGATACTAAGCTTATTGCCCAATAAGAGATATAAATGAAATGCAAATGAAAATGACTATGACAACTCTATATGCACATGTCTGATAGAAGAAAACCTATCCCTTCTCTTTAATTAAAGTTTGACTTACATTGGAGATATTTCCCATAGAGAGATAGATACATCATTGGGATAAAACTTGAGCAACAACTCCTGAGCCATCCTTACGTGGGAGAAGACAAGTTCTCTCAAGCAGATCTGTCACTATACTCCCCAACCCCCAAATTAAATCCATTATTATCTTGTGCAATGCAACAGTTCATATATCACAAGAAAGACAATACAATCAAACAATGAGGCAGAAATCATGAATAAACTGTTATTTAATACTATGCATGATGTCACTAACATATTATCAAGCAAAAAATTAACATATTTCTCAAACAACCGATGTAACATGAACTATAATGCAATTGTAAATAAATCCTATGACAAATGTCAGCAAGGTAGAAATCATTATATCACTTCCTTTATTCAACTATTTCAATCAATTTACCTTAACAGGGATTTAATATATTTGTAATTCTTTTGTCTTACACATGTCATCGTCAACAGATTACTCATGGATACATTTCCTTGTCTAGCAACTAACACATGACAACAATATTACACAACAGAATTTACTATGCTCTGAAGACACATAATATACTACCTATATGTAGAGAGGAAACATGTTGTAATTAACATCTATGGAAGATAAATTCCTATTCATTAGTAGTACTTCTCACCATAACATCCATGATTTAGCAAGTTCCAATTATCTCAAAATTATACAGAGTATTATAGGGAGTATTTTAAAGCACCTCCACCCATAAGTTCCATCTTCACATAAGCATATAATTGCTAAGGGGATAATACAAACTTATTTCTTCATGACTGTACAATTAGCAAGTGGTTTATCAAAGGAACAGATTCATTACAAGGTTCATTTTCAAGGAACATATTTGGTTTGCAGGGAAACAATCAATAGAGGCATATAATTCATTGATGCATAAAACATATCAAGAAATCACACAAACAACCAAGCCTAATCTGGTGATGTAGGTCTTTTTGGACAAAGAACACACAAATCCCTTACCTTTCTTCTTGTTTAATCATCTCTTCCACTCAGCAGCAACCCCCTCTCTGTCGAAACAATTCTCTTAGAAACAGGGAACCCGAAAACAAAACAGAAGATTATCAAGACATTTCGAAAGACTAAGTGATGCAAAATGGAACCATTCTATTATTGATCAAGCCTTAAAGAATATCGTGACATTATTCAAGGTAAAACATAAGTGGAAGTTCAAGAGCAATGGAAAGAGAAATGGAAAGACTTTCCAAAATTGTCCTTCTTTTGACCTCCGAAGCGTATTTGACTATTTTGGCATTCAAGACGACGTTAATTCAAGAAAAGTTCTTAATAAAGGTTATAGCTAACTTCCTAAGCTTTCTAGAACATGTTGGATCTTTAAATTCAGAGTCCATTTACTGTAGAAAAAGCCCAAAGAATAGAAAGCAAAGTTTAAGGAAAGTCCAAGTTTCCAAACTTGGAGACCAAGAAACTCATGATATGGAAACCATCCAAGTGGACGATTTCAACATGGAAGAGCTGCCAAAATGCATCTAGAATTGGAGAAGAAGAAAGGAAAATATTAATTTAATATTTTTTAGTTAATTAACCTCGTAGAAAATTGAACAATTTATTCTCTGAGCCGATTTAAGATTATTATTGCTTATTTATTTGTTTCCTAATTTATGTTTTGTAAAAGGCTATATAAAGCCACCTAGTATTATGCTTAAAGACAATTCAGAGTTTAATATAAAATAGTTTTTTGCTAATCCCGAAATTGATGATTCCTCTTTCAAACCCCTTTGGTGAGTTATATCCAAAGACCTCCTCATGTGAGTCATATCACGAGAGAACTATCCTAAGGTTACTTTCTAAAAGTAATCCCTTTCTTCATTCATTGTCATCCTATTTATAGGTTAGATCTAAACCCATTCCATTTGGGCATCACTAAGCCAATTGTTCCCTTCTTATTTTCTACTTACGTAATTTACAAACCCTTTTACAAATAATTTCCATTTAATTCTATAGTCCAGCCAGCACAAGATCCACCCGTGCAAATCTTTCATCGACTGTCTTTGACCTGTTCCCTTGTTTCTCGTACATACTTACATGAACAAGACTTAACTAATGAGCCTAACGCTAGTAAGTGATAGAATGAAATGAAATGTCGATATGATGCATGATCTAGGGATGCATTACAAAAAAGAGTCGTATCTCTTCTGGAAGCCAAGAGTGGAATACTCCCTAGGGTCATGTGGCCTAACCAGTCACTCAACGAGAAAGTATATCCATCTGGGGTGTTCCACATATCGGTATCCTCACCTTTGTTAAAGACGTTTGAGATTTCAGAACGGAAGAAGGATGAGCCCTAGATTCCATGTAGCTAACTCTTACCTCACCGCTCCCTATCTAAGAGTATCCTATCGATGGAATGTCACCAATCACCCGAACCCTCACACGCCTATTTACATATATTAGGCATGACATGCAGTATGCTCGTGAATACATACAATCCTATATGATCGTATACATGTCTAATAAACATATCATTAAAAGAAAACACAACACACAACCCTAATTCTTATGATGTAAGGTCCGAAGACCAAAGCACAGTAAGTATCAACTTTCCTGGAATCTTCAATGCGATTATGTCAATCGTCTTAATACCTTCAAAACCATTAAATGGACAATTATTAAAAACCACATATTATCAACTTCATTCATATAGTTCATTACTCTTAACCATTTTACTACCCTTACTCCATAACCATTACTTAATGTAACTCATAACTCAAATTCCTAAACCTATATCTCAATATCATGCACATAGGAGCTTTCACTCATCATATCCCATCGCAACCAAAACAACTTCTTCACATAATTCAACTTAACAGCATATTCCATTTACAATAACCAATAGAATATAGACATCCAATAGAAAACTGTATATGAAAGCTGTCATTAAGTAGACAACTGTTTCTATCAACAAAGCATAATAGTTCCAATATGCCTTCAATTACCTAACAACTCCACAATAACAACCCCTCAATGTCCAATATGTTCAATAAAATAGCAATAACTAACACTTAACAACATTTTCTCAAAATATATCTCTCGGTAGGAACCAACTAATAAACCAAACATTTCCAGCAGAATGACATTCTACACAATGACTAATGGCAGAACCAAAGCAAGAGGTGAACTCAGACCATCAAATAGCAAATTCCAAACTTGTATCGGGCAGTAACTAATCAATCACACACAACAATACGAACATCTATAAAGGTTGAGAAAGAATTCATTATACCTGTAGAGTACCCGAGAAGGCTACTTCAACAATTTCTTCACTGCTTCCACTTCACCCTTCATGGTTGCAGCACACAGCATAGGAGCTACTTTCTCACCTTCATCTCTGCCAGTTTTTCTCACGCACCCAGCAACTCACTTTTCACATACAACTCTCAATCCATTCACAGAGAGCATTCACCAGCCTCAGCCATTTCATCACCCATACATCAGTTGTCACTCCTAAATAGGCAGAGAAGATGTAGGTAAGAAGAGAAGTCACAAACTTCAAAGGAAGGTGGTTCACTGTCCAAACTCCACGTAGAAAGCTTGCCAGAGGAGCAGCTGGAGGGAACCAGCTCTTGTCCAGTCCAATGCGAACGAACGGTTCGCGATTCCTCCTGCCATCGCCAAGTCATCCTTGCCATCACCCCGTCACCGATTTGTCCACTGAATCGTTCGTTACAGAGTCGAGTTACTCGACAATCAACAATTGAAACAACACTTACCTCCATCGACAATTCGCATCTCCAAATTCAACCCTGTGAGCTGCAGCACATCGAGCCCACTCACGCGATTCATCGCACCTGCTGTACCACGATGCCGCCCGAAGCACATCCATGCGCCGGCCAGCGCACCGAGCCTGAGCCGAGTTAGAGCTCCCACTTCAATGACGTCCACTCGTTCTCGGTCTCGCCTTCATCCTCGCGTCATTCCCCCCTCTCGGTCCCAATCTCACTCACACACACTCTCTCTCTCTCTCAAATGGCCGAAGGCCAATTTCATTTAAAGTTCAAACCGAACTTGTTTGAACCGAACTATTTTAACTCCAACTTCAACCGGTTTCTTCTCCTTTTTTCCTATTTCTTCTTTATTTCAATTCTCCAATTATTTACTTAATTCTTAATTCAAACTCATTCCAATTAATCCCAAATTAATCCATTATTTATTTTTCCTCCTTTTTAATTATGAATTAAAACCAAACCATATAATTGTTTCCGGACCGAAGTGAACGAAACTGGTTCAGTCCATTTACTCAGTTTAATTCCATTTTCTGGATGAAGGAAGGTGTCCGCGCCTTCGTTGCATGCGTTCGAAATGATCCACAATTTGTACAGATTCAATTTCTCTACGTCCGCGTTTGTCCGCACTCGTCCGAATTGATATGGACACAGAACCTCATCCTCATATCATCCTAAAGTATTTTGTGGACGCGGTATTCCATCTGCGTGCATCTGAATACCCCAATTTATAAACTTTTTCTTAAGTTTTCACAATTAAATTATTTTTCCAATATTATCCCCATATTAATTTGATTAGCCAATATAAAATTCCTCCTAAATTAGTCCTTATTATCATTCAATAAATTCCCATTATTTATAATCTAACAATTACGTCTTTGGTAATACCCTGATAATTATTCGACTAATTCGAATATCCCCAATTACTTTCCAATTTATCATTTTTAAATTCCGATATAAAAGTCGAGGTATTACAATCCTCCCTCCTTATATAAATTTCATCCTCAAAATTTGATAGGCGTAATTATTCCTTCGATCTACAACTCAGCGTAACTTCTCATATCCTACTTTTACACGAAACGTCCAAAAGATTATATCACTTTTAGTTCTGTAGGGCACAATAACTTAGCGGAAATTCAATCACGCTCTTAAGTTATCGGATGCCAACTTCATTAGTCGCGAAAGGAAAGTCTTCGTTCAAATTTATTTCTTTTCATCAGATAATTTATGTTAGACCACTGTAACATGAACAACTTTATTGCATTTTTAAGATCCTAATCCTCCAAAATCTCATTCTTACTCACAAAATTCCACCTTCATTTGTATTATTCCCAATAACATATACCCGTGGGCGACCACTTCTGGCTTCATAAGTCACAACATAACAATTGTTGACAAAAGGACCACTTTCATGTCACTCAAAATATCGCTTCGATCCTGCATAACATCTATCAGATTGATTTCCTTCATTACCTTACCATTAACTTGAAGCTGACATTCTGCCACTCTCTATATTCTACTATTCATTTCATCACTTAATTCCTAATTTGATCAATATAGTTTACTAAAACTCCATCCACTGGTAGAACCATACTTAATTCCAATTCCTCAAACATAAAGTAGTATACTTTCAACAATTATTAAATTATCAATTCATGTCTCATCACCCTCAAGCACCGGGAACACCACATTAAATTCTTGACAATACCTATGCACATACTATACAATTTCATTCTCTAAGAACAAGAAATTCCTTTTTATCACATTGAATTCCTCATAGTGTATTTTACCCTCAACTAACTCGTTCTTCACTTTTCCAATGTCCATAATAACCAACGAAAGGTGAGAACAATCACCGAACATTTTCACATTCAGTTCTAACAAAATGTGTACTCTACAAACCCCACATTATTTTTTTAACATACCACCTTACCACGCCTAGTCCTAGTGCATTCCAACTACTACCGTCGTATAGAATAAAATCTCACCCACTTTTATTCTTTTGACTTAACGTGGTCAAACATGCTCTTTACAATTCGGATTGATCCCTCCGAGTTTGTTGGATCATAAATTTCTCCTTTAACTATAACGACTTAAGTGGTTGAAGCCATTAGCACCTAAAATTTTTGGAAATCGTACGTTATTGATTTCTTTGTTCCATAGGTAGAATCTGGTGCATCGACACCGCAGTTAGTTTACTGACTATTTCATCTATTAGATCCCTATTTCGTCGCCATTTTTGTTTCTGTTTCCATATCTGTATCTGTATCCGTATTTGTATCTGTCTTTGTATCTGTATCTGTATCTGTATGCGTTTCTGTATCCGTATCGTTCCCAGAAATCTGTTTTTGAAAATTTGTTTCCGTTTCTGTTCCTGTATCTATTTCTGTATCTGTTTCTGTTTCTGTAGTCATTCCTGTTTTCGTATCTGTTTCTGTTTCCGTGTTCGTTTCTGTATCTGTTTCTATATCTGTGTCTATTTTTGTTTCTGTGTCTATTTTTGTTTCTGTTTTTGTATCCGTTGCTGTTTCCGTATCTGTTTCTGTATCTGTGTCTATTTCTGTTTCTGTATCCATTTCTGTTTTGGACAGTAAAACCTTAATCAATTATTTATTAACCTGAACAATTCCTTTAATGAAATCCATTAGCAACAGATTCAGAGTATCAATCTGTTCCATTCCACGATTCTCTCGGTAGACCAACCATCGATATGTTCGAGTACTAACTTAGCAGATTTTCAAACCTATATCTTGTTCTACAACAGATAACCCTTATATATGACAGACTTCCAATTCCAATTTAAAACAGAAATTAAATCATTCCAAATCATATATTTCTAACTTCTGATCAAAGTCAATTATTAATGTTAGCCATATGTGAACATACAGTGTGCTACCTAAACTCTTAGACAGATTCTTTATCCTATAATTCAACTCGGCACACAACATGTTTTCTCTTTATTTTAAGAGAATCCCTTAGATCCATGAATTAAAACCTTCTGGTCTAACTGTTCCTCAAAATCTATCAATTTACAAGAAGCAATTTGAAATCCATCATTGAGGTAGTAATTAACTCATTACACATAAGAACCCAAACTGTTTTCTAAGTCACAACATCCTCCATATCTTATATCTCTATAAATCTTTATCTTAAGTCCTTGCATAAACTAGTATAACTTATGTCATTATTGCTCACATGATTCGAGGCAACCGTGACAGTGCTCCAACTTACGCACATACACCATAACTGTTTCCTCCAGTCAAAGTTGAGTAAATCCTACTAGCTTACATGTCCTCATTGTGTGAGTAAGGTCTTCATCGTAAAGGCTCTTTTATAACTCTATCCTCATTATTGTAGTCACATCTTTGATTGTCCTGATTGGGTCTCCCCCGAGATAGAGAACTTAAACCAAATCCAACACAAACCCTAGTATTCACTTTAAATTTCTCCCAACTTAACGAATCACTAAGATATTATTCTCGACATAATCTAGGCTATGAAGGAAACCACAAATAATCAGTTCCTTGTTTTAACTTAAACAAATTTCTTATCCTAATTTAGGGTAGATTCTTAGGTTAACCAAGTGGGTAGTGATCAAGGTATCAAATAACCAATTTATCTGCTGTTGAAGGTCCAAACACTTTTTCTACAACTTCTTAATAATCCTGACCAAGTGGATCAACACTTGACTAACTAATTATCGTCCTCATAATTCAGCTTAGTCACTAACCCTCAATGTTATTCTTTCTCATAACAAACCCACCTTTTATCTAATTCCTTGCAGTGTAGACAACCTAGCCAAATTGTCTAGTTCACGCAGAATTTACTTTCCACTTATCCCCTTTCCAATTTATAAAAATTTGGGCAGAGTCTCTCCTATTTCTTTACTCCCCTAAAGCTAATTCCTGCACTCAAAACCCAAGCAGTTCCAGTATCGTCCATCTTTTATCATATCTATCATTTTATCCTATCAAAAGAACCACGATTGCTTACATCAATTACAATCATCCCAAATATTGTACTATTTAATTTACATCACATTTTTCATAAATTTCTCCAAGTGACAAGATTGTTGTCCCACCAACTGAGTCAACCGATTGATAGTCTCTTTTATGTTTTTCGTAACAGTTTCATAGTACAATACATCCATGTACACTGGCCATGATACCCTTTTTATCGCAAGCAAAACAAACACTTAAATAATTAGATAAAGAAAAGAACTAATTATAATACTTACAGTCGATAGAGTATTTCCACGTAGAAGCTTGTGCTGGCAGGCAATATACAAAATCGGTTTTAAAACACGGGCACTCTGATACCAACTGTAACGACCCGAGTTTTTATTTACTTTAAAATCATCTGAACTTTAAAAGTTTTCTTTTTATATAAACGTCAGAGTATTCTTCCTTTATAAAACCTTATTATTAAAACTCTTTACGTAAAACATTTATCAATTGCAGCAGAAGTAATAAAATCATTTTATGAAACACAGCGGAATTAGAACAAAGCATTAAAGAATATGAAGTAATTTATAAACCCTTTAACAAATAATTTTCATTTAATTCTTTAGCCCAGCCAGCCACAAGATCCACCCGTGCAAATCTTTCATCGACTGTCTTTGACCTGTTCTCTTGTTTTTCGTACATACCTACATCAACAAGACTTAACTAATGAGCCTAACGCTTAGTAAGTGATAGAATGAAATGCAATGCAGATATGATGCATGATCATGCGATGCATTACAGAAAAGAGTCGTATCTCTTCTGGAAGCCAAGAGTGGAATACTCCCTAGGGTCATGTGGCCTAACCAGTCACTCCAACGAGGAGGTATATCCATCTGGGGTGTTCCACATGCCGGTATCCTCACTTTTCTTAAAGATGTTGGGGATTTCAGAATGGGAGAAGGATGAGCCCTAGATTCCATGTAGATAACTCTTACCTCACCGCTCCTAATGTGAGAGTATCCTACCGATGGAATGTCACCAATCACCCGAACCCCCACACGCCTATTTACATATATTAGGTATGACATGCGATATACTTGTGAATACATACAGTCCTATATGATCGTAAACATATCATTAAAAGAACACACAACCCTAATTCTTGTGATGTAGGTTACGAAGACCACAGCACAGTAAGTATCAACTTAACCTGGAATCTTCAATGCGATTATGTCAATCGTCTTAGTACCTTGAAAACCATTAAATGGACAATTATTAAAAACCACATATTATCAACTTCATTCATATAGTTCATTATTCTTAACCATTTTACTACCCTTACTTCATAACCATTACTTAATGTAACTCATAACTCAAATTCTTAAACCTATATCTCAATATCATGCATATAGGAGCTTTCGCTCCTCATATCCCATCGCAACCAAAACAACTTCTTCACATAATTCAACTTAACAGCATATTCCATTTACAATAACCAATAGAATATAGACATTCAATGGAGAACCGCACATATCAAAGATGTCATTAAGTAGAGAACTGTTTCTATCAACAAAGCATAATAGTTCCAATATGCCTTCAATTACCTAACAACTCTACAATAACAACCCCTCCATGTCCAATATGTTCAATAAAACAACAATAACTAACACTTAACAACATTTTCTCAAAATATATCTCTCGGTAGGAACCAACTAACAAACCAAACATTTCTAGCAGAATGACATTCTACACAATGACTAACGGCAGAACCAAAGCAAGAGGTGAACTCAGACCATCAAATAGCAAATTCCAAACTTGTATCGGGCAGTAACTAATCCATCACAACAACAATATGAACATCCATAAAGGTTGAGAAAGAATTCATTGTACCTGTAGAGTACCCGAGAAGGCTACTCCAACAATTTCTTCACTGCTTCCACTTCACCCTTCACGGTTGCAGCACACAGGACAGGAGCTACTTCCTCACCTTTATCTCTGCCAGTTTTTCTCACGCACCGAGCAACTCACTTCTCACATACAGCTCTCGGTCCATTCACAGAGAGCACTCACCAGCCTCAGACATTTCATCACCCATACATTGACTGTCACTCCTAAATAGGCAAAGAAGATGCAGTAAAGCAAAGAAGTCTCACACTTCAAAGGAAGGTGGTCCATTGTCCAAACTCCACGTGGAAATCTTGCTAGATGAGCAGCTGGAGGGAGCCAGCTCCGGTCCAGTCTAGCACGAATGCACGGTTCGCGGTTCCGCCTACCATCGCCAAATTGTCCCTGCCATCACCGTTGTCACCGATTTGTCTACTGAATCGTTCGTTACAGAGTCAAGTTACTCGACAATCAACAATTGAAACAACATTTACCTCCACCGACGATTCGAAGCTTCAAATTCAACCCTGTTAGTCGAGACACATTGAGCCCACACACGTGATTCATCGCACTCGCTATACCACGCCACCACCCAACGCACATGTGTTTGCCGGCCAGAGCTCCCAGGTCAATGACACCCGCTCGTTCTCGGTCTCGCCTTCGTCCTCGCATCACTCACCTCTCTCAATCCCAATCTCTCTCTCTCTCTCTCTCTCAAATGGCCGAAGGCCAATTTCATTCAAAGTTCAGACCGAACTGGTTTGAACCGAACCAGTTTAACTCCAACTTCAACTGGTTTATTCTCCTATTCTCCTATTTCTTCTTTTTTTCAACTCTCCAATTATTTACTTAATTCTTAATTCAAACCCATTCCAATTAATCCCAAATTAATTCATTATTTATTTTTTCTCCTTTTTAATTATTAATTAAAACCAAACCATATAATTGTTTTCGGACCGAACTGAACCAAACCGGTTCAGTCCATTTACTCCCTCGGTTTAATTCCATTTTTTGGACGAAGGAAGGCGTCCGCACCTTTGTCCGCATGCATCTGAAATGATCCACAATTTGTACAGATTCAATTTCTCTGTGTCCATGTTCGTCCGCACTCGTCTGGACCCGTCCGAATTGATATGGACGCAGAACCTCATCCTCATATCATCCTAAAGTATTTTGCAGACGTGGTATCTTGTCCGCATGTCGTCCGTGTGCGTCCAAATACCCCAATTTTAAAACTTTTTCTTTAGTTTTCACACTTAAATTATTTTCTCAATATTTGCCCTATATTAGTTTGATTAGCCAATATAAAATTCCTCCTAAATTAGTAATAATTATCATTCAATAAATTTCCATTATTTATAATCTAACAATTACGTCTTTGGTAATACCCCGATAATTATTTGACTAATTCGACAATTACGTCTTTGGTAATACCTCGATAATTATTCTACTAATTCAAATATCCTTAATTACTTTCCAATTTATCATTTTTAAATTCCGATATAAAAGTCAGGGTGTTACACTACTTCCCCAACCTCCAATTCCCTTTACATCCATTTACTTTATCCATTTTTCTCTCATAATATGCATATGAATACCAACTCACATGTGACATTCCTAATGGTTTGTATTATCATGATGCATGTCAATGCGGCGCAATAATCACAATAATTATCAAGAAGGCAATATGAAAGAAAAAGAAATTAATTAAAATCAACGAATTAAATAATAGAGAGCTAACACGAGGTAGTTAACAGTGCCTGATTTAAATAGAAATTTAGTAATAGAGCATGAGACATGGAAAAACTACTAACATGTTATATATGGTAAAATGCTCTAAAATAGAATATTTCAAACTATCTAAACATAAGCTAATCAATTTATTTTATTGATAACGAGATATTATAACATGGTTGTAGAGCAGCGTTTTAAGCACAACAATAATAATATTCAGAATCTTAGACATGCTCGGCAGTTAAAGGAAAAACAGCAGCATATATTTGGGAAAAACAGCAGTAATATTTGGGATACTAAACATGCTTGGCAGCAAATTAAGGACGTGAAATGAAAGTAGACATAGCAACAAATGGCAGCTTAATATCTAGCAAACGAAATCAGTAGTGCAGGGTATAATAAGGCATTATATTTGACAGCAGAAAACTAAACAATGAAACTGTCAATGAACTCGAAAACCAAGCTGAAAACTAGCAATGAAACTGTTATTTCCAAAGTAATAGAAAATTATTCACAGAGCACCAGTAGATAATCCATAACGAGGCATAACTAAGCATGTTTGCAGTTGATGAAAAACAACAATGTAAATCAGTAATGAAGTTGAAATAGAATGAATAGCCAACAACCAACTAAAATATCATGAAGCAATATGTAAAAATTGGACAAAGGCTATAATGCTATTAGACCTGTAAAATTGAACTCCTAATACGGCAATCTAATTCCTACCAAAACAATAGAGAATCAACAACAACCAAAGGCAGCAAAGCATCAACGAGAAATCTCAACGGAGGGCATTATCACCAATTCATAACAGTTGCAATGATGATCCAGTAGACAATTCCAGACAGAGCAATAACAACACCCATCCAAAATACAGAGACGTTATCAACAATTCAATGGAGGCAATAAATATACTCAATCAATCAACGAAAGACACAACTTGTGGTGTAGGGCCTCCACTGGCCACGACTCTACCTCAAATTCTTACCTCCTAATTACCAGTTGACGAAGCTCATAGCATAGGAAATTGCAGCAGCTAAATCTCACACCTTTACACCCATAATTCACAAAAAAACAGCAGAGTGCACACTCTTTCTCCCGCACTTTCTCTTCCTTACACTCAGACTCTCAGCTCAGAGTAAAGGAGAATGACAAAAGAGCATCACACGCTCAACCATTTAAGCAAGGAGAACCACCAGTGGAAGTGAGGGTTGATGGAAAAATCACATGAATCAAGGGAGGAGATCTAATAAGCAGTCTCCACGTCAAAGCACATTATCAGCGCGTCATCGATTCAGTTAGATCAAGAGAAACCATTGGGGACGTTGTGAAATCACAACAGAAGAAATCTGATTTTTCGCCATTTTATTTGGAAATCACAAAATAGTCGTGGAATATAATTTGTAATTTTCCACAATTTTGTCTTTTGGTTGCGTTTCTCTACCGAAACACACGACCACACCACGACCAAAACGTAAAATACGACCCGAGGCGCATTTCGGTCGAATACCTTTGACTGCGACCAAGACCGCAACCTTGACCGAAAACCCAAAATGTGCTTTGTAATGCATTTTGGTCGAACCTTGCGACCACATCCCAATCGATGACTCGACTACAAAATGCACGAATTTGAAAAATTCAAAACTTGTTATTTTTTGGCCGTGCATCTCATCCACGTCTTCTACTGCATTGCGACTAAAAACACACAATGCATATTTTTCTGTAAAAATTCGTACTTTAATCACTTCCTACAATTTTTCATACATTTATATGGTATTATTCCTACAAAATACAGTCCCACAATATAATATATCTATTTCACAAAATTCATTACATTATATAAACAGAGAAATATAATTGGGGTATTACATTCTATCCACCTTACAAAAATTTTGTCCTCAAAATTTAGCTAACTGAATAGCTCCTGATATTTGGCTCTCATATCATCTTCTTTCTCCCATGTGGCTTTTTCGGTCAAATGATTCTACCATAAACTTTGACTAATAGAATCAACTTGTATCGAAGCTCTTTTATTCTTGAATCCAAGATTTGTACAGGCCTTTCCTCGTAAGTTAAGTTCGTTTGGACATCGATGTTGTCTTGAGGATCTAGTAGAGTTGCATTCCCTAGGCATTTCTTCAACATTGATATGTGAAATATGTTGTGCACCCCCCATAAAAGCCGGTAGTTGCAATTGGTATGCAACATTTCCTATTCTTTTCATGATTACGAAGGGGCCAACATACCTCGGGTTTAGGTTTCCCCTCTTTCCAAAGCGCACCACACCCTTGAACGGAGATATTTTTAGGAATACACGGTCTCCTTCACTGAATTCCAAGTCTCATCGATGATTATCAGCATAACTTTTCTGATGACTCTAAGCAGCTAGCATCCTTTGCTTTATAATAGATACATATTCGGCAATTTTTTGTACCATTTCAGTGCCGTAGAACACAACTTCACCTGTCTCGCTCCAATATAAAGGAGATCTAAACTTCCTTCTATATAACGCTTCATATGGTGCCATTCCAATTGTTGCCTGAAAACTGTTGTTGTAGGCAAACTCGACCAATGGTAGAATCTTTCCCTATCCAACTAGGAACTCAAGCATACAAGCATGTAGCATTTTCTCAAGTGTCTAGATCATTCTTTCACTTTGGCCATCAGTTTGAGGATGAAATGCAGTACTAAATTTCAATTTTGTGTCCATAGCCTTGTTTAAGCTTTTCCAGAACGGCGAAGTGAATCGCAGGTCCCGATAAGATACAATAGAGATCGGTACACCATGCAATCGTATAATCTTTGACATACAAATCTAATTGATTTATTTTGTATGTCATCATCACAGGTAAGAAGAGGGAACCTTTGTGAATCTGTCCACAATCACCCAGATCGCACTGTGCCTTTTAGTAGTCCTGGGTAAGCTTGTAACGAAATTCATAGTGATATGCTCCCATTTTCATTCGGGTATTGGTATCGACTGAAGCATTCTGTCAAGTCTCTGATGTTCCACTTTCACTTGCTGACATACCTGGCACAACGCCACCAACACAACAATATCGTATTTCATAACCAACCAGTAGTAATGCATCTCGAGATCTCTGTACATCTTATTACATCTAGAGTGGATAAAGAAGCTAGAAGAGTGAGCCTCTAACAAGATTTTTATTCGCAACGTTGAGTCATTGGGCACATACCATATGTTTTATACTTTATTATACCATCGGCAGACATATAGTAATCCTAATATTTAGGTAAGGTCGGATTCAACTTGAAATCCTCGCATGCGCCATCCGTCTGTTGGGCTTCTTTAATCTGCTCAAGAATGGAAGGCTTCAGTGTCAATTTTGATAACACGACGTCAAACTGAGCCAGAACCATTTGCACATCAAGCTCTTGAATGTCTTTTTGAAGTCCCAGTGGCATTTCATCACATACAATGCTCATGACGGCAACCTTTTGGCTTAGAGCATCAGCCACAACATTGGCTTTTCTTGGATGGTACTTAATTTTACAATCATAGTCTTTAACGAACTCTAACCATCGTCGTTGTCTCATGTTAAGCTCCTTTTGCGTGAAGATATATTTGAGACTTTTATGATCCGAATAAATCTCACAACATTGTCCATATAAATAGTGTCTCTAGATTTTGAGTGTGAACACAACATCAGCAAGTTCTAAATTGTGCATGGGATGATTGGCTTCATGAGGTTTGAGGTGTCTCGAAGCATACACAATCACCTTGCCATTCTGCATAAGTACTCCACCAAGTCCGTTCTTGGATGCATTGTAATAGATACAGAAATTGCCCTCATCCATAGGCAAGGCCAAAACAGGTGCTGACGTCAACTGGTGTTTCAGCTCTTTAAAGCTCTCTTCACAAATACTGGACCACTAAAATCGGGCATTCTTCTTCGTCAGGCTAGTAAGAGGTAGGGAAATTTTGGAGAATCCATCGACAAAATGTCTATAATATCAAGCCAATCCAAGGAAGCTTCTTATTTTGCCAACATTTTTCGGTTGCACCCAATCCACAATTGCCTGTATTTTTACATGATCCACATCAATACCAATCTTAGAAATTACGTGACCTAGGAAACTGACCTCACTTAGCCAAAACTTGTACTTAGAAAACTTGGCGTACAACTAATGTTGATTAAGAACAAATAGAGTAGTCTTGAGGTGTTCGTAGTGCTCTTCCTCCATTTGAGAATAAACCAAAATATCATCGATGAAGATGATAATAAACTTGTCCAAATATTCTCTGAAAATACGGTTCATCATATCCATAAAAGCTTCAGGGGTGTTGGTTAGCCCGAATGACATCACCAGGAATTCGTAATGTCCGTACTTCATGTGAAATATTGTTTTAAGTACATCGCTCGGTTTAACCATCAGTTGATAGTATCCCAAGCAGAGATCAATCTTTGAGAACACTCTAGCACCACACAATTGGTCAAATAAATCATCAATTTGTGGCAACGGATACTTATTCTTGATCATCACCATGTTTAGTTCCTGATAATCGATACACATTCTTAATGATCCATCTTTCTTCTTTACAAACAATACAGGTTCTCCCCAATGAGAGAAACTTGGACGGATGAACCCTTTGCTGATTAACTCCTCCAATTGAATCTTTAATTATCATAGTTCTGTCAATGCCATTCTGTATGGGTTCTTTGAAATAGGCTCAGTACCGAGCTGTAGGTCGATCACGAATTCAATTTCATGATTATGAAGTAATCCGGGAGATCATCAAGAAAGACACTAAGAAAATCCCGGGCCACAGCAACATCTTCCAATTTGACACCAGGGGTCACTGTGGTATCCATCACATTTATTAAGAATCCATCACACCCACTTTTCAGTAACTTGTCTGCCTTGAGTGCAGAAATAATTTCGAGTTTTCCTTTCTCCTTAGTCCTTTGGAAATTATGCGATTCGCCGTTAGGAGGCCAGAAGTGGACTTCACTCTTCTTGCAATTCATAACTGCCTAGTGACGCGATAACCAGTTCATGCCCATAATGATATCGTATCCCTTTAGGTCCATGACAATTAAATTGGCATGGAATAAATGACCATTTATCTCTACTACATATGCCATAAGAATGCCATCGGCAAACAAGTAGTCATCGGAAAGCAATAACACTCTATGTGTGCAATTTATACGATTAGAGAAACAATTTACCTTTGCACGTAGCTTGGTTGAAATGAACAAATGCATAGCACCCGAATCAAATAAGATATATGCTACATAATTATTAACATAGACTGTACTATTGGCCTAAGTATGTTAGGCATATTTATATTTTGATGATGAACAATATTAATTGAGTTTATAAGTAGTTTATTGGTTGAATTTATAATACTCATATATTTCACTTAAATTGGAAATACCCTTCATGAGGGTATTATTATTGTCTAATGAGTTTAGCTAAGTCCATGCAGCGAATAGAATGTATTGTGGGACTTAGAGAATTCAATTAAAGAACTCATTTTTGGACATTTTTGGACATTTTCGGACGCCAGCAGATGCATGAGGTCAAAGGCTATCGACTAAAATACCCCGTCGTTCGGGTTTTGGGACGAGTGGGGACCAGGCAAATGCGTCCCAATCTCGCAAACAATGCAGTCCATAGTTTTCGAACAATAGCGATCGAGCCCGGACGATAGCGAATGACAAGCTTTTGAATCTGTAAGTCTGGGAAGACTTTTTAGATGCACAAGGTCATGGCCGGATGATAGCAGACGGCGAGCTTTTGAATATGTAATTTTATGGTGACTTTTCAGACACACGCAGATGATAGCATACGACAAAAGATTGAATCTGTAATATTTTGGCGGCATTTCGGACGATAGCGGACTAGCCTAGGATGAGGGTTTGCGTCCAAAAACATAGTATTGCGCAACGACTATATTTCAACGGTCAGATGAGGACGACCAAAAAGGAATTTAGACGTCCAAATACTGCAAACTTTATAAATACATGGCATTCCGAGGATGGTGGCACCAAATGCAATTATAGCAAAGCTCTGCCGAATTTCTGACTCAACTTTCGTGCATATATTTGAATACTAAACACAACCTCCAAATAAGCCTAGTGAGATTATTTATTTGGTGAGGTTTGTTGTAAGTTGAGTGAGCATGTAATTTTCTAAGAGAAAAATTGTTATTGGGCGAAAAGGGTAACGCCCTACAAATTAGTTGTAACGGTCCGATTGACACCCAAGAAGTTCAGTCACTTGTAACCCAGAGCGGTTGAAGAATATATCTTCAAGGGAGAACCTTGAAGCATAAACATAGGCGAGCTTTGCCAAACGGCGTTAACAACCCGGTGTCAAGTTCTCTAACTTTCACTTTTATTGCTTATTATTATTGTGATAATTTAGTTTACAATTAGAGAATTTATAATCACACGAAAAAGTTTATAAACCTAATTCACCCCCCCCCCCCCCTCTCCTCTCAGGTTAAATTCGATCTTTCAATTGGTATCAGAGCAGGTTAGATTTTTTCGTTGTGATTGTTTGTGAATTTGTTGAATTTATAATCTAGAACGATATGACATCAAACTCAAATAGCGTATATATGGAAGGAAAATCTTCAACTAGACCACCTTTCTTTGATGGTCATAATTATGTGCATTGGAAGGCTATAATGAAAACTTATATTCAAGCTATTGATTACGAAATGTGGAGGATTGTATTGATTGGACCTTATGCCCAACTAAAATTGAAGATAGATTGAAAGTGCCTAAGTTAGATGATGAATTTAATGATGTAGATTTTCGCAAATTGAGTTTAAATGCAAAAGCTATAAAATCAATTATATTTTGCTTTGAGTAGTGACGAATTCAATAGAATTCAAAGTTGTGAAAGTGCATATGACATTTGGAAATTACTTGAAGTTACACACAAGGGAACTAATCAAGTTAAGAAAAATAAACTAAGTATGGTTGTGCATGAATACGAATTGTTTATGATGGATAAAAATGAAACAATTACTCAAATGTTTACTCGTTTTACTAACATTACTAATAGTTTAAAAGTGCTTGGAAGAGTTTATCCAAATGAAGAACTTGTTAGTAAGGTGCTTCAAAGTCTTCCAAGAAGTTGAACACCAAAGGTGACAGCCATTGTCGTGGCTCGAGATCTCACGTTGCTAAAAATGGAAGAGCTCATCAGATCTCTCCTAACTCACGAGATCATGATGAGAGCAAATGAGAAGGAAAAGTAAAAAGAAAAGGAGAATCCAAAGAAGAAAATAATCGCCGTCAAAGCCTCCTCAAGCAAAGAAGAGGAATCAGAGGAGGAGGATGATGACGATGACGAGATAGCTCTCCTCACACGGAAAATCAAGTCCCTTCAACAGAAAAAGCAACAAGGAAGAAACAAATACAAAATAGAGAAGTCTCACAATGACAAAGAGCTCAAATGCTATGGTTGTGGAAAATCGGGGCATGTTAAAGTGGATTGCTGCCTAGAGAAGAAGAAGACTTCGAAAGGGTTCAAGAAGAAAGCTCTTAAAGTAACATGGGATGAAAGCGAAGAGGAACCCTCATCCGATACAGAAGAAGTGGCCAACATGTGATTTATGGCCAAGGACAATGAGGTATGTAGTTCTCCCTCTAGTGATAGTGATAATGATAATATTGTTGATAGTGATTGTTATGGTGATGAAATTGATGAGTTGTTTGAAGAATTCAATTTGTTAACACTTAAATATAAAAAGTTGAAAAAGGAAAATGAACGTATGGTTGAGAAGCATGCTAGTAGTATTGAATTGTTTGAAGAAGAAAATGCTTGCCTAAAATCTAAGAATGATAAATTAAATGAGCATGTTAAATCAATAGAAAATGAAAATAGCATGCTAAAGGAGAAAAAATGTCGAGTTGAATAAAGTGGTACTTAATTTCACTAATGGAAGCAAGAACTTGAATATGCTTCTAGGTAAGCAAAGGATGACATTTGATAAAGCCAGTTTAAGTTACCAATCATTTCAAAAGAAAAAGAGTTATAGAAATCTTTTTGTGAAACCGACCACTTGCTTTACTTGCAATTCTATTGGTCATAAATTGTTTGCATGTCCATCTAAAGGTATCAAAAATAGAAATGTTGATAAATTTATTTAGGTTTCAAAAGGAACCGAGTTTAATCCCAAAGGACCCAAAAAGATTTGGGTACCTAAAAAGTCAACGTGACTTATTTTTGTAGGTTGAAGCTTCTCCTACTAAGGATCAATGGTACTTGGACAACGGATGTTCAAGGCATATGACGGGAGACTTCTCAAAGTTTACCTCCATCAAGGACAAGAAAGAAAATGTGACATTTGGAGGTAACCATAAAGGTAAAATAATTGGAATTGGCAACACAGGTAATATCTCTAATCCTATTAGTGAAGATGTATTACTAGTTGATGAATTAAAGCATAACTTGTTGAGTATTAGCCAATTATGTGATAGCGAATATAAAGTTATATTTGAGGCTAAATTTTGCATGATTATTGATAGCTCAAATGGAAAAGTTTTATTTATGGGTTATAGGTATGAAAATATCTATGCTATTGATTTATCTAGTATTTCATGTAATGTTGAAAAATCTTTTAAAGCTAGTGATTCTTATAACTCTTGGACTTGGCATAGGAGATTAGGACATGTAAGTATGGATACCTTAGCTAGGATTTCGAAAAACAATCTAGATAAGGGTCTTCCAAAAATTTCATTTGAAAAAGATAGAGTTTGTGAGGCTTGCCAAAAGAGAAAGCAAACGAAAAGCTCTTTCTCTTCCAAAGAATATATCTCTACCTCTAAGCTTCTCAAACTACTTCACATGAACCTTTTCAGTCCTTCTAAGATTTCTAGCTTAGGAGGAAAATATTATGCATATATAATTGTGAATGATTTCTCATGTTACACATGAGTTTTATTCTTAAGAACAAAGGATGAAACTTTTGAAGTATTCTCTAGCTTTAGGAAGAAAGTTCAAAATGAGAAGGAGCTTACCATTGTCACTATTAGGAGTGATCATGGTGGTGAATTCGAAAATGATCAATTCGATATTGTTTTTGTCAAAAAAATGCAATTGATCACAATTTCTCGTCTCCTAGAACCCCTAAACCAAATGGAGTTGTTGAGAAGAAAAATTGATACCTCCAAGAGCTTGCATGAACCATTCTTAATGAGAACGATCTACCCAATTATTTTTGGGCGGAAGCCGTTGCCACAGCGTGCTACATTCTCAACCGTGTCTCTATCCGTCCTACCTTAGGCAAGATTCCTTACGAACTTTGGAATTGTAGTACTCCCAACATTAGCTACTTCAAACCATTTGGTTGCAAATGCTTCATTCTTAATACTAAGGACAATTTAGGCAAATTTGATTCGAAGACATATGTGAGAATCTTTCTTGGATACTCTTCCTCTAGCAAAGCCTATAGGGTCTTCAACAAAAAGACGTTAGTGCTAGAAGAATCCATGTACGTCACTTTTGACGAATCCATTCCTACCCCTAGTGTTGAGAAACCTATTCTAGAGTTAGAAAATGACTTAGCAAACCTTAGTATGGGTGATAAAGGGAAAGAGATTTTTGAAAGTCCTCCTTAAGATTCTCAAGATCAATTCTTAGAGGGAACCTCAAGGTAGAAAATCATAATGTGTAACGACCTAGATTTTTCTTTACTCTAAAAATTGCGTTAAATTTAAAAGTTTTATAAAACTACTGAATCTTTATTAAAACCCTTCAATTGAAATCAAAGTTTTTTCTTAAAACCTGATCGTTAAAACATCTTACTTAAAACTCATTATTTAAATCTTTATTGACAGCGAAAGACTTCATTTATAAAATTATTTTTCTTAATTAAGAGGGGAAGCATAAAACATTCTATAGTGGAAGTATAAATAATTTATTTTAAAAAGACAACAATTAAACTGTTATTTTATATTTATAAAACCCTTTCTCCTTTACTTTCTTTAGCCTAACTAATCACAAGTCCCACCCGTGAAAATCTTTCATCAACTGCTCTTTCATCTGTTCTCTTGTGTGTACCTACACCATAAGCAAACTGTGAGCCCAAGGCCCAGTAAGAAATGAGATATGCAATGTAATGTATGCCTCTAACTCATTATGTCAGAATGGGTCCACCCCAAACCGTTCTTTTCTTTACATTTCATTCATTCATTACTCGTACGTCGAGCTGGGAGATTGGAGGAATCTGTGTCAGAGGGAATAGTCTCTTTGTCGGCTTCTAACCACCTAGGGTAGACCGTCTCCCACAACCCGACAAGGGAAGGGCATAATTCTCTTAAGTCTACCTGGCTAGATCAGAACTACCCCTCCATCCCCAACTCCCATTTTTCCTTCATTCATTTTCTTTATCCATTTTTCCTCACATAAATGCATATGAATATCCACCCAAGCGTGGCATTCTTACTTGTTTCTATTATCATGATACATGTCAATGAGAAACAATAATCACAATGATGTAAAAGCATGAAACATGAAGCAGTAATCACAGCAATATAAAAGCAGGAGACATGGAAAGTCTACTAACATACTATACATGATGATATACTCTAAAAATGCTTGGCAATTAAAAGAAACAACAACAATATAGGCATGTTTGATAATTTAAAGGAACCAATAACAATATAGACATGCTTAGCAATTTAAATGAAACAATAATAATGTAGGCATCTTGGCAATTTAAAAGAAGCAATAATAATCTAGACATGCTTGACAATTTGAAAGAAACATTAACGATATGCTAACATCCTAAACATGCTTAGAGATTAAATTAATAACGTGCGAATAACATAGACATAATAAATAAGGTGGCATAGTAGAAACACAAACAAACAATCAAAGGAAAGACACTACTTATGGTGTAGGGCCTCCATTGGCCAAGACTCTATCTCAATTTCTTACTTTGAAGCTCTAAAGCGTATTAACACTTAATCGTTATCCTTCTTTTCCTTTTCAATACCTTCATAATTAAAAACATTCACTTATCAATAATCACAACTTATTAATTTCACTATTTTCCTATCCTTAATTACATAGAAATTCTATGAAGCCCTTTGACACCCTAAAATGGAACATAACGCTTAACAATTCTAACATTCTCAATTTAACAACTTCATCATTATCTATACCCTTATTCCTTGTTATCCAACAATAATCCGACAGCAGACAATCAACCCCTTTCAACATTTTCATTAGCTATACAGTTTATCAAATTAAAAAGAGAATACTTTCATTCATCATATACAATCCAATTCCATTACTTAACAATGTCCATCAACCCGTAACTCAATGGAAAATCTTCAATGATGTCAACCAACCATAATACTCAAACATACCGAATCAATAATAAATAACAATGCCCTATATTTCTAATGCCCTTATCTCCTACTTACCATTCCATAAAACTAATAAGCGGTGAACACAGCAAAGAACCAATTTTCACTAACCAAACACTGCCCTTTAACTTTTATCCATAACCTAGCATTCATGCAGTTAACAGAACCATGACTACTCAATCACCAAATAGCATTCTAAAACCAACAAAAGGCATTATCCACCAACAGAGTATAATCCTAATATTTTATCTTCATCCTTAACCCATAAAAACAAAGGAGGAAACCACCTTACCTAAAGAATCGATGAGACCTGAGAGGAGCAGTTGCTTCACCTCTTTCATTTTCTTCCTCTTTCTTTCTCACACATTTTAGCCTTCTAGAGAGTATTTTACACTCTGCTCTGCCTCCATCTCTCACAGCTCAGCTCACCTGAGAGTTCACTTATCCCTGCCATTCCCCTGTTTTCTGCCTTTCAATTCACCAGAGAAGCACTCCTTATCCTGCCTTTGCCATAGACACCCATGGGTGTCCCCAAGCCATGCCCTTCCACTGCACCATTCCTCACGTACATCCCCACTGTCAATTTCTTCAGAACAAGAACCAACAAAAAATGGATCAGTTTGGACCGAAATGCAAGACGCCCCAGCCGTTCCTCACGAAACCGCTAGCCCCTGCCCTTTAACCAGAGGCTGGCCATTCCTCCACCATCGCCATTCCAACGTCAATCCTCCTCGCCGCTGCCATTCCATCGCCACAGAACATCGCTAGTCACCCGAGGCAGAACCGACGACCCGAGGCTTCGCACCAAACCATCATGCGAAGCCCCACGCCCAATCCCGTAGTCGCTCGCCATTCGCCGGATGATGCACACAACGAGAAGGAACCCCAGCCCAGCCTGAGCTCTCGCACTCTTCCAACACCCTCGCCTCGACTCATCATCAATGAGCTCACCATCTTGCGATCTCTCTCTCTCTCTCTCTCTAATCTCTCTTCCTAGAATGGTCCGCGACCATTCTTTTTGTGCTTCAGCCAAACCGGATCATAGCCGAGAATCGGTTTACTTCTCCCCATCACCATTAAATTCCCTATTATTTCTATCTTTCACTTAAATCCCCACTTTAATTATTTACTTAATTTTTAAATCAAAACAAATCCAATTAATCTCAATTCTTCTTCCTCTTTTGACTAAAAGAAAACTGAGCAACTTAATTGCTTTCGGATCGAGCCAAACCAAGCTGGTTCAATCTATTATTCTCCCCTTCAGAATTGCGATTCAGACAAGGGAAGACGTTCGTGCATCGATCGCATTCGTCTGAAAAGTCCGCCGAATTGGATAGATTCGAACGTTACTCAATCGCATTCGTTCGCATGCGTCCCGACTCGTCTGAAAACTCATTTTACAGATAGGGGATAGTTTTGGATGCAAAATGTCATCCCCGCCTTGTCCCAAAATGCAAAGGCGATTAACAACACTTTTTTGACGCAACACTCAATCAACGCATTGTCCCCATGCGTTCGAAAACCAAAATACACCCTTTTTCTTCCAAACTTTAATACTTTAATCACTCCATAATATTTTTCCATATTTATATAACATTAATTAACAACATGCCACCCCACAACATAATATATTAATTATTCTAAAATTCATTACATTAATTTTTATTGGAAAATATTATCAGAGTATTACATCATGACTTACTAAAGGATTGGAGGTATGCTAAAAGTCATCCAATGGTCGATATTCTGTGTGATCCTAGTCTAGGTGTCAAAACTATATCATCCCTTAGAAATATGTGTACAAATATGGCATTCATTTCTCAAATAGAGCCTAAAAATTTCGATGTGGCTAAAATTGATGAGAATTGGGTGTTAGCTATGCAAGAAGAATTAAACCAATTCGAGAAGAGCAATGTATGGGAACTTGTTCCTAGGCCTAAAGTTCAATCAATTATTGGAACAAAATGGGTTTTTAAGAATAAATTAGATGAAAGTGGGATTGTGACTAGGAATAAGGCAAGACCTATTGCAAAAGGATATAATCAAGAAGAAGGCATCGATTATGAGGAAATTTTTGCACCGGTTGCTCTGTTAGAATCTACTAGAATGCTTTTAGGTTTTGCTTACGTTAAGAATTTCACTCTTTATCAAATGGATGTAAAAAGAGCGTTTCTTAATGGATTTATCATGGAAGAAGTCTATGTTGAGCAACCACTAGGTTTTGAAGTTTATGATAAATTAGATCATGTTTATAAACTTCACAAAGCTCTCTATGAACTCAAGTAAGTACCAAGAGTTTGGTATGAAAGGCTAAGCAAATTCTTGAGCTAGAGAGACTTCATGATAGGAAAAGTTGATTCCACTCTATTTATCAAGCACAATGGTAATGATATTATGATTGTGCAAATCTATGTAGATGATATCATATTCGGTTCTACAAATGAGACACTTTGCAAAGAATTAGCAAATTTGATGCAAAGTGAATTTGAAATGAGTATGATGGGAGAGTTGAAATTTTTCCTTGGTTGCAAATAAGACAATCTCAAGATGAGATTTTCTTAAATCAAGAAAAAAAATGCCAAAGAATTAATCAAGTGGTTTAGTATGGACACATCCAAACCTTATAGAACGCCCATGAGCACATCTCCAAAATTAGACAATGATGAAAAGGGAAAAGATGTGGATATAAAGAAATATCGTGGTATGATTGGATCACTTCTATACTTAATCGCTAGTAGACCTGATATTCTCTTTAGTGTATGCTTATGTGCTAGGTTTCAATCTTCATCCAAAGAGTCACACTTAAATGCCATCAAAAGGTTACTCAAATACTTAAGTGGGACTAATAACCTTGGATTGTGGTATCCCAAGTGTACAACTTTCAATTGGATTGGATACATCGATTTGGACTATGTGGGTAGTCTTGTTGATAGGGAAAGCACAAGCGGTACTTGTTAATTTCTTGGAGAATCCTTGATTTCTTGGTTCTATAAGAAGCAAAATTCGGTTGCACTTTCCAACGCCGAAAGTGAATATATTGCAGCTAGAAGTTGTTGTGATCAATTGCATTGGATGAAGCAAACCTTGAAAGATTATGGACAATTTTTTAAGAATATTTCAATTAAGTGTGACAACATGAGTGCCATCAATATTTCAAAAAATTCCATTCTTCACTCACAGACAAAACACATTGAGATTCAATATCATTTCATCTATGATCATGTGTCTAAAGGGGAAGTTTCTCTAGAATTCATTTCCATCGAAAATCAATTAGCAGATATTTTCACCAAACCTTTGGAAGAAAAGACCTTTTTGTGAAATACAAATTTGTTTAGGTTTAATGTTCCTTGATCAATCTCATTAGAATTTCCTTAGATCAATTCAATTTTAAATATTTTTGGAGTCAATTTAGGCCATATAATTGTTGGACATTCAAATCTTCAAAAATAGTCTCGAATTGGACTTTTCAGGCGGCCTATTTCTTCTCCTTTCGTCCAAAAATGCTAAAAATCAACTCTGTCTCTTTTTTTGTCATTTTTGGATGACTTCAAGAGAATTCAAATGATGCCTATCATCCGCGGTTCGTTCGAATTGCGTTTCAAAAATAGATTGGGATGATCTGTGCCCTAATCTCTTTCATCTGAAAAACATTTCCTCTCGATTCTCCCGCGAGACCCGATGCCTCCTTCACAATTTCCAGCCATTCTTTGCATCTTTCAACTTGTCTCTTTCTGTTTCTTCGGTAAATCTTCTCTTTCCTTCGATTTTCTAAAAGTTTTCCTAGGGTTTTCATCATTTTTCATTCAATGGCCAATAGACCTAGTAGGAAATGTAGCTCAACTCAAAACCCTAATCTTCCAATTGTTCCTTCAGCCAATAGGTCCAGGCTATTTACGAATGATCAAAGTAGGCAAAGGTATGAAGAGGAATCCAAGGAACGCTCCTTGATTTTATCTCTGAAAATTAGCGTTACTAATTTGTGTAGCCTTGAATTGGAAGGCGTCTATAACAAAGTAGGCTTGCATAAGTTGTTTTATCTTGATGGTCCCTACACTGAGAAATCTATTCAAATGTTTTATGCAAATGCTCTATACTCATCACATCCATTGTCCTTTAAAAGTTTTCTCTATGGGAAGGAGATTGAACTCACTCCCCATCTCCTAAATGTCTTCTTAGAATGTGAAGATGGCGATTTGTCTGACCATACTTCAACGGAAATATAGTACCCGACTTCCATAACATAGAGCGTAGCGTGGCAATCATTTCCTTCATCAAATTCTTAAAGACTCTGTCAAAAGTTTTAAATTGAGACCCAAAACAAAGGATCTCAATATTCGTGCTAGAGTCATCCACCATAATCTTACCTATAATGTGCTTCAATGTGATGGTCATCGAGACCATATCAGTTATATGGATATGTATGTTCTCCAACGTATTTATATCAAATGGTTGAGGCGGCGGATATTCTATCTCAATCTTTGCCATTCAATATTCTACTATCAAACCTATTTCGATCGACGGATATTCATATCCCCTCTTCAGCGCCTCAATTGGATATCCGCAATGTGGATATTTATTCGATGAAAACTTTGGGGCGTATGAGTTTTATGATGGATGATAATGGCAATTGGATTGTGAAACCTGTCTCTGCTCCCTCCACTTCCACCCCTACCGACATTCCTCCTCCTGAGGAACATGAGGAGCTGATGCCTTCTTTGCCTTCCACGAAGCCCAGCCAGGAGCCCGGGCCATCTTCTCGTGAGCGATATGCTAAAACTTTCGATGTTGCTCGGATGCAAGAAACCCTCAATTGGCAATCAAAGTACTTGGTTCAGATTATGTCAAAGCTTGACACCATGGATAGGCATATAGATGATATTGCCTGTGGTGTTTGGAACACCGGTGCTCCCTCTCCGACAGCTCATCCCAACATTCCTTCATCTTCAGCTCCACCTCCTCCAGACACTGACGACACGGAGCTTCTCGATGTTTAGCTTAGATTTATGAGCTTAGATTTTAAGTTAGGAGTTGATGTATAAATTTCAAATTTGTAATGACTATTGGAACATGATTTTGTAACTCTAAATTGTGTTTGAACATCTATTTTGGCTTGTACCTTAAATTTGAAATGCTTAGTACTCTTGAATTCTTGTTTAATTCATTTCTCTATTTTAAATGTCATGGCTATATTGTTTAAATTCCGCCTTTTGAATACATTCATTGATATATATATACATATTGAATGTTTGGCCTACTTTGGATTGCGTTTATAGGTTATAATTGCCTTTTGGGGAAGTCTAAAAACAAACATAACTATGCCAATTTTGTTTTTAAATCAATGCTCTCTAACTACACTTGACAATTATTTAGGGGGAGCTTTATATTTTGTTGATTTGTGTCCTCCCTCCATATACTTCTTTTTTATTGTGACAAAAAGGGGGAGAGAATGGTTAAGTTCAAATAGGGGAGAGAGATTTGAAAAAGGGGAGTGATTGGTATCAATTGTTAAGAGTTTGTTGAAGCATGTTTATATGAAAATGTCATGAAAAATTATTGCATACATTAAGGGGGAGACTTAAATCTTTTGCAATACAATTTTTAATACATGCTTAAATTTAAAAGAGAAAGAACTTAACATATTTTTTCATCATCAAAAAGGGGGAGATTGTTGGCCTAAGTATGTTAGGCATATTTATATTTTGATGATGAAAAATATTAATTGAGTTTATAAGTTGTTTATTGGTTGAATTTATAATACTCATATATTTTGCTTAAATTGGAAATACCCTTCATGAGAGTATTATTATTGTCTAATGAGTTTTGTTAAGTCCATGCAGTGAGTGGAATGTATCATGGGACTCATTTCTGGACATTTTTAGATGCCTAGGGATGAGTGAGGTCGAAGGCTATCGACTGAAAAACCCCGTCGTTTGGGTTTTGGGAAAAGAGAGGATGAGGCGACTGCGTCCCAATCTCACAAACAATGCAGTCTGTAGTTTTTGGACAATAACGGTCGAGCCTAGATGATAGCGGACTACAAGCTTTTGAATTTATAAGTCTGGGAAGACTTTCCGGATGCACAAGGTTGAGGCTGGACGATAGCGGATGAGGAGCTTATGAATATGTAATTTTCTAGCGACTTTTTGGACGCACACAAATGATAGCGATCAACAAAAGATTTAATCTGTAATATTTTGGCAACATTTTGGACGATAGCAGACGAGGCTAGGACGAGGGTCTGCGTCCGAAAATAAACAGTTTTGCACAACGGCTATATTTCAATGGTCAGATGATGACGACCAAAAAGGAATTTGGATGTCCGAATACTGCAGATTTTAAAAATACATGGCACTCCGAGCATGGAGGCACCGAATGTGATTATAGTGAAGCTCTGCCAAATTTTCAACTAAACTATTGTGCGTATATTTGAGTACTAAACACAACCTCCATATAAGCCTAGTGAGATTATTTATTTGGTGAGGTTTGTTGTAAGTCGAGTGAGCTTGTAATTTTCCACAAGAAAATTTGTTATTGAGTGAAAAGGGTAATGCCTTAGAAATTAGTTGTAACGGTCCGATTGACACCCGAGAAGTTCAATCACTTGTAACCCGGAGCAGTTGAAGAATATATCTTCAAAGGAGAACCTTGAAGCGTGGACGTAGGCGAGCTTTGCCAAACCGCGTTAACAACCCAGTGTCAAGTTCTCTAACTCTCTCTTTTATTGCTTATTATTATTGTGATAATTTAGTTTACAATTAGAGAATTTATAATCACACGAAAAAGTTTATAAACCTAATTCAACCCCCCCCCCCCCCCTCCTTAGGTTAAATTCGATCTTTCAAGTACCTAACACCACTACTGGCTGCTCCTCTTCTTCCTAGTCAGGTCCATACATAGCAAGACTCGTGGAGCCACCCCTTCTTGTCCTCCATATCTGGTCGTACAATGTTTGGCAATATGGCCAGACTATCCATATATGAAGCACTGCTTAGAGCCCGCCATGCATTCACCACGATAGACTTTCTTGCATTTTGAACATGCATTGGGCTGATAGGTTCACCCATCTAGGAGGGAATTGTATGTTTCCATCATAGGTTGCTTATCCTACCTTGTTGCGCCCCACCATCTGAAGGTCGTTTGATTCCCCGGTCCGCTAAGAGACCACCACGTGGTTGCTGGTTTGAATTGTTATTCCAGCATCTCAGATTTACCTCACTTTGCCTCGTTGCCATTGCATTCACATTCTCCACTGCCAAGGCCTACGCAACAATTTTTGAGTACGGAATGTCCTCTGTGCTGGACACTATGACTCCTTCCAAGATTTCAATCTTGAGTCTCTGAACAAAATGGTGAACCTTGTGCTCCTCTGTGGCCACCAAATGTTAGGCAAAATGGGATAGCGCCTCAAACTTCTGAATATTTTCCGACACCGCTCTCATCTGGCATAGCCATAAGAATTCCACTAGTTTCTACATCCGCATGGTGTGATTGAAGTATTTCTCAAAGAATAATTCCTTGAAACTGATCCAAGTGAGGGTTCTAATACCTCATGATGCTTTAATTGAGTTCCAACAGAAATAGGCATCCTGGATCAGCAAGTAGGAAGCAGACTTTACCCTCTCGGCTTCCCTTATGCTCACATATTCAAACATATCCTCCAGGGTGTGGATCCACTCCTCAGCTCCTGCAATGTCAGAGATATTTCCGTTGAAACTGGGAGGCTTAAGCCATTGAAACTAGGAGGCTTATGTAGGATCGATATATGCCTATAGTGAGGGAGGCGTGAATATAGCATTTTAACTTTTTTGTGCGATATTTGTTTTACTATCCCTAAGTGATTTAATGCATATAAATAAATAAACAATTACAAATATATGCAATAATGTAAAGAGTAAGAGATAGAGAAGTGCACACAATATTGTTTACGTAGTTCATCAAACTCTCCTACCTCCGCGCTCCAAGTTCCACTTGGAGATACACTAAACTAATTGGCTTATAGGTGCCAATCAAACCATTTACAATATTGACTATTAATGGGGCGTCCCCTTGACTAATTCTTAGGTCGTCAACCTTTGACTGTTACAAGGCGTCACCCTTAATTTGACTATTGCAGGGCGTCACCCTATGATTGAACTTCCAGGCGTTCAATCGAGCCTATAACTGTTTTGGGGCGTCACCCAAATATGATGAATTCATAGGGAATCACCTGTTACAATTTAGCACGAGTATGAATTGAAAGATAAAACACAAATCTATCTAATCCAAATTCTCCCAATAATAACTCGTAAGTTTATGGGTAGGGAGAATTGGATTTACAATAAGCTCACAGTGGTTTATTCGAGTCTTCAATTTGGCAGGGCTTCGCCTCGAATATCCATTCGTTATGTTGAGTTTGGAGTGTCTCTCTATAAATAGACTGCGGACTTTCGGTCATCCTAAAATGGTTTCGGTCGACTGCATCCATTCATTATAGAAAATAGCCGTTGAAATCCGTCCGTTGGAAATGTAGCCATTGCAAACAATCTGGACTTTTCGGATGCATAACCAAGATCGCGCCTCAACTGCTAGTAGACCAAAAACTCTTGGATATGTTATGCTAAGCTTTTTCGTACGCAGATGATCAACTGCTACTCGACCGCTAGTATACCAAAAACGTCCTGAAATTTTGACAGATTCAAATCATCCTCGACAGCGCTCGACCTGGCTCGACTGCTACTCTTCCAAAAACCTCCAGACTGATGTGATCTCGAACAGGGGTTTAGAAGAGTGCAAAAGTGAACAAAGGAACAAGGGAGACCCGTGGGGGGTGCTCGAACTTATTCTTGATGAAATGGACTTAGCTTGTAATTCCCTGATCCTATTTTTCCCGTGTACACGATGTAATCAAATTTTTGAGATAAATATATTACATGGTGTATTGAGCTATGACATGTATTTATGGGAAAAATATTGTGGGATAAAAGTTTAGTTGAAAAATGTGAAGGAAATAGAATTTTGGCCTATTTGGACGCATGCGGACGCCATGGGGACAAGGATGGGCATCCGCATGCACGTTGAACGCTTGGGGATGACTTGGGATGCGATTCCACATCCTTACTTCACTGTGTCGTTGAGTTTTTGACGTCATGTGGATGATGCGAACATGGATGATTGCTTCTACATTGAATCTGTCTAAGTCTGGAGACTTTCGGATGCCATGCAGACGATGAGGACAAGGATGATTGCGTCCGCATTGAATCTATCTAAGTCTAGAGACTTTCGGATGCCATGCAAACGATGCAGACGAGGATGATTGCATCCACATTTAATCTGTCCTAGTCTTGACACTTTTAGATGCTTGCGGACCATAAGTGCGAACGCCAAAGCACGTCCGAATGTCGTTGCGGACTGTATGGACAAGAGTGGGGACACCATTTCTCGTCCATGGCCACAATTTTGTCTATAGAATTTTACTCATGCGGACGAATACAGACGAGACCAGTGTGTCGGCACTCGTCTGAAAGATCGCAGATCAGCAAAAATCTAGGGATGTAAATTAGACCATTTGTCGCATAGTCCATAACTACACGATCTCCCGAAGGCTAAAACGCCTCCAAAAAACAAAATCATCCTTCTCTCCACTGCAGCTCTAGCTTGTCGTAGCCCAGTCGCTTCTCCTCTCCTATGTGGATGATTACCGTAGTAAGCCTCTCCTTTTAACCTCAAGCTTACTCCTTCCAAATGAGTTCATTTTTCCTCCCCTGCGTTCTTCTTCTCCTTCTTCGTTCAACTTCTTCTTCTCCTCTGTAGGGTGATTCGGTTGCTGGGAGTTGGAGTTTCCTGCTGCCGCTGTTTGTTTCCTTCAACACAAGTAAGGAACTAGGTTAGTATTGGCCAGAGGAGGCCCTACCCACAAGTAAAATGTGTGTGTGTGTGGTTGTTATTGTGTAGCTAGAATTTGTAAATTTCCTGGATGCCTTAGCTCCTGTGTTTTTTCCATTGACGCTTGTCCCGTTATTACTTTCTGCCTTGTTCTGTTATTATATTCTTGCCTGTCATTATATCCTTCTTTGTTCTGTTTATTACTTTCGATGCTTATATTTCTTCACTGGATGATAAGTTTGGAGGTACTAAGTCCAATTCGACGTTAAGTTTGATAGAGTAAAGTGATGAACTAGTGAGATCATAGCAACTATCAAGGATGAATGGAATGCAAATGTTGTTCTGTGACTTTTATATAGTCTGAGCATACTTACTCTTTCGTTCCTTGTTTATAATACCTTTGCTGCGACTATTAAACCTATTAAACTGTAGGACTTTTGTTGTGACTTCCCTGTGATTTTTACCTGTGGTGAAAGCATGTGATTTTAAATTTTGTATCATCATTTACTATCTTTACCAATGCTCTTCGCTACTGTTCCAAACATATTCTGCAAACATACTAAACTGATTAGTTATGTTAATTAACTCATTAAAACTTCCAGTATGCTAATTTACTTGTTAAATCTTCGAGCATGCTAATAGACATTTCTTGTTACTCTACAAGCACGATAACTAACCATTAAGTGTTAACTCCCAAGCATGTTAATTAATCATTACTCATTTAATTTCAATCACATTAAGTTATTTGTTTAGCTTCAAATGTTAATCCATTATTATTCATTAACTTCAAGCATGACAACTAACCTGTTAAATCGTTAAGCATGTTAAATTACATATCAATCTTTCGTGTATGCTAATTTGTACCACTGCAAGTCTTCAAGCATGCCAATTATTTGTGAAACTTTCAAGCACGTTAAATTACATATTAATCCTCATGCATGTTAACTTACGATTTCTTGCATATTGAATTACCACTAGTTTTCAAGCATGCAAATTCTATTTATATAACCTTCAAGCATGTCAAATTACTGTTAGCTAATTACGTTACATTTCCCAGCATTATTAGTTAACCATTCCTTGTTAGTCTTCTAGTATGTTAATTAGCTAATGCTCATTTACTCTCAAGCCTCAAGCATGTTATTCTAATTCCGCAATTCCTGTTAGAATTATTATCTCCGTTTGAAAGCATATTCTGTTTGCTATTTCTATATACTTCTTTTATAGATGCACCATAGTTATGCTTTTATTCTTTTCAAATATCTCTAATTCCACTATTTACTTATTGAGTTGCTATTTACTTGTTGAGTTATCATTCCTTTAAATTACTGTCACTTACTTTTCGTATATGCGCCATTGAATTGTCATCATGCATCATGCATCATGCTAATAGAAACAAATAGGGAGTGCCACTTTGGGATGGTACTCACACGCTCCGAGTGAGGAAAAATCGTAAAGGAAAAATGAATGATAGAATGAATAAGGAGTTAGGGGCTGGTGGGTAGTCGGGTCTAGTCTAGCAGCTAGGCATAGCCCCTACCTTGACGGGAACGAGACCTAGTATGCACTCAGGAGGTAAGCTTGGTCAACTATACCATCCCGTATGGGTTCTTCAATCTCCCACTCGAAGTATGAGTAAAAGAACGAACGAACGTAAAGAAAAAGTTGGTTTGGGTGGCCCCTATTCCATAAAGGATTAAAGAGAGGCATAACATAAGCATAAACTTCATTTTCTTTACTGGGCCATTGGCTCACGTCCTTACTTGTGGTGTAGGTAATGAGATGGTAATACCAAGAGCAAAGGATGAGGCCTTCCTCGTGGAGCTTGCGGAGTATCTGTATGAAACACGACCGGAATAAATGTGTGCCTCAAGGAAAGAAGAAGAATATGTTTTGTAAGGGTTAAATAGTAAACACGTTTTTGTAAAAATATTAATTATGGCCCTAACTCGTATTTTGAATATGTGACGCTTTTAACCCTAAACTTTAAGTATGTTTTGATTAATATTCCTTCTAATAAATGTTTTAAATAAATGGTTTTTAATTCGCTTCCGCTATATTTTGTAAACAGATTTAATGATTTTAGTCTTGCATGGCTTAAACGAGTTTTAAGAAAAATGTTGTGGAGACCGAGATTTTAAAAGAGCACTCTAATATGATTTGGATATTACTTTAAAAGAGATTTCAATTGTTTTATGAAAATTTTCAAATTAATGCGTTTTCAAGAAAGATAAAAATCTGGGTCATTACATAGCTCACTTTGCTAAGTGTGGAGAGAGGATTAACTTGAGGGATCAAGTTAATTGATGTACACTCACACTTCACTTGGATATGACTCACCAAGAAAAATGGAGGCTAGCTTGGATATGACTCACCAAGCTACGGTTTGGATATGACTCATCAAGCTACGGTTTGGATATGACTCACCAAACCTACTAACACTCAATTTGGATATAACTCACCAAAATAAGGGAGAGCAAAAAGAGAGTGAAAGAATTTCACAAACTAAACACAAGAGTTTTTTATTCAAAGTTGACTACCTCGAATTACAAAGGAGGGGTATATATAACACATATTGGACACAAGTTACAATGCAAGTAATAAAGTAGATGCTAATAACCAACAACCTAGGAAGGGGAAAAATCATTAGTAAACCAATACAAACATTAATTACTTAAAAGAAGGGGGATGAAAAAGAGGGAAGATTAATCACTTAGGGAGATGAAAAGAGCCTAGAAAACTATAAGAGCATCTTGAAAATTGCAATCTCTAGATCTTTCTTTGGTGAGACAAAACTTAACTAGGAAGATGTAAAGTTCTTTTAGTAATTCCAAGGCCTCCTATTACATTAAGGAGAGCAATTGGGCCGAGGATATGGGCTTGGAATTCGGAGTTCAAATATGGGCTTCCTCTTCTTCTCCAATTGGATTTGGAACCACCCATTTGCTTAAGTATGTGGGCTTTTCTAAGTCCATGGTTGTTGGGTCATTCTCCAAGTTTGCATGGAAGTGAATTCTATCTTCCAATTGACCTTGTTAGAATCGGCTAAAGCGAGTCCCTCCAAAACCGAGGAGTAATGGTCTAGTCGAATTGAAGTTGAAGGACTCCAAGTGATAACATGTTGAGGAGTTTCCTTATCTTCATGCAATGGTTCCCCCTCACGCTCCATTAACTTAGTATTTCCTACAAAAATAATAACTTGTTAAATAAATAATGAGCTTCAAGGCTTGGGATCAGGTGACGGGACCTTAGGGCGCATCACAGACCCTTTACAAATTTAAACCTTTGTCGACCGGCCTTGACCGCGTGTCGTCCTCAACTTGTCCAAAAGACCAAAACCCAATTTTGCTCGACTTTCCTCATCCGCTACTCGGCCAAGCATCACTCCAAAACAAATCCTAAACTATTTTAAGTCCCAAATTGATATGCAACACTACATAGACTTAGATAAACAAGTTAGAACATTAATAATACCCATTTTTAGGGTATTTCCAATAAACACGGATATAAATATTATTATAAAAATATTAAGAATAATATCCTAATTATACAAAAATACAACTTATTGATTTCATTAAATTAGACAACATTTTAGTCATCATCAAAATAAAACTTAGCCTAACAAAAAGGCTAACAATCTCCTCCCTTTTGATGATGACAAAATCCAATAAGTTGTTTACCCTAAAAGCTAAGCATGTGCATCATATATTGCATATTAGTTTTCTCCCTTATAAGTTATGCAATTTATCAAACAATTAATTCATACTTACATGCTACACAACTCCCCCTTTATATATTAATCACAACTTATACAATCTCTCCCCCTTTTTGTCATAATAAAAAAGCAATCCTAAGAGATGGGAGTCCTAAACAATCAAAATAAGAATATCCAAAAATATTCTTCTAAAAAAAATCTCCCCCTTATTCAAAGAATCTATCCATATATCAAACAATGGACGGAAGTAGACATTCAAATTTAATTAGTGGTCAAAAATAGTATACCAAATTGAAAACAACCAAATTCAAGAAACTTTCAAACAAAAAATATTATCCCTTTTTTGACATTAAGCTTACAAATTCATTGGAAGGAATATGCATTTAAATCCAAGTAATAGATACCAATTTAAGTTCAAAATATCAAGCCAATTATCTCTTTAAAAAAATGATATCAATTGTTAAATAAAATTTCTAAGAGGATATCAAAGGTTAAAAATCAAAATCAATTCAATTATCGAATTTTAAAAAGTTTGTTTTCCCCCTTAGAGCAACAATAAAACAACCTAAAAAAAAATTTCTTTCCCTCTTTAAAAATATCACCAAGTAAGTAAGAGAAAGCACTCAAAAAAGAGAACTATCCAAGTTTAATAAAAAATATATATCAATTGAAAAATAATTCATGGATGAATTCAAGTTAAAACATAACAAAACTTTCTCCCCCAATCATTATGCACAAAACCAAATAGTTGGGGATTTTAAGAAAAAAAATGATACTAAAAATAAAGTCTTTACAAGATTATACAAATTGTAGATCAAAATAATTTCATTGATACCAAATCAAAATAATTTTACGAATGATACCAATTGAAAGAAAAATAAGTCCAATGATATCAATTGTTAGAATTCAACCTAAAAACAAAATTGATACCAATTTAAAGATTTCAAAAACCAAATTCATCATTGATACCAAATATTGACATGATACCAATTTGTAAAAGTTTAAACCAATTGTTGTATTAAAATCCAATTTTAAAAAATTGATAAAATCTATCTTTCAAAGACACTCAATTTAAAACTCATTTCTCTTCCTCTAAATCATTGCACATAATCAAAACATTGGGGATTGAAATCCAAGATAGATACCAATTGTAAAGGTTTAAGAAACAAAACAATAATTGATACCAATTGAGAGATTTCAAATTAATGGAAAATATTGATATCAATTTGAAAAAAAACAAAAAAAACTCTTCCCCCTCTAAATAAAAAGAATCAAATCATTCGGGGAATTACAAGTTAAATCAAATAATTTTATTTTCTCCCCCTAAATCAATGATCAATACAAAGTCAATGAGGATATATCAAAGTTAAAGCCATAAGCGGACGCATAATCATTAAAACCAAAACAAGTATATTTTTCTCCCCCTAAATCAATTAACACAATTTCAATTCAAGGAGAATTATCAAAGTTTAACTTAGTGGAAGCAAATTTATCCAAACTAAAATTAAAATCAACATTTAAAAGTAAGTCAATGATCTCAATACAATTCTATTATCTCCTCTTTTATCCATATGCAAAATTGATCCAAAGGAGAGACTAACTTTCCACAATCAAAAAGCACCCAACGATCCATACAAACAAATATTAGCAATCTAGACATCAAATTGTTGGAACCAAGTCATCAAAATATGAATGGAAAGAATAAAGCAAATTTCAACCTATGTATACAAAAAGATTAATGCTAACAATGAATCCAAAAAAAATTCTACTAAGCAAAGTTAAATCTAATCAAGGATCAAAAGCAAATTAACTCAATTCAATTTCCTATGAAGATCCATAATATTGATTCCAAAAAGAATTTCAACCAATCAAGATCTAAATATCAATCCAAATCAAGAACATAAAATAGAAAACAAATTAAGTCAATTGTCAAGTTTAATCCTATTCACTTCAATTCAAATCAAAACACAAACAAATTTAATCATCAAAAATAATTGTGTACCTCCATATTGCTTATTTATTACATTTTACCACTTTGGAGGCAAACTTTGAAGCTTCTCCCCTTTTGTACTTTGGATACTCAAGTATTCTTTCTCCTTTTTAAGCTCTTTAGGAGAATCTCCAACCTACAAACCAATCAAGTAGTTTCTTTGGTACCTAAACCATTTTGGGTCTATTTGTTAAAGGTTTGGTTCCTTTAAGAACCCACACAAATTTAGAATTCAAATTGGATTTAAATTTAGAATTAAAAATCGAAGGATAACCAAATTTAGAGTTAATATTTGATTTTACATTTGCATTCAATTTTAATGGACCACAAAAAGATTTATGTCCAACACAATTGCAAGAATTACAAGTAGAAGAGCTAACAAATAAATTATTGTAATTCTTTTTCATTGTAAACAGTTTATAGACAATCTCAGCTTTATCAAATATAACCCTTTGAGAATTTAAGAGCATATTTAAATTTTTGCTCCCATTTATGAATTTAAGCACTATAGAGTTCAAATCATCATTCTTAGCTTTCAATTCACAACCATCAATCTCAAGATATTTAATTTTAGCATTAGCATCTAGAATAGATTTAGATTTAGCATTCAAATATCTAATCTCATCATCACGTGATTTGATCAAAATATTCAATTCATCATTCAATAATTTCAAATCACTACAATCATGTTCAATAGATTTAATGGAAGTATTAGAATTATCAACCATGATTTTTAATTCAACAATTTGATCCTTAAAAGATTTATCTAAATTGGCATGTTTTTTGATCAAATTGCTATGCTCCTTTGTCAACAATTTATATTTACCTTTAAGCTCATTCAAACTACTAGCAATTCATTTAGTAAATCGCAATTATCATCACTATTAGAATCTAAATTGCTATAATAGTTAGTTACCTCAATTTCTTCCTCATTGGCCATGAAGCAAGTGTTGGCCACTTCCTCTTCTTTTTCGAAGGATGAACTTTCTTCACTTTTAATTCTTTGATTTGTGTCTATATGTGTTAGCTCAAAAGATTTCCATATATCATAAGCGTTAGCCTTTTTGTTAGGCTAAGTTTTATTTTGATAATGACTAAAATATTGATTAATTTAATAAATCAATAAGTTGTATTTTATATTTACCGGATATTATTCTTATCGGTTTTACCATAATATTTATATCAGTGTTTATTGAAAATACGCTCAAAATGGGTATTATTTGTGTGCTAACAAGTTTACTTGAGTTCATGTAATGTAGCATATCATTTTAGGACTTAGTATAGTTTAAGGTTAATTTTGAAGAGAAGGTGTGGATGCATGAGAACGCAGGAAATGCATCCTAAAATTGCAGTCGGGAGTTTTCGGAAGCTGGCGGATGAGCAAGGCATAGGAAATGCATCCTAAAATTGCAGTCTGGAGTTTTCGGCGCAAGTGGACGAGCAAGGACACAGGGAATGCATCCTAAAACTGTCTGAAGACTTTTCGGATGCATGCAGACGTAGGCGGTGATAGAGGACGCAGAACTTTTGAATCTGTAATATTATGGTGACTTTTCGGACGATAGCGGACGCAGGCGGACGATAGGGGACGTAGAACTTTTGAATCTGTAATATTCTGGTGACTTTTCAGATGATAGCGGATGAGGACTCTGCGTCCGAAAAGTTCAAATTTTGCGAACAGACAGATTTCGAACAATAGCTTTTTTAATGGGCAAAATGTAACGAATTCATGCGGACGTCCAAATACTTTTAGGATGATCCAAAGACTCACAGTCTATAAATAAAGGTGCACTCCAAGCTCAACATAACGAACGGACAGTCGAGACGAAGCCCTGCCAAATTCAAGACTCGAATATACACCACTGTGAGCTTATTGTAAATCCAATTCTCCCCACCCATAAACTTACGATAATAACTCGCAAGTTTGTGGGTGGGGAAAATTGTATTTACAATAAGCTCATAGTGGTTTATATTCGAGTCTTGAATTTGGCAGGGTTTCGCCTCGAATATCCATTCGTTATGTTGAGCTTGGAGTGTCTCTCTATAAATAGACTACGGACTTTTGGTCGTCCTAAAATGGTTTCGGTCGACCCCATCCAACCATTGTAGAAAATAGCTGTTGAAATCCGTCCAATGGAAATGTAGTTGTTGCACACAATCTGGACTTTTCAGACGCATAACCAAGACCGCGCCTCAACTGCTAGTAGACCGAAAACTCTTTACCTGCTCTGTTTAGCTTTTTCGGACGCAGGTCGTCAACCGCTACTCGACCGCTAGTAGACCGAAAACGTCCTTAAATTTTGACTGATTCAACCTCGACTGCGCTCAATCGGGCTCGACTGCTACTCTTCCGAAAACCTCCATACCCTTTACAGATTTAAACCTTTGTCGACCGGCCTCAACCGCGCGTCATCCTCAACTCATCCGAAAGACCAAAACCCAGTTTTGGTGAACTTTCCTCGTTCGCTACTCCGCCAAGCATCACTCCAAAATAAACCCTAAACCATTCTAAGTCCAAAACTGATATGCAACACTATATAGACTTGGATAAACAAGTTAGAACATTAATAATACTCATTTTGAGGGTATTTCCAATAACACAGATATAAATATTATTTTGAAAACATTAAGAATAATATCCGAATTATACAAAAACACAACTTATTGATTTCATTAAATTAGACAACATTTTAGTCATCATCAAAATAAAACTTAGCCTAACAAAACGGCTAACAGCTTAAGCCATTCAAACTTCTCCCAGCCCGCCTCCTCAGGAATCACTATTGCACTGTGATCCTGGTTCTCGTTCTCGTTCTCGTTCCCATTCTCTCTTCGTATGAATCATTCCATATATTGAAAGTGTTGTTTCATGAATTGAGACTGTCGCTCCATATTTTTAGATTGCCACTCCACCACCACAGCAATACGCTCAAGGGCTTCATCCATCCCATTATAAGCTCCAGCACCCCTCACGGCCATTAGTATTTTCTTGTCGGCCGAGTGCCTCGTTCCCCTTGTCGTTAACTGGGATGTTTACTCTCACTTGTCTAGCCATTTTTATAATCCTATACATTTTCACATTAAAATAATAAGCTTAAGGAAGCAGTTCAATGAACAAAAGTAAATTTAGAATCGAAGGAGTATTCCCTGTTGAGTCTTGCACTATCAGCAGTCTAAAGAATTGCGTTCAACCAAGTTATGCTCTGATATCAACTGTAATGCCCTGTGTTAATTTTGAATCTTTTTCTTTTTAAATTCTTTGTAAAATTTTTTTTTTTAATTTGTTTAAAACATACGAAAATAAATAAATTAAAATGAGCTAGATAAATAAGAATGCATAAAGTAAATCAAAGTAAAAGCGGAACATAAATAAATCCAAAATACAGTTTAACAGATAAAACGTGAGTTCATAGTTTTTCAAAACGTTTACCAATTCTCAAACCATTTCAAAATGATATTTTTACTTCATACGAGCCATAACCCTTCAAGTCGATTCAGCTGGTTAACCCAAGTGCTCAACCGGTAATACCTCCTCCTCCACTCTAGGAATGCTAACATCCTGACAATCACCTACACAACAAGCAATCTATGAACCTAAAGCCCAACAAGAAATGAGATACAATATAATATATGCCTGTAACTGATTATGTTAGAATGGAATTCACCTAAACTGTTATTTACTCACAGTTACATACATCAACTCATACCTTGAGCTAAGACATTAGAGGTATCTGTCGCAGGGAGAATAGCAGCTAGTCAACATCTAACCCTTGGGTAGACAAGCTCTCGCAACCCAACAAGGGAAGGACATAATCTCAAGTCTACCCAGTTATGATCCGAACTACATCCCCAACCTCCAATTCCCTTTACATCCATTTACTTTATCCTTTTTTCTCTCATAATATGCATATGAATACCAACCCACACGTGACATTCCTAATGGTTTCTATTATCATGATGCATGTCAATGTGGCGTAATAATCATAACAGTATATCACAATAATTATCAAAAAGGCAATATGAAAGAAAAAGAAATTAATTAAAATCAACGAATTAAATAGCGGAGAGCAGACACGAGGTAGTTAACATGACATAATTTAAATAGAAATTTAGTAATAGAGCATGAGACGTGGAAAAACTACTAACATGCTATATATGGCAAAATGCTCTAAAATGGAACATTTCAAGCTATCTAAACATAAGCTAATCAATTTATTTTATTGATAACGAGATATTATAACATGGTTGTAGAGCAGTGTTTTAAGCACAACAATAATAATATTTGGAATCTTAGACATGTTCGGCAGTTAAAGGAAAAACAACAGCATATAATTGGGAAAAAAAGCAGTAATATTTGGGATACTAAACATGTTTGGCAGCAAATTAAGGACGTGAAATGAACGTAGACATAGCAACAAATGGCAACCTAATATCCAACAAATGAAAACAACATTGCAGGGTATAATAAGGCATTATATTTGACAGCAGAAAACTAAACAATGAAACTGTCAATTAACTCAAAAACCAAGCTGAAAACTAGCAATGAAACTGTTATTTCCAAAGTAATAGAAAATTATTCACAGAGCACCAGTAGACAATCCATAACAAGGTGTAACTAAGCATGTTTGGCAGTTCATGAACAACAGCAATGTAAATCAGTAACTAAGTTAAAATAGAATGAATAGCTAGCAACCTACTAAAATATCATGAAGCAATATGTAAAAATCGGACAAAGGCTATAATGCTATCAAACTTGTAAAATTGAACTCCTAATATGGCAATCTAATTCCTACCAAAATAATAGAGAATCAACAGCAACCAAAGGCAGCAAAGCATCAACGAGAAATCTCAACGGAGGGCATTATCCCAATTCATAATAGTTGCAATGATGATCTAGTCGACAATTCCAGACAGACCAATAACAACACCCATCCAAAATACAGAGACATTAACAACAATTCAAAGGAGGCGGAAAATATACTCAATCAAGTAATGAAAGACACAACTTGTGGTGTAGGGCCTCCACTAGCCATGACTCTACCACAATTTCTTACCTCCTAATTACTAGTTGACGAAGCTCACAGCATAGGAAATTGCAGTAGCTAAATCTCACGCCTTTAAACCCACAATTCACCAAAAAATGACAAAGTGCACAATCTTTTCTCACACACTTTCTCTTCATTACACTCAGACTCTTAGCTCACAGCAAAGGAGAATGACCTGAGACCATCACACGATCAACCATTTAAGTAGGGAGAACTACCAATGGAAGTGAGGGTTGATGGAAAAATCACCCAAATCAAAGGGAGGAGATCCAATAAGCAGTCTCCACGTCAAAGCACGTTATCAGTGCGTTATCGATTCTGTTAGATTAAGAGAAACCATCAAGGATGTTGCGAAATCACAACAGAAGAAATTTGATCTTTGGCCATTTTATTTGGAAATCACAAAATAGTAGTCGGATATAAATTGTAATTTTGCACAATTTGGTCTTTCGGTCGTGTTTCTCGATCGAAACACGCGATCGCACCATGACCCAAACGTAAAATACGTCTCAAGGTGCATTTCGGTCGAATACCTTCGACCACGACCAAGACCGCGACCTAGACCAAAAACCCAAAATGCGCTTTATAATGCATTTCGGTTGAACCTTACGACCGCGTCCCGATCAATGACTTGACCACAAAATGCACGAATTTAATAGATTCAAAACTTGTTGTTTTTCGATCACGCATCTCATCCACGTCCTCGATCGCATTGCGACCGAAAACCCACAATGCATATTTTTCCCTAAAAATTTGTACTTTAATCACTCCCTACAATTTTTCATACATTTACACTGTATTATTCCTATAAAATACCGTCCTGCAATATAATATATCTATTTCACAAAATTCATTACATTATATAAACAGGGAATAATTATCGGGGTATTACAGGTTCAGTCTTGCTAGTTTTACAAAATACAAAACACAAACCAAATCTAAATTTTTGGTTCTTACCAAATTGAACCGACAATCGATTCTAGAACGTGCAAAACCTATCCGAATCAAACCAAATTGATCGATTCTGATTCAGTTCATCGGTTCGGTTCAATTTGGTTTTGCACACCCTTAAATGACTTGTCCTTTAGTAATGCTAGTTTTTATACTATATCTTTGCTTTCACTACTATGATTGATTTGAGCATACTTATCTATCCTTTTGAGACATTGATCAACTTAGTCGTGTTAATTGAGTTCGATTGACCCATGTGAGGGTATTTGTTTGTTATGTTCATTCGACCATTGGAAGATATGTTTATTTGTTGTGAACTAGAGTAATGAGACAGCTAACTAGGCAATGTCCATTGTGCAAAACCCTAAACTTGATCAACATCATTCGTGGCTTGTAATGGCCAAGTATCACATTTGTTATTATATATGTTTATGTCCTAGTTTGTTTAGAGTCCGTGAGTGACTTTATTTTCATTGAAATTTTATATTAGCCCTACTAATTTTTTCACTCTTGGTTTTACTGTGTGATTTCATTTAGCATGCTCACTTATTTTATTCAAAACTCTTGTGTATAACACTTAAACTCCTATTTAAGTTTAGCTTACTCATCTCAACGACACCCTTTCATGTCATGGTCAGTGAGATTTTGAGGAGCCGATGTAGGACTGATCGAAAATACTTTCTACTTTAGTTATTACTTATTATTCAAGAGTTTTTTTTTGGTGAGATGTAACTCATATATTTATTGTTATTTCACATTTTATTGGGATTTCTATGATCTTACTTTCACATAGTTTATTTAGATATATTGTTTTACTATCTTGATATTACTGTTGCAGCAATCGTTTATCCCCACATTTTGGGCTCTGACTCTTGATTTGTTTTAAGTCTTCTACTATTTTATTAATTGTTCTTCTTAAGGGTTAGACAATTTGATTTACTTTTGGGACGAGGTGTTCTCCAGTTTGTTGCGAGCCCACTTTGAGTCATGACATATGTAGTCATTTTCTTTGGTTAACTAATTCCCTACACTTACATATTTATTTGTATATTAGAGCAAAGGAAATGTAGTCATTTGCATTAGGATATGATGACATCCTCAGACAATGACATATGGTAGATAATCTCCCAAGATACAATGAACACTTAAATATTTGTTGTGTCTTGTTTTGTAGAAAGACAACGAAAACTTAGCATTGAATGTGTTGTAAAGAGAACCATATGCGTTACAAGATTTATGTTGATATAGGAGTTCCCTACAACTCATAAAATGTGTACATTGTTCAACTTGATAGTCTAGAGTAGCAATGAACATGACAAGTATTCTATTTTGTGCGAGAAATTTCTTCTAGAAAGTTGGCACACATTTGCGTGGATTTACGTGTGAAGATCATTGTTGTTGAGTTCATGTAAAAGGATTAAAGGTTGAGGTGAATAGTTTGTTAGGCATCATAAAATTAGTGGAAGTAACGATTTGAAGGCAGTTGAGTATTCTTAAACACATGTCACACATAAGCCAAATATACATAATTGGATTCCTATGTTTATTAACCATGTAACTCCTATTTGCCATACATAATGATGCATGTTTAATCACAACACGATATCATATTTATGCATTTTCTAATCTCTGTCTCCAATGTCATCCATATCAATCTTGTATTTAGAATAAGTACTTTGATGGACGAAAGTGTACAACAAATATGTTTGTATTTGAATAGTTTTTGTAAGTTCATATTGATGGTTCATTAATCAAATATTAAATAAGCTACCCATTTCATATTATTTACTATTGTTCATTTATAACTCTTTGATGGAAAGAATTTATAAATGACATATTTAGGAATATTTTGGGTCTCCTAAATCTATCTATCTCCTTTTTAAAAATACATCATTAATTGTGAGGTGGATTAAAGTTTAGAAGGGCCTAAACCAGTGGACATAACATCAATGTTTATAAAGAACAATAATGGTGTGGAATTTTGTCATTGAACTTTGGAATTTCGAAGGTATTGAAAGACCATTAAAATGAGGGGTCTGGAGGCCATACAGCTGAGGGGGCTAGAGGTTGGGAAACTTTTGCTCGAGACTTCGAGGCAAAGTTAGATGGAGTCTTGCATACTCATTACCCTCTAAATTTGGTGATTCCCATGCGGTCCACTTTCAATTTACTGTAGACATCGTCGGCCTTCTCTTGGATTCTCAGCTCCCCATTTGAGATTGGTACCCTGTTATGCTCAATAATCATATGAATGAGCCAATTAAATGGTAGACTCTTGGCTAGGTTGTTAAGGATGTCATACATGTGACCCAAAATCATATAGCCAATATTCACTTTCTTTCGCTTGAAAACCTTCTCCAACATATAGAGATCCATGCAACTAATATGGTCTCGATTTCCATCCCGAGGCAGAATAGTGTGCGTCATGATGGTGTGGATCACTCGGGCTTTGGCATTCAAGTCATTGAACTTTGGCATATCGAACGCGGCAATCTCGAGATCACGGTTCAACTATCCAAGCATTGCTAGATCTTCTCTTCGTCTGGTGAAATCGGGCTCCCGAGACATGTGGTAATATTCCTCTCTTGGTTACTCCATGAAACATTCAAGAAGCACGTTAATATCGTTGGGAGTCAGTGTATCGACCCAGTTTTCCTATCTTAAAACGTGGTATTTTTAAAAGACATTTTCCTTTGGAAATTTCGTAAAATTAAAACTTTTGCGTAGCGGAAGACTTTTCATTAAAACTTTTGCGTAATGAAAGACTTTTCATTCTTAAAACCCTTTAAAGACGAAAAATAAAATCTTTTTCTTAAAAACCTTTCCTTAACTTAAAACAGTAATCACTTTATACATTTATCAATAACTTTACAAAACCTTTTCATTTTCTCTTAACTCTTTAGCCTAGTCAGCCACAAGGTCCACGCGTGCAAATCCTTCATCAACTGCTATTTATCCTGATCTCGCATGTACCTACATCACAAAACTTAAACTATGAGCCTAAGGCTCAGTAAGCGATATGAATTAAATATGCAATGCACATGCTATGCAGCTTTTAAAATCTGTATGCAGTTTTTTGTTTTTGTTTTTGTTTTCCTTTACCTTGATCTTGATTTTACTTTATCTTGACTTTACAGGCGTTGGAGATGTCTAAACTTGACGAGGAAGAGTGGCGCACCTAATGACCCACGTGGGGCAGCCAACTCAACCTCACATCTCCAAACATCTATGTATGTTTATTTGCATTTAATTTTCGTTTCCGTTTCCTTTTCAAAAATCATACTTGAAACCATTTTTTGTAACGTTTTAAAAACCATGATGCTTTATTGCATACAATTCTATATCTTCAAAGTATGATCAATCAATATCATTATTCTTAACTTAAACAACCTAATTCTAATAAACACAACATCAAACAATAAGCAACAATAAATCCTCCAGACATAATCACAACCTATTACATTTAGTCAATGCAGGCAGCATACAAACCCTAACTCTTGTGATGCAGACCCCAAAGACCAAATACAAACAATATCACTTACCTAGGGGTCTTCACTACAATTTAACACAAACTCTTATTTTTCTGAGTAGTCCTGTGCACCTTCAAAATCAAATACACACTCATCAACAACCACAGATTAATTAACCTCAACATCATCTATACCTTTATTTCTTATACAATAATCTAGCAGCAGAACAATCAACCTCTTCATTATTCTTATTAACTTCACAGTTTATAATTGACAGAGAATACTTCCTTTCATGTTCACAACTCCGAAACAACAGAGAGCATTCATAATCGACATATGCTATCATCCACAATTTTTATTATCAAGCAGTTATAAATAGAGAGTCGAAACCCATTCAACTACCATTAAATAGTAATCAATTGGAGAAGACATTTCCATCAAAAGAATGCTCAATCGAACAAATCAACCAGAGACTAAAATTAACAGAACCTTCATCTATAATTATATATTAAAACAGAACCCAGCCAGAGAGAACACCCACATTTAGTATTTAAATAATTTCTCTTAGCATCCAACAACCAAAAGAGAAATACGGAACATAACTCAACAGCAAAGCAACCAAGCAGTTCCTCTTCTTTAACAGAAATCTTCACAACACCAACAATGGAGCATGAACCCATAATGATCCCCAAATAACAATAAAACTTCACAATATCCGGGAAACATTACTAACTTAATAGAACAAAGAAGTCCATCGGGTATATATCACAACCAACCATGATAACATAAGCTATTACTAACTCATCATTTAAGATCATTTGCTTGAAGAAACTGAGGGAATCTAGAGAGCAACAACTCCTTCTTTCCAGTTCCATAGAAGCTATCCTCTGCTCCTCTTCTATTTCCTCGACTCTCGTTCTCTCTCTCTTTTCATCTTTCTCTCTTTTCCTTTTCTCTTTGCTTCTCACAGAACACTCTCTCAGTCAAGAATTCACTATGTTTCTCTCCTTGCTCTTTGTTTCCCAATTTCTCCCTCGACCCTCTCCCCTTTTCTCCAGAGAGCTTCCTTTCTTCTCTCTCAGTTTCTTTCTTCCTCTCTCTGTTTCTCTCTATTTCTCTCTTTTTCCTCTTGGCCTGTTCCTCTATTTCACACTCTGAACACTCTCGACTCCCCTTACAGAACCCCCTCCCTGATCTCTTCCTTCTCCTTTTCTCTATTTCTTTCTCCTTATTGCTCTCTAGAAAGTTTCCTCCATACACTTCATATATCTCCAAAAATTTTACCTAACCCTTCATATATTTTGCCATAAGTAAAGGAGGGACACGCGGAGAAATCACAGAAAATATCACCTCGGGATTACACATTCCTTCGGTGCCGATCAAGTAACTCTTCCCGTAATTGACCGAAACAACACTTCAAAGACTAACCTCTGAATTTTGCATGGAGCCGGTCGATACCATGATCAACCGCTAATTCCTTGATTTTTCCCAGATTTCTTGGTCGATCACATGATCGACCAGACTAACGTTGCTCGCCACCAAATGCCACTGCCATATTTACCTCTGCCATCGCCCAGGTAGATCACTTGATTGACAGATCCCTCTTGTAAGATCGATATAGGCCTATAGAGGGGGGTGAATATAGCGTTTCTAACTTGTTCATGTGATAAATAAAATCTCTAAATCCCTAAGTGATTTATCGAATACAATTAAATAAGCAATCACAATAAATGCGTAATTAAAGAGTAAGGGATAGAGAGAGTGCACACAATATTGTTTACGTGGTTCGGCAAACTCGCATACGTCTGCGCTCCAAGATTGATTTGGAGATCCACTAAATAATTGGCTTATGGGTGCTAATAAAACCGTTTACAAATTGACCATTAACGAGAAGTCACCCTTGACTAATTCTAAGGTCGTCAACCTTTGACTATTGTGGGGCGTCACCCTAGATTTAACTATTGTGGGGCGTCACCCATTGATTGAACTTACAGACGTTCAATCAAGCCTATAACTATTTCGGAGCGTCACCCAAGTGAGATGAATTCTTAGGGAATCACCCTTTACAATTTAGCACAATAATATGAATAGGAAATTAAAGCTCTAAACACTAATCCGAATTCTCCCAATCATAACTCGCAAGTTTATGGGTGGGGAGAATTGGATTTACAATGCTCACAATGATGTAGAATCGAGTCTTGATTTTGGCAGGGTTTCGCCTCGATTCTTGGTTCATTTCGTTGAGCTTGGAGTGAACTTTTATTTATAGAATGTAGCCTTTTCGGATCATCCTCAAAGCTTTCGGTCGACTGCATATAGTCGTTGAAAATTCAACCATTAGAAATCTGTTTGTTGGCAAAGTATGGACTTTTCGAGCGCATGTCCTCAACCTTGGCTCGTCCGCTATCGTCTGAAAACTCTTTAGAAATTTGATCCTAAACTTTCTCGTGACAAAATTGATACCGAACTTTTGATGACAAAATTGACTTTCTCTTGACAAAATTAACTCCGACTTTCTCTTGACAAAATTGACCCAGAACTTTTGGTGACAAAATTGTCTCTGAACTTTAGGTGACAAGATTGACCCTAAACTTTAAGTGACAAAATTGGCCCTAAACTTTTAGTGACAAAATTGGCCCTAAACTTTTTTGATGGGTTTGACACTTTTCGGACGACTCTCCTCAACTGCGCTCTACCGCTAGACATCTGAAAAGTCCCCAGAAAATGACAGATTCAAATCGCGCTCAACCGCATGCGTTCGAAAACTCCGGAAACCACTTTTGGACGCCTAAAACAGTGCAAACCGCAACCGAAAAACACCAAAACACTTCCAATATATTTTCTAAGTCCTAAAATGATATAAATACATTGCATGGACTTAGGTAAACATCTTAGCACAACTTAATACCCGTTTTGAAGGTATTTTCAATAAATACGAGTATAAATATAATGAATAAAACATTAAATACACTATCAATAAAAACTCAATTAACCAACTTATTATTTTCATCAAATTAAACCATTTAGTCATCATCAAAATAAAACTAAGCCTAACAAAAAGGCTAACAATCTCCTTTTTTTTTTTAATGAAAAATCCAATAAGTTGGTTATCCTAAAACCTAAGCATATCCATCAAATATTGCAAATTAGATTTCAACCCTTTAAGTTATGCAATTTATCAAACAATTAATCCATGTATACATGCTATAGCAATAATTATTTCCTAAGAAGTGTCACTCCCCCATAATCAACTTATATATATCTCTCCTCCTTTTTTTTCATAATCAAAAAACAATCCTAGGGGAGAAGAGTCCAAAACAATCTCATCAAAATACAATTCCTTCTTAAGAAAAATCATTTTCTTTATTTATAAAGATCTTCTCACCCTTTTAAAGAATCTATATCAAAGCAAACAATGGAGAGATTACAAGACATACAAAACTAATTTGTGGTCAAAATAAGATACCAAATTTAACAACCACAATCAAAAGTCATTCAATCAAATTTACTCTCCCCCTTTGTCATTAAGCATACAAACTTATTTGAGTGAATTATCATTAAAATCAAAGAAAGAGATATCAATTTAAGATCAAAACAATTTTCCAAGAAGGAAAACAAATTAATGCAACCATTTGCAAACCAATTGTCAATTTTTAAAAGTGATATTATTTGAAGAATTAAGAAATTAACAAAGGATACCATTGAAGATTCACAATTAAAAACAAAACCATTTTTCAACAAAATTGATACCAATTGTAAATCCAAAGTTAGAATCAAATCAATTTTTGCAAAGTATGATACCAATTGTAAATTCAAAATGAAATCCAAAACAAATTTCTATGAGAGATACCAAAATTTAAAAACAAGATAAATCTAATTATCTCTCCCACTATGTCAATCACACAAACAACTTATTGGGGATATTCCACATATTCAAAAATTTGCTCTCCCCCTTAGAGCAAAAATAAAACAACTTAATTTTTCTCCCCCTTTAAAATTGTCACAAAGCCAATATGAGGGAATACTCAAAATTAGAGAACCATCTAATTTCAAGTACAAACAAAACACCAATTTGTCAAAAATTCATATATGAGTTCAAGATGAAAACTAAAATTTCTCCTCCTATCATTATGCACAAAATCAAAGAGTTGGGGAAACTCATATATACCAAGTTTAAAAGTCATTTAAGAGGATAAACCAATTTGAAGAAAATTGATCTCAATAAGTCCAAATATAAAATAGTTCTATAAATGATACCAATTGAAAAAAAAAAACATGTCCAATGATATCAATTGTTGGAATTCAATTCTACAAACAAAATTAATACCAATTTAAAGATTTCAAAACAAAAATCATTATTGATACCAATTATTGACATGATACCAATTTGTAAAAGTTTAAACCAATTATGGTATTAAAAATCAATCGCAAAAATACTAATTGATATACTCTATCTTTCAAAGATATTCAAGTTAAAAATAATTTCTCTTCCCCTAAATTATTTCACATAATCAAAACATTGGAGATGGAAATTCAAGATAGATACCAATTGTAAGGGTTTAAGAAACAACACCGTTATTGATACCAATCGAGAGATTTTAAACCAAAGAGAAATATTGATATCAATTTGAAAATAAACTACACAAATTTTTCCTTTTTTAAAAAAAATAAAATCATTTGGTAAAATGATACCAAAAATAAAGTCTTACAATATAATACCAACTGAAAAACAAATAAATTCATTTAAAGATTTCAAACTAAAAGAAAATATTATGAAAACCGATTTGAAAATTATATACAAATTTTTCTTCCATTTGATGATAAACAAATTTGAGTCATAGCGGAAGCACGATCATCAAAGGAAAAAACAATTGTATTTTTCTCCCCCTAAATCCATTAACAATATTCAAACTATGGGAATTGTTCAAATTATTAAAGTCAAATATAATTTTGTGTACTCCCCCTAAAACAATGATCAAAATAGAATCAATGGAGAAGTTATCAAAGTTTAAACTAGCGAAAGCAAATTCATCAAACTTAAACTCAACATTTCAAAACAAATCAACAACCTACATCAATTCTCAAACAATTCTATTTTCTCCCCCTATTTCACTATCCAATTTCAAACCAAGGGAGAATCAAAATATTCTAAAAAAGGCAAAACAATTTAATTCAACAAATTCAAGAAATAATAGACAATTCAATTCCTAGATACCTATTGAAGAGATAATCAAATTTACAACCTATGATGCCTATCAATTTAATCCAAAATCTCTATCCATATAAATGATTTCAAAAGGAATTTTAACCAATCAAAATCAAAATCAAATTAACTCAATTCAATCCCAAATCAAGAATGTCGAAAATAAATCCAATCAAGAATAACTAACAAGTCCAAATGACAAAATTGTGTACCTCCATAAGTTTTAATTCCATTTTACGCATAGGAGGCATATTCTTGAAGCTTCTCCCTTTTGTGATGGATATTCAAATATCCAAGGCCTTTTTGCTCATTGGGAGAATCTTCAACCTACAACACAATCAATTCGAATTCTTTGGTACCAAAACCATTTTGAGTCCATTGGTTAAGGGTTTGGTTCCTTTAGGAACCCACACATATAATATTCTGACTTTTTATATCAGAATTTAATAAGGTTAATTGAAAATAGTAGTTGAACCTAGCAAGCTGAACATGTAGAGATTTCTGATGAACTTCATTAGTTTCCTGCTATGATTGTTATTATCTTTACCCTTTTACCTTGTTAGGTGTGATTGTTATTTTTGTTATTTCTCTTCCATGTACGTTACTGTTAATATTCAACAAGTGATCAACAAGAAACAAGAAAAGGAGATCTAAACGCTTCTAAAGTAAACGTGAACGGAAATGAAAACCATGACTGTAATGTGAAGGAAAAGTGAAAGAATGAATGACTATGGTGATGACTGGATTATTTCATCTTCAGCATAAGCCTATTTAATTATTATGTTTACGGTATAGTATGAGAAGCATGTTGTAGTAGTTCTCGTTGATGTGATCATAGTAGAGAAAGCATGTTGATTATAGTAGAGAAAGCACGTATCCAAGTATATTCTTTTCCATTATTATAATCAATATGAGAGTTATTTTCTATACTAAGTATGTCAATTGTATATGTTTTCCACTATTTCGTGTAGTCATTATGTAAAACTCGAGAATTTTCAAGAGAATAAATTCCCCGTATAAATTTTTAGCGTTAAAATGAGTCATAACGTTGAAAAATTGACTCAAGTTGTCGCATAGCGGTCACGTACAAAATTTTGATAAATTAGTCAAATCAATAGAATTGGAAATTTTCAAATGGAAAATTTCTCTAAGAGATAGAATTGGGGAATTAAATTAGAGTGGTAAATATCATTGGGTGATGTTCGGAATAAATCGGGATTGAAGTTGAATTATATGATTTAAGGATAAAATTAATGGATTAGTGAAATAAATAAAATAATTGAAATGATTTAATGAAAGGAGAAAGTAAAAGAAGGCCTCCCATAAGGAAAGGGTGGAGTTGGAATAAATGGGGAAAAAATATAATGATTAAAGTGAAGAGAGGAGAGAGGCGATTCATGAGGAGCAGACCGGCGACGACATCCGACTGAAGCGACGATGACCGACGAGCACCATGCAGAGGCGAGTGACCCTGTCTGAGCGAGAGGCGACGATAGAGAGCTCGCCATTGCGAGCTTCCGAGCAGGCGACGGCGGCAGCAGCTCCTACAAGCTTGAGCTGCTGAACGCCGATTAACAAAACGCCAAAGCTCCATTTCCTCTGATTTTGAGACTTCGGTGAGCAAAAACATAACACTTGTTCTGATTACGTTGGTGATGAATTTTCAGATTGATTGTTTCATTTTAGTTTTAGATTATGAGTTGGATTTCTGCTGTGACTCTGCTTGTTTTGGATGAATAGAAATGTTGAGGGTTCGACCCCTGTTCCCCTAATATTTGTCTGATAAATAGGCTGTTTTGGGTTTTGTTTGATGAAAATGCAGATTGCCATGATTCGATTGAATTCTATTTGACTCCCATTATGGATTTGGTTTTTGGTTTTTGATAATTTAGGAGTTGCAGTGCATTTGTTGTTTGGATGGGAAAGTGTTGAGAAATTGCTCACTGGTTGTTATTAAATCCCGTAGGCTCGTGCATTGTTTTGCTACTGTCTTCACAGAGTAATTTGGGACGATATTTAGCTTGTTGAGTTTCATTTTCAGTTTGGGTTAATGGAAGAATGTCGCTAGAATGCTCATTGTTATATTGTAATTTTAATAGAGGAATCTAGATATATTTCTGGCATGTTGGTTTGATTCGATGAGATAATTGGATGGTTTTGTTAGTCTATACTCTCTGCTTAAGTAATAACACCTAAGGATCATAACTTTGGTTACCCTTTGATGATAAATATTGAGGACTAATTATTGTTGGCTACTAAATTGTTACATGGTGGATTGAATGATTAAAAATGGCTGAATTGGTTGAGTTCATTTGCTATCTTGGGTTCTTGTTTCCAGGCTGAACAATTTGGTTATGTTTAAGTCGATGGGTTGTGATGAGGTTAAATTGTTTCCTGTTTAGAGATGGTCTATGACGGATAGACTCTTGGAGTGTTCTTAAATTATTATTCATTTGGTTGTTGTTTGATGGACAATAATGAGAGTAATAAGTTATGGTTTTGGGAAGGACTTTATGTTTGTTCACAGCTTTGATAAAAGTTATTAAGGATGAAAATCTATTGATAAAGTTTTGTTGGGAAATCTTAGGTCATTTGTTTACACATCGATATGGGCTCCTAGATTTATATAGGATCCTTTCAACCATTTATTGAGTCATTGACAAGAGTGTTTGTCTGCTGACATGTTTTAGGTTCGAATGAGTTTGTAGACTTCAGGCCGATATCTAAAGTTGCTACTCCTTTGTATACGGGGAGGGATCGTCAACCAGGTAGGGGCTTTATACTTAGTTGCTTGCATCGCATTGCATAGTTTTCAAAATAAAACCCTATTTTTTGGAATACCACACATGAAAAACCTGATGGGGACTGTTCGACAGCACGTCAGCTTTTTATATTATATATGTACGAAAGTTTTACACGTTTACTTTCGTGCATCTGATTTCATTGTGTGATATACTGGATACTATTACAGGATTGATAGATCCTCTTGGCACTTTGAACGGTCTGGGCGTCAAAGTATCAGGAGGCTATCCCCGGTACATCTTCTGCTGCGTGGAGATGGTTTGTTTGCACGCTGTGTGAAAAACCTGATCAGGGTATACCACAGGTGTGTCGTTGACGGAATTTGCTCATGACACCCCGGAAGACGGGTCGGGTCTACGGACCGCCGTCATTTGTGTATATATATCACGGGCGAGTCGTTGACGGAATTTTCTCATGACTCCCCGAAAGACGGGTCGAGTCTACGGACCGCCGTCATTTTTCTTCCTCCTAACTCATGAGGTGTTGCTTGCGCTAAAGGCCGCCTTTCTGTGTATTTGTTCGGAGGAATCCATGAGTGACCCTCCTTTTTCACGGACTACGATTTCTGGTATAAAACACGACGAGAGTATTTTAACATATAGTTGTCTGTGTATACAACCATGTTTTATTATAAACCTCGTCGGAGGCCTTGGGCCTAATTCCTTGAGACAAAAAGGATTTAAATGTTTTATTAAAATGAGCATGATTTCCCGAAACTCATGGTTTTCAAGAAAAGGTAAAACAAGTTTTACACATGCATAGTATTTAGTAGAAATTCCATACTGAGCTAGTCACTCACCCCAATCGACTTATTTTTCCCAGGTTAGAATTTCAGTTGAAGGCTCTACTGCTATTTTATTTTATTTCATTTCCCTAGTTGTACTCTTATTTATTTGTAAGTCTAACGATGGATGACTATAACTTTTAAATTTGAATGACGGTAAAAACACTTAACTTGGTTGTTGGATTCCCTGGATTGTATGCACAATACTTACTTGGATTCTTAAGTTTATTATTTTCGCATTATTTATAATTCTCACAATCACTATATGGACCGTGGCTCATCACAAGTGGGTCACGGCTGGGTATTTATTCAAGTCTTCCGCAACAATTTAACTAGCCTTGGGCTGGGCGATCGGGTCTTCTACGAAGACCGGGTCGTTTGGCCGGCGTTTCTGTCCAACCCTCTTCCAGGTCGTGACACATTAAAAGTATGATAATTTCCCTGTGTACTCGATTTAGAAGCATGCTAGGTGTTATAGATTTGGTTGTTAAAAAGCATGTGTAGTATGATTAGATACTTGGTCATAATCTGATATAGTTCATTTGTTGAATGTGGTCCATCAAAAGAGCATGTTAGTAGTTAGTTTCTTGCTAATTAAGTTGGGATGAGAGCACGATTTGTTGTATGTAAGTTTCCTATTGTTAAGCTTGATTTAGAGTATGAATTAATTGAACGGAATACTGCTGAATAGTCATCTAGATGCTATTATTTGACATATGAGCTTTGTGAAGTATGAAGTAATTGTGGAAAGGTAAAGAATGATGAACTGAAAAAGAGAATGTGTAATGAGCATGAATGAACTTTGATTTACCTATCGATATTCCTTTTATTGTCTTAAAGTCTAAGTGATAGATTTGATGCCTACTGAATGAGATGTGAATTACTATGATGAGTGTTAACTGAATAACAAAAGAAAAAGGTTAAGTTAACTAAACAAACGAAGAAAAAGGGTTTAGTTAACTGAACAAACGAAGGAAAATGGTTTAAGGAATTAAGATGCATGAACGATGTCATGATTTCAATTAAAAGTATGCTTGGTTAAACGTACTTCTGCTGATTAGTCAGTTTCGATGATATTAGTTTCATTCATTATTTACTGTGGATTTTCTAAAGTGTTGATATTGTTTCTCATATATGTTTTGTGTACTTAGGAAGAAGTTAAGTTGAGTTCATGTTAATAGAAACCAAGTAGGGGGTACCCTTCGGAGGGTGGTACCCACATGCATGAGTGAGGAAAATGCTAAGAACGAGAATGTTCGGGATGGACGGAATATGCCCATCACCGAAGAAACCCTCTGGCGGGATATGCCGGAAGGGAAGAAACTCTAAAGGCAGGATACGCCGGAAAAAGGAAGAACTCCAAAGGTGAGATATGCTAGGAGGAGAAAGAACTCAGAAGGCGGGATACCCCGGAAAGAGAAAGAACCCAAAAGGCGGGATATGCTTGAAAAAGGGAACGAATAGGGAGTTGAGGTAGATGGGTAATCTGGATCTAGCCTAGCTGCTAGGATACACCCTCACCAAGTCGGGAAAGGGACTAGTATGCGCACAGGAGGTTAGAATCCGAACAGCTATGCCATCTCAGGACAACCCTTAATCTCCAGCTCGATATACAAGTTAAAAACGAACAAAGAAAATGAACGTAATGAAAGAATTTGGTTTGAGTGGCCCCATTCCAAGAAGAACTAAAGAGAGAAATGCATAAATTGTTTTCCCCAATCTCCTTACTAGGCGTAAGCTCACGTCCTTACTTGTGGTGTAGGTACAACAACGAACAGAAAGTAAACGGATACGAAGTAGATGAGAAACACATAATGAAGCAGGGATGGATGATTTCACATACATGGGACTCGGGCTGGCAAGGCAAAGACAAATGAAAGTAAATGGTTATGAATCAACGAAGTTAATTGTCAAGTTTCATTTGATAGACGTAATGTTGAATGGTACTTAGTATTTCCTTGGAAAGATTTCTTACGTTTCCGCCATGATTTACAAAGGATTATTTTATAACGCTTCCGCAAGACTTTAAACAAATGATTTTCTTTACAATGTTTACGCTTTCGGATATTTAATAAGTTGGTTTTCCCAATGAGTTTTGAGAAAAAGTTGGTAACGATTCAGATTTACGCACTCTGATTTGGTTTAAAAAGAAATTTCAAATTTTTACGCCATTTAAATGATCTACGGAAATCTAGGTCGTTACATATATATTCCAAACAATATACACACATATATTTATTACTTCTTCTTAATAACTATAATTTTCTCTTCTAATAATCTAACCTTCAACATATACCATATATTTCACCATTTCTCCATCACATTATTTCACACAAAATTCAAATGGTATAAATCCTATAGTTTCAATCTTATAATATCCAATTGTGTCCAAGTATGTATTATATTACTATTTCTCATTAACTGTCATTCCAATTGATATCGTCCAATATAACTTCAATCCTTCTTATAATCTAACTATAAACATAACGTAGTATCATAACTCACTTATTCGTAATATATTTTCTCTTGACCAATATATTTACTTGTCCAACTTAGCTCATAATATCCCAAAATTAACATATAAGCTATGCCTTTAGCTCAAAGAGGATTCGAGATATTACAACTTATGTGCGATCATGTGTCCTTTTTAAATTAAGTATCCTTGTGCACTAACACTTTTGCGGACACAAATACATTTGGGATCACCAACATTTACGTAGATACACCTCATATGAGGTCACTTTGTAAAACCCCGACTTTTTTTTAAGTGGATAATTATTTAATTATCGGGGTATTACGAAGGATGTATTCGTAAGAATTCTATTTATTGAGATTAAATGGAATTTACTGTAATTAAAATAAATAGAAATTTAATGAATTATAATGTTTGGATTACTTAACTTGTTTTACATTAAAAATTAATTTAAGGAATTATTGGGATTAATTAGTATGAAGTAAAGATTAAAATAAGGGAAAATTTACATGGTGGTTTTGCAATGTGAACTATTTCACTTAAACCGGTTTGGGTTGAAGGTAATGAATGGCCTTCAGCCATTCACTGGGGGATAAAGAAATGGCCTTTGTCCATTTCTTAGCAGGCAAGACAGAGCAAAAGGGAGACCGAGAGAGGCCGAGAGAACGAGCGGGCGACGAATGGCGATAGCAAGCGGCAGACACTGTCTGGCATGCGGCATGATGCCATCGACTTCACGGGTTCGTTTCGGTGTGGGTTATCTGGGTCTCAAAAATGTGGAGCTTTTGGTGCAACGATCGAACCACGAAGCAGTGATTTTCTGAGGTATGCATCTTGATTTTGTGTGTGTGTGATTGGATTACGTGATTGGTTGTTGGATTCAGTGGAAGATTCGGCAACTTCACGATGGGCAGTGATCGACGGGGGGAATGGCTGGATTGACCAAGGGGCTTCAGTTCGAGACCGACTGGAGCTTGTTGTCACTGCTTGTGCGTTCTTCATTCAGTAAGACTTGGATGTGTCTTGGTCATGTGGAGGCCCTGCACCGCAAGTGTATGTGTGTGTGTGTGCGTAGAGAATTTTAGATGTAGTGGAAACATATAAATTTTGAAGACATGATTCCTTGGTAATTCTGTAAGTTTCATTACTGCTTAAATCCTGCGTTCCTTCTATTAAATGCTATGCTCTGTTGATACAACTCTGTCCTATGCTAACATTTCATTTCCTGTTTGTCTATTACTACATTCTTAATGTTCATCACTGAATGTTAAGGTTGGAAATATGAAACCGGGCTTGATGTCGAGCCTAGTAGAAGTATGAACGGTAGAAGTATGAACTAATGCTTTCATAATGACTGATAAGGCTGAGATAGACCATAAGTTCTACTTGTAGCTTAACTGCACCTACATTGTCTTGTGACATATGATGTTGTCCGCTTGTACTACACTGTTTTGCGATGCACTCCTATTTAAGCATGAACTTACTTTCTGTTGTTCATGGCTCATTCTCTGCGATAAACTTGTTGTTCGTAATACCTCTACTGTTGTTATATAATTCTTTACCTTCGTTCATGGTGAATCACTACATAAGTATGTTGTTGTGCACTGCTACCGTTATAGTTGTCGTTTATAAACATGTTCTATCGCTCGTTATTTTGGTTACGTTCATCGTTTAATAAGCATGTTTTTCGCTATTTTGTTCAAATATTTTCACTGCTCTGTTATTAAGTGTGTTGTTAGTTCTCTAATAAGTGATGTTGGGTGTGTGAGTTTACGTTAGTTCCTAAATGTTAGCTGTTAGATAATGTTAGTTCTAGAGCTTGTTGTTGAAAATCAAAAGCTGTTAATTTATTAGCTTTGTTATTAGCCTATTGTTAGCTCTCTGTAAATTGTAGTTAGTTGTTGGTTATTTCATTGATGGCTTGGCTTGTATATTAATTTGGTTGCCTTGCATAATTCCTCTGTTGAGCATGCTAATTGATATAAGTAATTATAACTAGTGTAAATAATTAGTCCACCGAACATATTAATCCATTGATGCATGTTAACTACCCTAACCTGATCAATTTAGTTAACTCAGGTAAACAAGTTAATTAAGCCGCGAATAAATCTAGGTTATAAACTTCTCTAGCATGTTATCGTCCTTTGATGTGTTGTCTTGATTTATGTATTGTTTTACTTGTCGTCGTGGGCTCTCATGTTTGTTATGGTTTTGCTTAACTACTTGAACGAGCTAATAGGGTAGTTCCTTGTGTGTACTTTTGCGTAGTCTCATAACGCTAGAAACAATTAGGAGCACCACCACAGGGTGGCTATACACCTTGAGCGAGGAAAAACACTAATCTTTCCCTTGTCGGGATCACAAGACTAATTAACGTAATTAATTAGAAACCATAGGATTTCCTTAATCCAGGCTCCATATACGAGCTATTTCTAAAACACGTAACTATTCATAATATACGTAATTAAAAGATTGGTTTGGGGCGAACTCATTCCAAAGAATTAAATAGCGGCATTTCATATGCATAAACCCATTTTCTTACTGGGCATTTGGGCTCACGTCTTACTTGCGGTGTAGGTACACGTACGCACAGAGTCCTCGACCAATTGAAGAAGCAATTGATGATGGATTTGCACACGCGAGGTTATGGTTAGCCAGGCTATGTAAAGTGAGACACAGTTGATTTGTAATTAAATTCAGTTTTCTCTTTCTAAATTGTAATTAAGTTTTGTTTCATAAATTGTAATTTAAATGGTTAGTTTATTTCCTTTAAATTATTTACGCTTCCGCAAATATTTTTTTTATTTTCGCAACGTTTTAAGTGTTCCTAACGGCCCGGCTTGCACTCTGATATATTTTTCTTAAAATTTAACCTATTTTTAAATGTATGAAAATCTGGGTCGTTACAATTGGTATCAGAGCCTTTGTTTTAAAAATGATTTTTGTAAGCTGCTCTGATAATCGTTTTTAAAACGGAATCTCTCACTTGTTCTAAAAAGATTTTTATAAAAATTCAAACTCATTCTATAGCCTGCCTACTAGCACAAGCTCGTCGTTGAAAATTCTTCATCAACTGTAAGTATTTCAATTTAATCGTTTGTACTTTAGTTTAATCGCATTACTTATTTTCCTTAGTTATGCATGTTTATTTTTAGGAAAATGACATTAGAGTTAAAGAACGAATTAGTAGAATGATGATAAGAATGGAGGATACTGGAACTGTTGGGATATTTCTATGCAAGATGTTTAGCTTTGGGGGAGTCTAAAAACAAGGGAGACTCTACCCAAATTTTTGGAAATAGGAATGGGAGAATAAGTGGAAGGGACATAAGGTTAAACGAAGTCAGATAGTTAAGTGAAGGCACTTAGGTTGAGTATGCACAATGTCCAACATACACGACGAACGAATCACGAGCAACAAGAGTGAAGACAACGAATTAATAAATGATAAAAGCGAACAAAAGAAAACTCCTAATAAAGATAACGGTCTCTATGGTCTGGTTTGTCACACCCCGACAAGGAACAAAAAGAAAAGAAAAGATAACTGTCTTTGTGGTTTTGTTTATCACGCCTGGCACATGAACAAAAAGAAAAGAAAAGATAACGGTCTCTGTGGTCTGGTTTCTCACGCCCGGCACAGGAACAAAAGAAAAGAAAAGTAAAGTAAATTAAAGAAAAGAAAACGGCAATGATACGAAGTATACCGACAAGTTAAAGCATAAAAGAAAAAAGTGTAAGAAAAGATGAGAGGTTACAACGGGTAAATAAAGAGTAGACGTGATAGTAAGAGTTGGGATTAAGTGTTGAATTAGTTGAACTTTTCAACAAAATGTGCACATGGACTGAACCAGATACGGGAACAAAAACAAAAACTTCAGAAACAGAAAAGGATACAGAAACGGTATAAGCACAGAAACCAAAACGAAAACTGAAACAGAAACCGAAATAGAAACGGAAACGGAAACAAGTTTCCAGAAATGGAAATGGATACAGATACAGATACAGAAATGGATACGAAAATGAGTACGATCACGAATACTGAAACAGATACCGAGGCAGAAACATAAATGGAAACATAACCTGAAACGAAAATGAGAACAGTGACAGGAACAGAAACGGAAACAGGAACGGAAACGGAAACAGAAATGAAGTTTCGAGAACGAAACTTCTGGGAATGGATACGGGAACGGATACGGAAACGGGAACGGTAATGGAAACAGGAACGGAAACTGGTATACACACACAAACTAGGAAGCACCAACGGGTTAGAAACCTAAGGGGGTAAATGGGTTAATAAGTGTTATCAGAGTAGCGTAGTGGAAGTGTGGATGAGCGAGTTTGATAGTTGGATCGACTTTGGTGCGAAGAGATGAGTTGGGCATTGTCGAGCCAATCCATTAGTTATATCTAGGTAACTATCAGACCGAGAGAGATTAAAACCGAAGCCTAAGTCGACTAGGATACCAAAACAGGTAGTTAACGAAGTGTTAGAATGGGTAGTTAGCAGTTATTAAGGGTAAGAAGAGTATTACGTAAAGCAAATTTCAGGGACGAAATTTATGTAAGGGGGGAGGTATGTAACACCCCGACTTTTTTTTTAAGTCGATAATTATTTAATTATCGAGGTATTACGAAGGACATATTCGTAAGAATTCCATTTATTGAGATTAAATGAAATTTACTGTAATTAAAATAAATAATAATTTAATGAATTATAATGTTTGGATTACTTAAATTGTTTGACATTAATAATTTATTTAAGGAATTAATTAGGAATTATTGAGATTAATTAGTATTAAGTGAATATTAAAATAAGGAAAAATTTAAATGGTGGTTTGGGGATGTGAACCGATTCACTTAAACCAGTTTGGGTTGAAGGTAATGAATGGCCTTCGGCCATTTGCTGGGGGAAAAATAAATGGCCACGCAAGCGAGACAGAGCAAAAGGGAGACCGAGAGAGGCCGAGAGAACGAGCGGGCGACGAGTGGTGACGGCAAGCAAGAGACGTTGTCCGGCGTGCCGCGTGATGCCGTCGGCTTCACGGGTTTGCTTCGGTGCGGGCTATCTAGGGCTCAGAAATGCAGAGCTTCTAGAGCAACAATCGAACCATGAAGCTGTGATTTTCTGAGGTGTGCATCTCAATTTTGTGTGTGTGTGATTCGATTACAAGATTGGTAGTTGGATTCAATGGAAGATTCGGTAACTTCGCGATGGGCAGTGATAGACGCGGGGAATGGCTGGATTGACCAAGGGACTTCTGTTTGCGATCGACTTGAGCTTGTGGTCTGGCTTGCGGTTGGGTCGAATCCGATCCATTTCTCTAATTCTTGCCTAGCGGTTTAGATGGGAGTTAAGGTGCAGATTGGTGGAGATCATGATCCAAAAAATCTGCTTTCTATAGTTGATATCGTGGGATAACTGCCTCGGGTTGTTTTACATTTCAAATTTCATTTGTGTTTATATTCAGCGAGTGATAGAGAATACAGAGAAGGGTGATGGCTGAGCTCTCTAGAAGAATTACTCTCGGGTGTGCTGAAGGAGTTGAAACGTGAGCGGGAGCAGGAGCTGCTGGAGCCGGAGAGTTGTCCCTCCTTGTGTGTTTTTCATTCGGTAAGACTTGGGTGTGTCTTGGCCATGTGGAGGCCCTACACCGCAAGTGTGTATGTGTGTGCGTAGAGAATTTTAGATGTAGTGAAAACTTATAAATTTTGTAGACATGATTCGTTGGTAGTTCTGTAGGTTTCATTACTGCTTAAATCCTGCGTTCATCCTATTAAATGCTCTGCTCCGTTGATACAATTCTGTAAGTTTCATTTCCTGCTTGTTTGTTACTACATTCTCAATGTTGTCCACTGAATGTTAAGGTTGAAAATATTAAACCCCGCCTGATGTCGAGCCTAGTAGAAGTATGAATGGTAGAAGTATGAACTAATGCTTTCATAATGACTGATAAGGCTGAGATAAGGCCTAAGTTTTACTTGTAGCTTAACTGCACATATATTGTCTTGTGACATATGATGTTGTCCGCTTGTACTACACTATTTTGCGATGCACTCCTATTTAAGCATGAACTTACTTTCTGTTGTTCATGGCTCATTCTCTGCAATAAACTTGTTGTTCGTAATACCTCTACTGTTGTTATGTAATTCTTTACCTTCGTTCATTGTGAATCACTACATAAGTGTGTTGCTGTGCATTGCTACCGTTATAGTTGTCGTTTATAAACGTGTTCTATCGATCATTATTTTGATTACGTTCGTCGTTCAATAAGCATGTTTTTTGATGTTTTGTTCGAATATTTTCATTGCTCTGTTATTAAGTGTGTTGTTAGTTCTCTAATAAGTGATGTTGGGTGTGTGAGTTTACATTAGTTTCCTAAATGTTAGCTGTTAGATAATGTTAATTCTAGAGCTTGTTGTTGAAAATCAAAAGCTGTTAATTTATTTGCTTTGTTATTAGCCTATTGTTAGCTCTCTGTAAATTGTTGTTAGTTGTTGGTTATTTCATTGATGGCTCGGCTTGTATATTAATTTGGTTGCCTTGCATAATTCCTCTGTTGAGCATGCTAATTGATATAAGTAATTATAACTAGTGTAAGTTATTAGTCCACCTAACATATTAATCCATTGATGCATGTTAACTACCCTAAACCAATCGATTTAGTTAACTCAGGTAAACAAGTTAATTAAGCAGCGAATAAATCTAGGTTATAAACTTCTCTAGCATGTTATCGTCCTTTGATGTGTTGTCTTGATTTATGTATTGTTTTACTTGTCGTCGTGGGCTCTCATGTTTGTTATGGTTTTGCTTAACTACTTGAACGAGCTGATGGGGTAGTTCCTTGTGTGTACTTTTGGGTAGTCTCATAACGCTAGAAACAATTATGAGCACCACCACGGGGTGGCTATACACCTTGAGTGAGGAAAAACACTGATCTTTCCCTTGTCGGGATCACAAGACTAATTAATGTAATTAATTAGAAATCATAGGATTTCCTTAATCCGGGCTCCATATGTGAGCTATTTCTAAAACACATAACTATTCCTAATATACGTAATTAAAAGATTGGTTTGGGGCGGACCCATAGCAAAGAATTAAAAAGAGCGGCATTTCATATGCATAACCCCCATTTTCTTACTTGACATTTAGGCTTACGTCTTACTTGCGGTGTAGGTACACGTACGCGCGGAGTCCTCGAGCAATTGAAGAAGCAGTTGATGATGGATTTGCACGTGCGAGCTTGTGGTTGGCCAGACTATGTAAAGTGAGAAACAGTTGATTTGTAATTAAATTCAGTTTTCTCTTTCTAAATTGTAATTAAGTTTCGTTTCATAAATTGTAATTTAAATGATTAGTTTATTTCCTTTAAATTATTTACGCTTCCGCAAATATTTTTTTTTATTTCCGCAACGTTTTAAGTGTTCCTAACGGCTCAGCTTGCACTCTGATATGTTTTTCTTAAAATTTAACATATTTTAAAATGTATGAAAATCTAGGTCGTTACACACTTATTCTTTTGAAACTAAGTATCTACAAACCTATTTATCATAAATTAAAAAAAAAAAAAAAGAAGAAATCACCATTGCTATAAGATTACATCGACTGCAGACTCGTTCATATCCAAGGTTGATCCTTGGACGTCCTCCAATGTCTAGAGATGGATCAACCTTGGATGTCCTCTAATGCCGACTAACGTCTAAGAGACGTCTTTTAACAGAAAACGTGATTGCGATATTCGTGTTGTTTGTTTCCCATAGTTCAAGATTTTAGTTGCTAATGAATTTAATTTAAAGTTTAGTTTGTCGTTAATCCCAAAGTTTACGGTTTTTTTTTGAGTTAATTTTCCTAAATTTTTTAACAAGGTAATAATTATTTGGGAAATTAACAAAACAAACCATTTAGTTTGGAATAAGAAACCCGACATGGCGACAAATCTTGAAGAATTTTCACAAATAACTAGAACCTCAAACTATGTGAAATGAATGACACAAACCTTCCTGCCATGTTTTCTGTCCAAAATTGTAGAGACAAACGCCGCAGCCACTCTAACGTCAAAGTCCATCCTTAAATTTTCATTTTTCCTTACCTGAAAAGTTTTCCCCTCACTGTTGATCTCATCCATCAACATCGACCTCCAAAGTCGATGTTAAACTCTTAGTCCTTCAAGAAAAATGAATTTCATTGTTAAATTCTACATTGCGATTAAAAAGAAAATTGAACATTCAAGAATTTCGAAGTTTACCACGGTGAATGACCTTTGTTGGAAACCTCCACCCTCCTCTATGCTATCAGTTTGCCGGAGAGAAAACATGATTGATCCAGATTGCTAGAGGGACATCCATCTTAAGTGAGAGACATTCGTTTTGAACTGAGGGATGTCCGTTTTAAGTTGAAACGACGTCGTCTTTGTTCGTTTTAAGCTAGAGACGTCCGTTGTTAGCTGAGGAACTTCCATTCTAAACGGGGAACGATGTCGTCTTTGTTAGTTTTAAGCGAGAGACGTCCATCAAAAGTTGAGCGACGTCTGTTTTAAGCGAGGGACATTCGTCAAGGACGTCCATTTCAAGTGAGGAACGTCCCACGGATGTCCCTCAACCTATGATAGATGTTACTCGCTTAAAACTGACAAAGACAAGGTCGTTCCCAGCTTAAAGCAGACGTCCCTCAACTAACAACGGACATCCCTCGCTTAAAACAGACAAGAAGACGTTGTTTCAACTTTAAACAGACGTTCCTCCATTCAAAACGAACATCCTTCACTTAAGATGGACGTCCCTCGCTCAAAACGAATGTCTATTGCTTAAGATGGAAGTCCCCCGATTATTTACATTTTTTGGTTGGATCAACCCCTCATTATTGCGGGACTTCCATTGTTACTGCCTTGGACGGTTCTGTTCGATGGTCTTTGATATTAACGAAACTATGGCGTTAACATCGATGTATTTTGAAGAAAAACATCACTGCGAGGTTGGCGTCATTCTTTTTTTATAGTTTAAGGTTTTAATTGCCCGTAAATTTTTTATCGGGTTTGCAGTGTTACTAATTTCAAATTATAGGGTTTGGTATGTTAATTTTCCTAAAATAAAAATACCATGTCGACTGCCGCGTGACAATCGTTCTAGCGCGAAAACCCTAGCGGTCTGTTTTTTCTGGAGCAGCTCCATCCTGACTCGAACCAAATTCTCCGCTGGTAGAAAATCGTTTTTTTTTTTTGTTCAAAGTCTGAAAACTTCTTTCCATTTCCTATAAGGAAACCCCTAGAATTTCACAATTTTTCTGTAGAATTGGGAGACATAGAGGTGCCTACAATGGACGCAGGTGATAAAGGCCAAGTTGTGGACGTGAGGTCAGTCGCCGAAGCAGTCGCTGCTGGTGGCGATTCCGATGTTCCGGTCTACGTGGTCGAAAGCCTTTGCATGCGCTGTAGAGAAAACGTATGTGCCTACTGCCTTTCCTTCGTTTTATGACTTCAGTTTCTGGATTTTTTTCCTTGTTTGTCGATTTTTAGCAATTGTTGCTTTGAAATTTGTATCACATTGTGTTTTTTTTTTTGTTATTTAGGAGCATTTGTGTTTTTTTACACCATGTACTATTGATGTTGAATGACAACTTTGACAAAAAATAAAACAAATAAAAACTTGATTAGAGTTCCTACCCAACTATTAACACTGTCCCTGTAAAACAATGTACTTCACCTACAGTTCGTAAGGGTTAACGAGTGACTGTCTCCTGGAATAGGACATAGCAACTCCTGAAACGAAAAGAGCTGGCGAACCAATGTTGTTGGAAAAACAAAGCAAACAATGCAAATCTAAATTTTGGAGCTCAGTTGTGAAAATCGTTTCTCTACAATTTCTTCATGGGAATCTTCATCTGAATTCATCGTCTATTTTTAGACTATTTCTTAAACATTCTAATGGTCGTACTGACTTGTCCAACTAAGTAAAAATTCCTTTATTTAAAAATATTTTCCAACAATTTTCTCAGCATTCACTCAAATTTCTATTTAGGAGTTGAGGATAAGTCATTTTCTATGGAAAGAGGAATCTAATTGAATGGTATCTGCTTTGAAAGACTTTGCAGCCATTTTAAATTGCTTAAATTAAGGAGAGAATTTTTAATAATTATATTCCAAAAAATCTGTATTTGTCCAATGGGCTGACATGATCTTTCGCATGAACAACAGGGGATAACAAGGTTTCTTTTAACTATAATTCCACACTTCAGGAAGGTATGCTGATTATATTCTGATTGTTGATGGTTTAATTTTTATATCAGTTTTTGTCTACAATTAACATGATATAAATTTTGTTATAGATATTGTTGTCGGCCTTTGAATGTACACATTGTGGTGAGAGGTAGAAGTGCTCATAACTTCAGTTTGAAAAATATCTCAGATTCTGAAGGGTGCATTGTTTAATTTGATTTAGCTTAATTTAGGAATAATGAGGTTCAATTTGCTGGAGAGATTCAACCACGTGGATGTTGCTACATTTTGGAGGTCTCTGCAGGCGATTTGAAGGTTGCATTAGTGGAATCAACTGATTATATGTTACACTTTTTTTTATGTTTATTTGGTTGTGATAGTTCTACACATCTCATTTCTGTTGGAGTTCGCCTCACTGGTGTGCTTCTTTGATATTATTATTCTGGTTCTTTTTCAATTCTATATTCATGTCCATCTTCTTGGAGGCATTTTTTTCCCACCTCATAATCTATCAAGTATCCAGTGAAATTTTAGTCTTCTCTGTCCATTTCTCCTAATTTTGGAGCGTACGAGGTTTGTTTCTTTCTTTCTTAATTTACATTTTTTTTGTGAAGGTATCATGTCATTCTATATACCACCAATCCCTATTGTAAATACATCGTTTGGCTTGTCATGTTGGTAAACTTATGGTTGATAATGCAAGATTAAACTTAGGGCCACCCTGCCTTTGGATATGCACATTTCTTTTATAAGAAACGAAATATATTAAAAAAAATATATAGAAAGTGAGTGGAGGGGAAGAGATCCTCTATTAAAAAAGCTCATAAGAACCTAATGAAAAATAATTTCCCTCCAATTGAAGAGATTCATACTAAAAGGATGGATATACATATTTTTATTTCTGAAAATGGTAACAAGTGTACATTTCACCCTTCCAATGAATATTCTCATTTTGCATGTTTCTGTTTGCTGGCAAGTCTTTACCTTGCTAAATTTAATTTGATTATTTGTGAATGCAGATGCTTAATCGACAAGTAGTGAAATCTGAGTCTGCTACAATTAGGGTACATTTTCGATTCCCCTACTTGCAATGCATTTTCATTATGTGTTTACAGATGGATTGACAACAATGCCGTGTTGACTAAGAAATTTTAGTTTATTTTAGCCTTAAAGCTTTGAAAGTCAAGTGTTTTAGTAATAGTAATAACTGCTGTTAAAAATCGATTAAGTCTTACTGGGCAATATATCGAGTCAGTTGCCATTATAAAAATAATTAAAAAAACAGTATATCTAGATGGTTAGTTTTCTGCTGTTGGTCCTGTGCATGCAGTATATTATTTTTATGTTATTTATTGTGTCTATGCCTGCTTATTAGATATTTTTCAGTTCTTCTAATATTTTTCAGCTATCTTTAATTTTATTTTTTAAACAAAATAAAAAAATGTTATATGTTAATTTCAAAGTGATTCTTGATTGTTGCAAAATTCATTATTTGTATAGATTCCTGATTTGGATTTCGAAATTCCTACTGAGGCTCAACGAGGAACTCTTTCTACGGTACTTCCTGTAAATCCTCGTAATGTTTTTGGGTATAGGTAAATATTGTATGCTATCTGATTTTGTTGATGACAAGGTGTGTGCATTTCCAAGGTTTAAGAAAAGCTTCTCTTTTTGCTTTTTAGAGAGGTCTTTTTGAATAATTTATACTTCAATAATCATTCAAGGTGGAAGGGATACTGGCTAGAGCAATGGATGAATTGCAGGCTCTTCAAGAAGAGCGTAGGGTATGACTTGTATGGTGTGTCATCTGATTTTTTGTATATCTTTTAATTTTTCCTTTGACCTTGGCTGCATCTTGGGTCTCTTCAGAGATTGGATCCTCAAACCGCCGAAGCAATTGATCAGTTTTTATTGAAATTAAAAGCTTGTGCGACGGGAGATACACCATTTACTTTCATCTTGGATGATCCGGCTGGAAACAGCTTCATTGAGAATCCGTAAGAGATTATTTCAGCATAATTTTAATTGACAAGGGTTTTTTATTGAAATCTCCAAGTTGTTCAATTTTCTGTTTTAAAGTAATCAGTGCAGGGTGAAACTCTTTATTTTTTTTATTTTGTATTGAATGTCTTGATTTTTAAAAGATTTTTTAATGAGCGGCACTTTTAGATATGCTCCATCATCGGACCCATCATTGAGTGTTAAGTTCTATGAGCGAACTCCAGAGCAACAAGCATCATTGGGATATCTTGTTGACTCAATTGAATCAGGAGAAGGTGCTAATGGAGCATTATCAGATGAAAGGGCTGGTGTTTCAGAAGTCGGAACAGTGCCAACTGCATCAGTTGGAGCACCAGCTGGCCATCGAGCAATTGCTCAGAGTAATGGTGCAGAGATTGCTGAAGCTTTATTCCGTTACACTGCACCTGAAGAAGTAAGAAAATTTCTCATGCCTAAATATTTTTGGAATTGGCTTATCCAATGAATTCCATTTTTGCAAGTTTATTGTTTCTTACAGGTGATGACTTTTCCATCAACATGTGGCGCTTGTGCTACCAGCTGTGAGACTCGAATGTTTGTTACAAGTATCCTTTTTAATACATTTAAACACGTTTGGACTTATTATATCTCTCAATTGATTACTCATTTAACTGTTAGATTAGGAATAAACATGCACTCTATTTGGAGATTCATAACTTTGGTCTGGTTGTACTTGATTATATCACTTAGGAATCCTAGAGTCACTAAATTGTACAGTGTCATTTAGTTTGTAGATAATTCATATATTAGTCAATTTCTTTCGTTGGCTTTGGATCTGTAAAGGTTTAAGAATCTGTTGTGCTGCTGAGTGATTGTGATGCATGAGAATTTACTTCCTTTGGGCTCTCTTTCACAGAATTTTGTGTGCCGATTTGTGGATGTTTCACTTGTGTGAAACGATTGTTTCTATTACATACAGCAGCATTACTCAAATTCCAAAACAACTCATCTTATAAGTGTTCTTAGGGAGAAGTCCAGGACAGATCATGTGAAGATATGAGCTATGCTATTCGTTGGTAGTTAGTAATAAGGGATAAAGACAGTAGCAAAGGAATTTAGAAGTTGGTTGAGTTCTGATACACCCAGGAACTCAACAAATGCAATTTGGGTTTTTGCCCTTATTTCTCCAAAGAATCATTACACTATAGAGAAAGAAATGACTAAACTTCTTCTCTCTCTCTACTGAGCAGTTCGGGAACACCCCAGAACTCTTTCTCTCTCCAGACTTTTCAACAATTTTCAATATTTTCCTATCTTCTATTTTCTTACAATTTTATACTGAAAACACAAAAACCCCTCTACAAAAAACCGCTCCAGCGCATCAGCTTTTAAACCGCTGCTTCCCTTTCTTCTTCTTGAATACACTTTTGTTATTGAAGGTAATTTCGTAACAAGTTCAAATTGTATAAAGTCGTGAATGTCATCAATGTGAAAGCAGTTAATAAAGGGTGACACACCCTCCAAGTCCTGAATTAGATTCTATAACCAGGGGAATTTCTTGAATAAGAATCTTTCCACCATGGTTGATGCTGTGGTTTAATACGTGTGAGCTATTTGTGTGGAAAGATTACCTAATACCTTCCAAGCCATGAAAGTGATTAGGCAATCTTCATTAGCTTGAATATTGTTTCAGAGGCTATTGTAACTCAATTGGTTGATTCTTTTGGCAAAATTTTAACAATATACAATTTTGTAAACTCTTTTTAATTGAGTTGTGTTTATTATGCTTTGCCTATGGTAAAATTGTGATCTTAACTATACAAAAGAAATACCTTACTTTCAAGAAGTGATTGTCATGGCATCCACTTGTGATTCATGTGGTTACCGTAATTCTGAGGTTTGTAATTTTATTTTTTATTTTGTATCTTTTTTTTTCTTACTTTTTTTTGTTACAAATTTAAATTGGAAATTTATTCAAGCAGTTGAAGCCTGGTGGGCGAATTCCAGAAAAAGGAAAAGTAATTACTCTCCAAGTAAAGAGCTCTAAGGATCTTAGTCGTGATGTTATAAAGGTATGTTATTGTAGTGATTTGTTATTTCTGTTTACTCAGTTAACTATCACGTGTTCTTTATTTTCCTCCAAAATATTTATGTGGCTTGAAAATCTTGTCTACTTACCCATCTTTATGCTGTCAAAATCTAGTTACTCTTTCAATTAAGTTGAAACCATTGATTTGACAAAAATTCTACGGGTCATGCCAGTCAGATACTGCTAGTGTAAGAGTTCCGGATTTGGACTTGGAGCTGGCTAGTGGCACTCTTGGTGGAGTTGTTACAACGGTTGAAGGATTAATTACAAAAATTAGTGAAAGTAAGCATGGTTCAGATTCCTTTGCTTTTGAATAAATTTTCTGTATTATTTAATTTTGAATGCAAACTTTGGCATTTCGGAAGATCTATTTATATAGTTTTTTGTGCATGCATCTAAACTCTAGTGACCATGTTGGGTCACTTGCAAAGTGAGAGTCCATGTCCAATGAACTCAATTTTTTTAAATGATTAGCAATGTTATAATATAGTGTAAAATTGTATTCCGCACATAAAGAAGAGTCGATTAATATTTGTTTGTTAATGGATTTTTGAAGAAGATTTAAGCAAGGACCATGAAAATTTGTAGGCTTGACCATCACATGGCAAAATAGATGGTGACTCTAGACTAATTCATAAAAGATTTTGGTCACATGTCGTTTGCATTTGAGCAGACTGCCATACCACATTGGCCTTTGTCATTTTCATTTTATCTAATACAAGATGAGTCGCAACATCATTGGGTGAAGCCTCAATAGTCAGTACCCATGTTGCACTCCTCTCTTTGATGCATGAGCATGAATTGATTTTGAGTGTACTTGGAATAAGAGTGGTGCTATTTTAAATGCTGACTTTTACCTGAAATAACTATTTTTGGTGACTTCTAAATTTGTAGTTTGCAATACTGACTTTCTTTTCTTAATGAAGTTCGTTACTTACGAAAAAAAAAATCATAGTCTGCAAGTCTAAAAGTAGTTTTCTAAGAGTGATTTTATTTAGGGTTTTGATTATCTAGAAAATAATGATTAACATTTATTGGAATTTTGATTGAAGTAAATTGATTTCACATGATCTTTACCATTGACAAATTGCAGGCCTTGAGAGAGTGCATGGATTTACCTTTGGAGACAGTCTTGATGTTGATAGAAAGAGCAAGTGGCAAGATTTTGGAAAGAGGTTAAACAAGGTATTGCATATTTATAATTTTCAATAAAATAATTTGACAACAACCCTACTTAGACAATATATATTAAAAAGCTTTTCAATTGCATATTGGAATAAGCTTGTCTGTCTTTATGCGTATGTCTATTACAGATGTGATTTTAATAGACGTCATTTAATGATAAATTACTATTCGAAAATGGAAAATCATGAATGAGAAGTAACTAACTACCATGTTTCTTAGAAAACTCGAGCTTCTGGGGCTTTGTCCTACTGAGCGAAGTATATCTTTCCTAAAAAAGTAATTTTGTGAGTTTCCATGGCAGATAATTGGTGTTTCATGATTTCTATTTAGAAGATCATGGTATTCTATGAGTAGATTATGGTACACTTCAACTTACCAAACTAAATTGACATCACAAGTGGGGTCTTAAATGACACACGGCATTGTTTGTTTTAGTATGTTATAAAGTACTTTTATTGTACTGTAAATAAAAGAACAAGAAAATAATGACTTTTGTCATTTATTTTAAATAACATATGTGATGATGTTGTTGGACTCCAAAAATCGTGTGGTGTCACTGAGTCAATTTAACTTGACAAGTTATGATACCACTTTAAATTTAGCCATTCTATATTAACTATGCTTAGACATAGAAATTGTTACAGGACACCGTGATAGTTTCACCGTCACTTATGCATGAAGTTAATAATATCATTGATTTTAAAAAAAATCAGAAAGTGGTTTTTTTTCATTACAAATCTGAGCATTTGTATTAAATGAAAGAGATTACCAAGGCATGAAAATCCTTGGAGAAGGGCAAACCTCGGAATTGGAAAGAACTTCAAAAAGATTGAGATAAATAAGTGTTTTGTTGCGAATCCAATGTTATCCCGTAATTCTAAGGTTTTCCTGAAAAATCTCATTAAAAAATTAGTTCACTGTGTAATGGAAAGGATCTAAATACATTATTTTCAATAATATTTTTGATGTGAAGCTGTAACCATTTGTTTGATTTTGTAGCTTTTGACTTTGGAAGAACCTTGGACTTTGATTTTGGACGATGCATTGGCAAATTCATTTGTTGCTCCAGCGACTGATAATATCAAAGATGACTATCAGTTAACGTGTAAGTACTCGTCTTTTCCTTGTTAATAACAAGTTCTACGTTGAAAGTAACTACTTTTAAGCTCTAATTTTCCATTTATTGCCACCTAAAATTGAAGATTGATTATTCTGTTGGAGTCAATTTTCTGTTTCTTTTGCCATGCTAATCTTAGTAGTTTAACGAGTTTACCATTGGTAGCGAATGCATAGAATCTCTAAACCCGGGGAATTGCACTTCTTCTGGTATGATGTTGAATTAGCAAATGCAGCTATGAAAAGTATAAAATCAAAATATCTAACCGACGTATTTTACCACATCACCATGTCGAATAAAACTTGGTGTCAGCCAAGCATTATTCAACTACCAACATGTATGTGATTAAAAAATGTGTGGATTCTTATTTATATTTTCTTTTAGCTTGATCACAGATACTCTTTAATGTTTTCATTTTCTTAGACACTTTTTAAGATCATTATATCAAATCATTGGCATTTGTTTAAAAATGCAGATTTTTTTTTATGTTATTTCCATTAAGTAATGTTGGTTGATTTTTGTTTTTGTGGTGTAGTATCAAATGAAAAATGACTTTTATTATTTGTTGATTGCAGTTGAGGACTACGAGAGGTCATGGGAGCAGAACGAAGAGCTGGGTCTGAACGACATCCACACGGCATCAGCCGACACTGCTTATGATTTGGGTGAGTAGACAAACATCACAGTTTTAATCTGTTGAGATGCATTTTCTCTTATTTTTATTTCATGGTCAAAATAAGGATTTTGAGAGTTCACGTCAAGAGATTTTGTTGGTTTGTGTAGTTTTAAAATTTTCTTTTATATTTAGTTCACGCCAAGAAAAAGGCATTTACGATGATTTAATTATTTGACCAATCCTTGGTGGGGAAAGAAGTTAATGTTAAAATCACGAGGAATGTAGCACATGGACAATGACATCAAGATGCCATAACTGCTAAAGCTTTTGTGTAGATAGTATGATTATTCAATTCAGGCACACAAATGGAAACCAAAAAGATTATCCAGTTAGCAATCTCACTTCAACATTCTAATGATTATTATTATAATTACAACATCATCTATTTATCCCCCCGCTGCATAGAAGAAGTTGGAAGTCACAATGCGTGACATAATGTCAACTAAGAATTTACCAGAGAATAATGTAAAACTAACAAAAAGATGATGTTGTGATCACGTTCTAACCCAAGTGCAGATTTTAGAATTTTTGATTAATTACCAAAATCAGTAGGGTGGGGCAGAAGAAAAAGGAACATCCTTCATTTTCGCTCTCTACCTGATATCTAGAAAGAACTAGAAATGGTGGAAATTTTTTAATTGTAATATCATATGAATTTATATCTGGTGTGATAAATTTTACATGTATGTAAATATAACATGGGAAGGTTAAATGACATAATAAAGATGAATATGCATGATAAGAAGAGAAAAGAAGGAAATTATGCTTGTGTAGTTAAGATAAATGATATCTGGTGCTGGTGTTCCTTGTTATTGGCAGAAAACATGAAAGAGGGAGAGGGGAAATAGGGTTCTTGAGAGAGAAAGTGCAAATTGAGAAGAAAAGTTCGGTTTTTGAAGAAGAAATTAAAGTGAAAGTTGGGAGCAGTCAAAAAAGGAAGAAAAAGGCCTATAATCTGGAAGCATGAAAGTTAGCTTTGGTGGAGTAATTTGTGGCTTGAAAGGAAGAGACAATGAGTAAGTGATTCTAATGCTTTTAAAATGAGAATTTTGTGCAATTTTCATGCTATGGGTGGAAATAGATAGATTGAGATTGTATGCAGTTGTTTTTTTGGTTAGATTTAAGTTGAAGTGGTGGAAAGAATGGATGAATTTGAAGAGTTTTGATGAATTATAGTATTTTTTGCATGAAAAATATGCTTCGAATCGCAATGAACAACATTCAGGTACTACATCGCTCATCCTGGGCACTACATTGCTAGGTTTCAGACGTTGAAAATTAGATAAATAGATTGTAAGTGTTACAACACACTCACTCTAAGAGATAAACGCTCATTTTTTATGTTGTAAAATTAAAATTACAAAGAGTGAGCTCTACAATGTTTTGTATGGTAGGAAACTCTTGGTATTTTATGAGGGTCACATTTAGTGTCTCAAGTATTGTAATTAATAGTATAATTACTTTTAATGCATGGTTTTAAATATTCAATCATACAAGTTGTGTTTTATGTTCATAGTAAATAAAAGAAAAATTTATGCAGACTTAATTATGCTACTAACTCTTGGGAGAAATTAATAGTTTCCTGATGATCTAATGTGGAGTCCAAATACAGAAATCAATTCAACTATTAATCAGGCTTCAAATTATAAACCCAATTTTACACTGCTGAAAATGCACAAATCTTATGAGTCAGTTCTTCATCTCTTTGTGGGTAATCAACGTCTTGATGTCTCTACTTCCAGAATGCACATTCTCTGCTCTCCCGAAATCCTAGAGTAAGATGTAATGCTCTCATACCAAATCATGCATTCCAGAACGTACATTGACTTCTGAGAATAAACATGCAATAAATTACAGCTAACAAACCATTTATAGGGCATTTAAATTCAAACACCCAAGATATTAATTGTACAAGTTTAATTACATACAAGACCCGTACTATTTAATTTACAGACATTAGCCATACTTAAAACGTAATACAAAAACAGAGTAAAATAAAATACTCTCTAGCCTATATTGTGCCAAACTTATAGTATCAGCTTTTCTTTGACGTTATCACTTGCGTTGCCACCTATATCTAAGCGATTGGAAGAAACTTCATAATGAGTTTTATACATACAGTAAGAATCTTATTGTAAACATCAACTAAACTAAGCTTATACTGCACATAATCACGCATTAACTCCTACATGATTAGTTATCGTAACCTTCATTTTATTGTAAGGGTAATGAATCTAATGTAAACACATTTTCCAAGTTATTTGTGTTTTATGTCTCTTTAGACACCTCTAACCCATGTCTAATATCAAATAATACAATATAATTCCTTTTATGTTGGAAGTGTACAATGCATATAAATAAATGCATAGACGTATGATATATAAGCTCATAGCCTAATTGTCACAATCAAAATATGAACAAATGCTCTAACATTAGCACAACTAACCTCATGTACCTCTAACGTTGAGTACAACCAATCTAATGCACTTAATCTCCAACATCTTGTGCAACTATTTTCATGTACTTCTATACTCAAGTGCACTAAGTTTATGCATTTAATTACTAATGCACTCTCTCACAAATTGTTTAATTCATTAACACTGCTTATAAGATTTCAAACTTAATGCAATCATATAAATCCACGATTGCATTAATCCATGTAGATAATAGTGTTTATCTACCAACATGCAATAATGATAATTATGCAAACAAATACCCAATTAATGTGTCAAATTTATATTTATTAATCATCTTTCATATTAACTTTAAAACCCATGAAATTTTAAAATAATAAATTTTACGTATAAATTTTTTGTGTTGAAATTGATCAAAGTGTTGAAAATGGTAAAATTGGTTATTACCGAGCGATGCGTTAAGTGAAGAAAGGAATTTGGTAAATTAATTGGTCAAAGAATCATTGTCGGTTTGCATTTGAAGCGGATCGGAATGGATATCGGGGAAATGAATTGGAGTAATTTGATTTATAAATATATTTATTTATTAAATTAGAAATAAAGAAATAAATTAAAAGAGAAGAATAAAAGAAAGGGGAAAAAGAGAAGAGAGGCATTCTCTCTTCTCTCGACCGACGACGAACGCATGCACGCTGGGGAGGAGACATATATAGATGGCAAATCACGATGTTTTGAGCTTCGATTCACGTTCACAACGTCGAGATAGAACACATTTGTGAAGGAGTACCACGAAATTGGTGAGTTTTCTCCTCTGTTTTAGGGTTTAAATTTCAAAATTATTTGGCCTCGGATTCGAGCCCTAAAACTCGAATCTGAGGGACCCCTCTGAAATAAATTAGTATATTTGAAGTTTAGTTAGGTTTATTGGTCGATTGGAGGCAAAATGGCAGAAAACAATGCGTCTCCGGGTGAAGAAATCGTGCCAGAGATGAATCTGGTCGACCAAAAGTTGACTAGTCGATCAGTTAGCCAACGAATTGATCAACCATGAGACATTGGTCAATTGACCAGAAATAATCAGTCGATCGCTAAACGTCTAGAGACAACTCTGGACGATCAACTGATCGATCAATTGACCAGTTGATCAACTGGAAGTCAGTGGTTGATCGACTGGAATTGGACCAGTTGATCGCAAATGACCAAAATGGGCAGATTTCCCTGCAATCTATTGTGAGTCGACCCATTGTATAGGCATGCATATTATTGTGTCAATTACACCTCGGTTGGGTTCCTAGTCCTTGGGATTTATTGATGAGAATTCATGTGTTTAGCATGTTTTAGGCTCTAACGAGTTCGAGTACTTCGAGCTGGTGCCTGAGGTTGCTACTCCTTAGAGAGAAGAAGAGACCACCATTTATGTAGAGGTTTTATACTGAGTTGTTTTGCATCACATTGCATTGTTTTTTCAAAAAACTGTTTTTTGTGGGTTATCACATACGAAAACTTGATGGGGACTGTTCGACAACACGTTAGTTTTTATGCTACGTATGTACGAGAGTTTTACACGTTTACTTTCGTGCACCTTGTTTTCATGATATGATGTGTTGGATTCTTATTTGGAGGTGATGAATCCTTCTGATACTTTGGACGGTTTCAGTGTCAAAGTTGTTAGCCTAAATGTGTTAGACTTAGTTTATTTTGATGATGAATATTTTAATTGAAAAAATAAGTTGTTTATTGTGGTTTTATTGATAATATTCTTAATGGTACCCATATTGAGGGTATTAAACTTGTTAGCACAACTTTAATACCCTCAATACGGGTATTAAAGTTGTGCTAACAACTAAATCCATGTAGTGAGGAGATATCATTTTGGGACTTAGAGAATTCGAGGATTGTGAATCAAAGAGAAAAATTTCATTCTCAAAGTTTTCGGTTGCGAAGTGGTGGAAGACTCGGTCGGGATATGCAACCGAAACACATTACATATTACTCTTCGAAGATTTGGACAAAGCGAGGACGCGGCTGAAGCTTCCAAATTTTTATGCTGTGCAATCTGAGCTTTTTCAGTTGAGAAGTAGTCGAAGCTGTGGTCAAAGTTGGCGATCGAAAACATAGATAGATTGCTTTTGGAGTTTTTATGTCATTTTTTGGACTTGATGCGGTCGAGGACCCGGACGAGAGAGGCAACTGAAAAACAAGACAGTTTGCTTCTGAAGTTTTGCTGGACTTTTTCGAACGAGACGCAGTTGAAGGTTGTGGTCAAAGAAGGTGACCGAAAAGCATCACAGAGAGCTTCGAAGTGTTTCCGACGAGAGATGCGTTTGAAAAAGCACAGCAGACACAACGACTAGTTTCTAATGGTTGGATGTGGTCAACCAAAAAGATTGGGTCCACCAAATATAGCTGGTGTCTATTTATAGAAGACAGTCCAAAGCTCAAATTAACCAACGAGAGAAGTAGCAAAGCTCTGCCAAAATCATTACTCAACTTCTCTATCATTTAGTGAGCTTGTAACCTAAAGCTTCCTATCCCTAAATTTGAGAGTTGTTATTGGGAGAGTTAGCAATTAGATTGTATTTTCAATTCTGCAATCTTTGTACCTAAACGAAAAGGGTGACGCCCTATGAATTCGTCATACAAGGGTGGCGCCCCGTAATAGTCAAGATGAAAGGGTGATGCCCCGCAATAGTCAAAGGAAAGGGTAACGCTCTAGAATAGTCAATTGAAAGGTTTGTTTGACACTCGTAAGTCAAACATCATCAACTGGGGAGGTTGGACAGATGAGGGATCTCCAAGTGGACTTTTGGAGTCTGGACGTCGGTGGGGTTGCTGAACTGTGTAAACAAACTTTGTGTGCTATTCTCTAACCCTTCTCTTTACTATTATTGCTTTAATTGTATGATTTGTATATGTTAAATCACATAGGATTTAGAGAATCAAATATCACACGAAAATATTAGAATGCTTAATTCAACCCCCCCTTCTTAGGTTCTTATCGATCTTTCAAAAGTATCACGAGGCTACCCCCGACACATCTCCTATAACGTGGAGTTGATTGATTGTGCGCTGTGTTAAAGACAAGATTAGGAAGGTGATGACGCTTCCTTAGGTTTCGAATCCCTAAACTTGATTAGGGTGTATGGTACGAGTTTTTTCATCGCAAAGCTTGCTCGCTGACAACTCAGGTGATGCGCTGAGTCTTTGAACCACCATCATTTGTCTTCCTCTAGGCGCATGAGGTGATGCCTGGAAACGGTCTCCACCTTTTTGTGTGATTGATCGGAGGAGTCCTTGAGTGTTCCTCCATTTTCACTTAAAATGGTTTCAAAGTTAAAAATATGACGAGAGTATTTTTGATTTATAGTTGTCTATGTATACAGTCATGTTTTCTTGATGTCTCGTCGGGGGCTTTTGAGGCCTGATTTCCTTAAAAGATAAAAAAGACTTAAAATGTTTTGAAAAACATGCATGATTACCCAAAACCCACAGTTTTTACAAAAAGAGTAAAACAAATTTTACACGCATATAATATTTAGTATAAGTTTCCTACTGAGTTAGTCACTCACCCCAACGACCCCTCCACTCCAGGTAAAGAGAAGAGTAGCTAGACTTGCGTGGTTTCGGGCTAAAGACCTTGCTTCCATTCCTCTTTCATTTCCCTAGTTGTCTTTTCATGGTTAGTAATTTGTTGGATAATTTGTGCGGTATTTTGGATTCAGTTTTTGGACTTTCATTTGTGTGCACAATTTAATTTGACCCTTGTAACTTTATATTTCCACATTATTAACTATTGTGATCACTATATGGATCGTGACCCATTAAAAGTGGGCTACGACTGAAAATTTTATAGAAGTCTTCTACAAATTAAAACAGACCTTGTGCTGGGTGGTTGGATCCTTTCTGAGGATCGGGTCGTTTGGTTCAGCATTTCTACCCGGCTCACCTTCGGGTCGTGACATTAACATTTACCAATATATAATATCCATCATGTGTCAGTCACCACATGCACTACATTTTTGGGGCTTTTATTGGTTGGACCATAGTGGCCAATGTCTTTATTTAGGGATTTGCAATCTAAGGAGGACATTAAGTTTATCTCTTATTATTCCATGACTGCACATATTTCTCACATAGGAAGATAACACCGTTGGGGTACAATCTAAACCAAGGTATATGTAGCGACCCATTTTTCCTTTACTTCAAAATGTTTAAATTGAAAACACATTTCCTTTGTAAAACTCATAGAATTTAAAATTTTCTCTTTAATCAAATCTTTTCATTAGAGTGCGTAGCGGAATACTTTTCGTACTAAAAACATTTGAGAAATAATGAATTAAACACCATAAATAAAATTTGACCTTTAAAATCTTTACATTGTGCAAAACATTTATTAACTTAAACAAATTATATTTTTCTTTTTACTCTTGAGTCTGGCCAACACAATATCTCATCGCGTAAATCCTCCATTAACTGCTCATTTCTTTCTTTACCTTCATGCTTACCTACATCACAAGACTTAAACTATGAGCTTAAGGCTCAGTAAGAGATAAAAATATGTTACGCTCATGCTATGTACTTTATAAAACATATGCAATTTTCATTTTCATTTTTCCTTTACTCTTACCTTTACCTTTACCTTTACCTTTAACTTTAATTTTAGTTCCACTAACCCATCTAGGCGTTGGAGATATCACTGTGTAAGGGAGAGTAGAGGTGGCTAACGGGCAGGCTGGTAGTAATCGAGAGGGCCAAGACCGAGCCTGAAAAGCGGGCGGAGCTGAGCCCGCCAGTCCCGAGCTAGATAAGCAGGCTCGCGAGCCTGGCGGGTTGGCCCACTAGGCCAGCCCACCAGCCACCCCCTGCCAGGTTCCCCAAGACTATTTCTATAGCAACCCGATACATAATACATTTCGTCCCTATACGCGTTAAGTTATGACTTGTAATTACGAGGGAATCAATTCGGATAAAGGTTTAGTTGAAAATATGAAGAAAAAGGAGATTTTGGCCTATTCGAACGCACGTGGACGTCTTTGCAGACGTGAAGTGTTGTCTGCAAAACACATAGAGTGTCGCCCGACTTTGGGACGATTTAGGGATGAGATGATGCGGCCTAACTTTTGCATATCGTGGACTTTCGAACGAGCCAGGATGCGGGCAAATGAGATGAGACCTCGTTCAATTTGCTTCTGTCCAAATCCTGTACACTTTCGGACGAAGGTACAGACGAGGTCAGGATGCGTCTGCATCGAATCTGTCCAAGTCTGGAGACTTTCAGACGCTAGCAGACATTGGCGGACGAGGTGAGACATCGTCCGAATTGAATCTGTCCAATTCTTGGACATATTTGGTCGACGCATGCGGATGACTTGGACAATATGGACGAGAATGGGGACGCCATTTCTCGTCCGAGGCCACAATTTGGCCTAAGGAATTTGGTCTTGTAGACGAATGCGGATGTGAAGACCTCGTCCGCACTCGTCCGAATCATCGTAGATTAGTGACAAAAATAATTTAAAATCAGAAGAAAACGACGCCCAACCAATAGAAAAGTAGACCGACTCAACCTCACTCCCATGATCTCGACTAGTAGAGGATGTCTCTTGCTCCTTCCCCCTGCCACACGTACGCCTGTTCCAAAGTGAGTCTCTATTTTATCCCCAGCTTCTTCATCTTCTGGGTGGGTGTTTGGTGTTCTTCCTGGAGAGGAGTCCTACGTGGAGTGCAGAGATAAGGAGGGAGCTGCCGTCCTTGTGAAGAACCGTCTTCAAGGGTAAGGAACTTGGGGTAGTCGTTGGCCATTTGGAGGCCCTACACCCAAGTAAATGTGTGTGTTTGAGTGATTGTTTTGCTGTAGAAACTCTGTAGTTGTGGTTACTTTAAGTTTTGCCGTGTAGTTGCTTGCTGCACATTATTAGTTGCCTTAACTCTCTCGTTTTTCTTTAGATACTCTGCTAGTTGTTGTGTTTTATTTGTGTTAAATGCTTATACCCATGCGAAAGTGTTAGTTAAGCCTGAACGAATAAAAAAAGGATGTTTAAAATGGATGAGAAGTATGAATGAATGACTAATGGATTTCTATGGTTGGTACTAATGGTGATTTCGCTTCCATAGCTTACATGTATGATTATTCGTCATATGTTCACCGTTTCATTTAATATAATGTTCGTTGATGTTGTAGACATTTGAAAAGCATGGCCATAACTGTTCGTTACTCTTGTTGTTATCTTATCATTTAGAAGCATGTTTTAGCTATTAGTGTTTGATAACTATTACCACATAGTTTTGATTATTGAAGAGTACGTCATTTGTTGTGTTATTTGCTAATAATTACTGCTGCTTATAGTCGTTAAGAGACACATTTTATCTCCTGTTTTCGATAGTTTTACTGTCTTGTTTGTTATTAGTCTCTGTCGTCTTTAGATGTCTGGATGTACGTTTTGCTGGTTTAATTTATGAATTGTCACTGTATAGTACCGATTATAAATCATGTTTCACCGCTCTGTGTCAATATTTTGCTGCTGTTTATAGCTAATTAAAAAGCATGTTTACGTTGCTTCGTTTTCTGCTAATTCCTACAGCTATTGTTGCCATTCGAGGAGTATGTTTTTGTTAGGAAGCACGTTTTACTGCTTGTTACATCATTTTCGTTCATTGATATATTAGTCGATTTAAAAGCATGCCCCACTGTCTTTGTTCCGAGTCTCTTGCTGCTATTTAGTGACGTTGAGAAACATGATTTCATATTCTGTTTTACTATTGCTACTGTTATTTACTATCGTTAGAGAGCATGATTCGTATGGATAATTCGCTATTTTTATTCCGATTCCTTGCTGTTGTTTGGTGACGTTGAGAGGCAGGATTTCCATGCTTTGTTTCGATATTGTTACTACTATTCAATTACCGTTAAGAAGCGTGATTCGTGAGCATAATTTGTTGTTTTACTCGTTATTAAATTATGATGTTCCAGTTATTAAAAACATGATTCGTAGTTATATATAGTCGTGTATCATCACTGTTTTATTAGTCGATCAAATGCATGATTAGTAACTATTCTCCGCTGCATTAATTGTTGCTTAAAAGCATAATTAGTTGTTCGTTCTTGCTGCCATGTTCATTGTTTAAAAGCATGCCACCTTGTTCTAGTTTCAATGCTTTACTAATGCTTATTTTCGTTTAAGAAGCATGTCTCACTATCTATTATTCGTTGTTGTATATGATCGATAAAATGTATGTTCGTTGTTCTGTTTCGATGCTTTACTGCTGTAGATAATCGATAATATGCTAGTTCGTTGTTCTGTTTTCCATACTTTGCTGCTATATTTATAATCGTTAAATTGCACGTTTTGTTGCCAGCCTTGAGATTTTACTAGTGTTTATTACCTGTTTAAGAAGCATGTTTCATTATTTCATTATGTTATTTATTTCTATAATCGTACGCTGCTCTATTTTGTCAAAGTTCGTTCCATTGTTAATTCACTATTATATGATTTCATTTCATCTAATAGCATGAAGGTTGTTAGCCTCTTTAGCATGTTAGAGAAATTTACTGTTGAAATGCTCCCAATAATTTCTTGCTGAGTTCTTCATATGTGCCCCTTTTTGATTGCTCTATGTATATGTGGATGCACTTTCTTGTTGTTCTTATGTGCTTTGAATCCTGCTCTTCTATTGTTAATTGTAGAATCTTTGAAGTATTATCATTATTATCCATGTATGCATTAGTCGATTTTGAAGTGTCCCCACGCATTCACGTTAATAGAAACCAAGTAGCGGGTTCCACCTTGGTAGGGGTACCCATACATGCATGAGTGAGGAAAAATGCTAAGAAAGAATGTTTTAGGATGGGCGGGATAAGCCTATCACTGAAAGAAACCCTAAAGGCGAGATACATCGGGAGGGAAGAAACCTTGAAGGTGGGATACGCCAGGAGGTGAAAGAATAGGGAGTTGGGGTAGATGGGTAGTTTAGATCTTGCCTGGCAGCTAGGATACACTCTCACCTAGTCGGGAAAGGGACTAGTGTGCACATAGGAGGTTAGAAGCCGATCAAACTAAGCCATCTCAAAGGACAACCTCCAATCTCCAGCTCGAAGTACGAGTAAAAGAACGAATGAATGAATGTAATGAAAGGATTGGTTTGAGTGGCCCTCATTCCAAAAGAACTAAAGAAAGACATAAACATAAGCATAATTGTATTAACCCATTTCCTTACTGGGCGTAAGCTCACATCCTTACTTGTGGTGTAGGTAATGAAGTGATTTTACCAGGAGTAGAGGAGGCCTTACCCGTGGAGCCTGTGATGTATCTGGAGGAAACGCAACCAGAGTAGAGGCATGGTTCAAGGAAAGAGAGATGACTATTTTGTAAGGGTTAACGAAAAAGGTGTCTTGTCGAACGTTGTTTATTGCCCTAATGCTTGTTCTAAATACTTAGTAGGCTACGTGTTTAACCTCAAACTTTAACTTATATTTTTAAGTAATATTGCTATTTCCGTCTTCGATATGTCTTGAGAAGTATTTATTTTACGCTTCCGCTAATTTTTAAAATAATAGTTTTTCCCTATTATTTAATGAATGCTAGGTTGCGTTTGGTAATGGTCGGATTTATTAGAGCACTCTGATTTCTAAACTGCAAGGATTTTTAAATAAGGAATTTGAGTCATGCACCAAAAATTTAAATTTCACGTATTTTTAAGAAAAGTAGAAATCCGGTTACAGTTTTAGCAACGCCCCCCCTCCTTATAAATACCCTTCATATTCTCACAAAATTTTTCATCAAACTTTCTCTTAATCTCTCAATTTCTAATATAGTTCCACTTGTGCTAATACATACACTCTTGTTTTTTCTTATTTTATACTCTTTCCATTCATTCAACAAGGTAGGTTTACAATTTTTTATTTAATTTATTTTTATTATTTTTAATTTACTGTGTATTACGGACTAACAATTTTTTTGTGATTTTTGTAGGACTCGTATTTGTGGAGGTGATCACAAATTCATACCACATACATGCCATTATTGCGTAATTGGTGTGTAGTATCATTTTATTTTTTTAATGGTTTCACAATAATCAATTTTTATAATTATGGATCCACGTGATTTTCTTCTTGACACTTTTACTGATGATGATATTGAGGAAATTAGGGGAGATAATCCTGCATTTTTATTAGGTCAATCATCTGCACAAGCATCCACGTCTTCACCTAGAAAAAAAAAGCAAAACGTTGACTGTATGGAATTATTTTGAAATGTAAGATATTAATATTGGTGGAAAATAGAAAGAATAGCACTATACAAATATTGTATTAAACATTATGCATATGAATCCGATAGTTCTAATAGCATAATTGGTAGTCATTATAAAAAATGTCACTTAAACGAGCAAGTGAGAGACCCTACACAAACACTCTTAAATGCTAGTGGTAGTGACAATTTTATATATTCAGATAATAGAATGAGCAAAAGAATAGCAAAACATGTATCACAATCCGAGATACTTTATTTATGTTCGATAGCGAGTTATATGAAAATTTTATGAAAGAGTATATTAATCCTAGTTTTAAATGAGTCCCTAAAAGTACAATGAGAAATGATATTATTAAAATGTATAATAATATGAAAAATGAATTAATTGTATTTTTTTCAAATGCCTCGTCTATGTCTATTTGTTTTACCTCTGATTTATCGAGTGCACCTAATGTTTTAAGATATATTGTTGTAACTTCTCATTTTATTGATGACTCTTGGCAATTAAATAAAAGAATATTAAGATTTCGTAGTTGTGAATATCCACATAGTGGCGTTACTATTTATAGATATATTGTTGGAATTTTGCAAGAATATGCTATTAGAGATAGAATTTTTAGTATTACTTTTGATAATGCTTTTGCTAACGATGTTGCTATTCTTGAATTTAAAAAGTTATTTCAATTAGATATTGCTCATAATTCTTTTTTCTATATGAGATGTGTTTGTTATATTTTGAATTTAGTTGTTAAAGATGGAATACAATTTATTTTGCCTTATATTGAATCAATTAGATTTCAATTTCTTATATTACTTCATCTAATACATGACAACAAGAATATAAGGAATATTGTAAAGTTGCTCAACTTAAACCAAAAAAATTAAAAATCGATGTAAATACAAGGTAGAATTCAACTTATTTAAGTTGGAAAATGCTAGGTCATATTTGTTAGTTATTTGTGCTTTTATTAGTAAAAAAACAAAATGTATTACTCTTGATCATAGTAGTAGTGACGTTGCTAATTTGTTTCTTGATTTTCTAAAACTATTTTTTGAAGCTACAAATGAATGTTCTGGAATTCATTATCCCACTATTCATCTTGTTCTCCCAATTTTTATAAAATTAACGGGTACTTTAAAAAAATTTAGACAAATAATTAAATTTTGTGATATACTTGATAAAATGGAAACAAAATTTAAAAAATATTGGTTTGATATACCTAATATTTTTTGTTTTGCATGCATTATGAATCCTAAATTTAAATTAAAAGGAGTGTGTCTAATGGTTGATAAAATTTCTTCTAATTTAGGTATTTCTTCTTTAATTACTAGTACTCAAATAAGAAATGAAATTGCTAATTTATATTCTTCTTATGAATTTAAATATTCTAATGTTACTCGTTTAATTCCTTCTTCACATATTTATGTTAGTTCTAGTAGTGGTGCTGGTGGTATAGCTCCACAAGATTTTATGGATGACATATTAGATGAAATAGATAGCGAGGTTCATTCTTATAGTTCACAAAGAAATGAACTTGATATTTATCTTGACACCGGCCATCAATTTCTCGTGACGAGAATTTTGATATTTTGGCTTGGTGGAGAGGCAACTCCACTTCATTTCCTATTTTTTCTAGAATGTCACGTGAACTACTAACACCTCCGGTCTCTACCGTAATATCGAAGTTTGCTTTTAGTGTAGGTGGACGTGTGTACGATGATCGACGAGGAAGACTAGCACCAGAACTCGTAGAGGCACTCATTTGCATGAAGGATTGGAACGACACCGTGACGTGAGGACGACATACTAGAAGAATTCAAAAAATTGGATGTCGAAGACTAGATTTTCATTTAAATTTGAAATTGTAATTTTCATTTTGGTATTTTTTCTTTAACTTATATGTTTTTTTGGCATTTTGCACATGATTGACAATTAGATAATTGCCAACCTAGTTGGGATTTATCTAATATGTAGACTACATAATGTAGTGATGCGAGTGTCAAATTTACAATTAATTATATACAAATATATTTTATTCGTCTCATCAAATAGTTTTTTCAATTACATGTTATCTGTTATATTAATAAAAATATTTTTTCAATTAGATAACTAACTATAATATTTTCACATTACAATAATAAATGTTTATTATAGTTTTTAATAGTATAATATTGAAAATAATTTATAATATATTTATATAAGATAATATTATTTATGTATATTTGGCTCGTTAGGCTCGGCTTGTTAGACTAGATCGGCTCGTTAGGCTGATGCCTTGCGAGCCGGCTCAAGTTGAATTTTGTTTTTGGGAAAAGCTCATTAGGCTCAGTTAGTTAGGCTCAGCAGGCTCATTAGGCTCGGCTCGTTAAGCTCGGTAAACTCGATGAGTTGGACTTTTCCAGGCTCGGCTCGGCCGGCTTGGCTCGACTGGCTTGGCTCGTTTGTCATGTCTAAGGGAGAGTGACACCTATTGACCCGAACGGGGCAGCCATCTTAAGAACTCATACCTCACAATGTTTATTTACATTTATTTCCATTTATTTCTATTTTCCTTTAGTTTCCCTAACCCATACAGGCGTTAGAGGTATCATATACCCCATTACATCTATTTACGTTTATTTCTATTTTATTCCATTTTTCTTTAGTTTCACTTACCCATACAGACGCTATAGGTATCACCATACAAGGTAGAGTGACACCTATTGACCTACATGGGGCAGCCATCTCAAGAACCCATGCTCCATCACGTCTATTTATGTTTATTTTCATTTTTTTTTAGTTTCACTTACCCATACAGGCGCTAAAGGTATCACCGTACAAGGTAGAGTGACAACTATTGACCTGCATAGGGCAACCATCTCAAGAGCCTATACCCCGTCTCTTCTATTTACATATATTTCCATATAATGTCAGTTTATTTTCAAAACATATGCATAAAATATTTATGTACATTTTCATGAAAACCATGATGCATGACTATGAAATGAATGCATACAATTCTATCATCCTATCACATAATATCAATGCAATATTTTTCACTTCTTCATTCACTCTTTCAATTCAATAATCAAACAAGCAATGTTTTAATCTTTCCAAAGAATCAATAATATCCTTATATCAATAATACTGTGAAAGCATACAAACAAATCATGTCATATCATAATACTAACCTTATATACACAATAAGTCATACAATCCTTCATTTCTTGTCATGTAGGTCAAAGGGCAAAAAACACACATATCTCTTACCTGAAGCCGTCCCTATAGTTCCAATAATTAAGAAATATCTTCAAAACCTAAACACAGTGAAACTTTTATCAATAGCTACTTAATTACATAACACTCCAAGTATGCACACAACTAAGGTTTCTTTCAAATTCTTACTCATCATTAACTATCCATGACTCTCTCTATGGTTAACTAATTCATCAATTCCAAGATCTATTGCTTCTTTAAGTTGTCATAGATAACATATCTATTCAGCTTTACCCAAAGATGCCAAAGATAGACAGCATGCTTCAAACATCTAAACTACTCGATTACACTATCTCCTTCATCTTTTTATTTTCTTCCTCCAACACAACTATAAAAACTTCACACAAAATTCTTAATAAAATCATAAAAGGGACTTTGAATACCTTGAGATTTTGAGAGAAAGAGAGGGAGAGAAAGCTTGAGGGCCTCTTGAGAGATTCCTACCTTCGAAGAGTTTTACCTTCACAAGCCCTTATATTGATAAGGATTTATCCCCTCTCCAGCACCAAACTGAAGGTGTTGCTATACATGACAAGCCCTGAAGTTTCCACCTCCAAAGACCTCCAATTAAAAACAGACATCACATAAAATTTGGGTGACCTCCAGTATTCTGGTCGACCAATTCTATATTGGTCCACCATTTTTCTTTGAGAAATCACTTTCTCCACAAAATTGGTCGACCACTTCTATACTGGTCGACCAATTTTTGACCCGAGAGCCCATTGTTTGCAATTTGTAAATATTTTGGTCAACCAGTTATAAATTGGTCGACCATTTTTCTTCTAGAGATCCCCCCAAAATCAATTCTGTATAAAATTGGTTGACCAATTCCAAGCTGGTTGATCACTTTTCCTATCAACTGTGCCTTAGCCATTTGAATTCATACTCCTCCTTAAGCCATAACATAATACTCCTAAATTTACACTACATATCATAATTCTAACACATTCAATCACCAAACATTGTTATAACAAAATCTTAGGCTTACCATGATAAAATTCGGGGTATTACAGTATATCCTCCTAACATCATAGAAAGTGCAATATGTATAACAATGCTACAAGGTTATATGTACATTGGGCACTGTCACACCTCCATAGCTTTCAAAAAGAATGAGCATGCAAGTTGGGGTGCAACACAAAAGTGTGCCAAATGGATCGAGCGATAGTGGGCAGTGAGGCTCATGGCAATATGCACAAGAGTGCATGCACTATGCAAGCAGGGACGTGTGTGCTGTTGTGAAATAATATACGTAAATGCAATTGTACACTATCATAATAAGTAATATAATGATTAAGATCCAGTGTCGAACCCACATAGAGCTATTAATAAAAGTTTCTATAAAATCAATTAAACTTCTATTTTGAGAGTGATCAAAAGATGTGATTTTTATGAATGATTAGATTAATAAATAAAAAGAGTAAAAGAAATGAATTTAAACAAGTGAGATAAATATATGAGAAAGACAATTGAGATTCAATTTCCCACCCTTTATACTTTTTTATTTACATGTGACAACAATGTTAATTAGCTAACTTAGAAATTTAATTTATAACACAATAATCTGGTGATTTACTATGTTAATTTGTTTATTTATTTTTTTTCATATATCTATGCAAAAATGTAATAAAAGAAAGAAGAAGTAGAGAAAGAAGAGAGAAGAGAAAAGTGAGAGAGTGAGAATGAGAGTTCTCTAGTGAAAAGAAAGAGCCGCGTGAGAAGAAAGGGGGAAAATATAGAGAAAAATAAAAAAAGAAGAAGGAGAAGAGGAAGGAGAAGGTGAAGCTCCTGGGTCTCTCTCACGGGCGTTCTTTAGGTAAGAAGTTCCTTCATCCTTTATGATTTTGTTAAGGAAAGAGAAAAGTATAAAAGTGATGGGAGTGATTTTTGTCAAATATATTGCTCCGCCAATGTGAAGTCTATTCTTTGGTTTGGTTACTGCTTAATTAAACTGTGAGAATTTATATGCATGGTTATAGGAACTCTGGCATGTTTGAGTTGAGTTTCTGTTGTTGCAACTCTTGTCTGTCGTGCTTTGCTGATAAATGTCATTAAGGTTCTATCCTAATGTTTGGATTTTGTTATTGTCCATGTAGAAGGATTTGGTTCTGAATACTTGGTTGTTGTTATGCGCTTTTAGGATATTGTTCTGCATTTCTCTTTCGATTGTTAATCATGGAATATTTGTTAGTTATGGAAAGGATTCACACACACACACACACACACACACACACACACACACACACACACACATATATATATATATATATATATATTTATATATTGTCGAATGTGGGTCCTGGATTTACCCTCTGGTGGATGGGTTTGGTCCTTGTTTTAGATGAACCCTATGGGATTTGGTCCTCTATTGTGGTTACAGTTTACTGCCAACACACACACACACACACACACACACACACACACACATATATATGTATATATATATATATATATATTTATATATTGTCCAATGTGGGTCCTGGATCTACCCTCTGGTGGATGGGTTTGGTCCTTGTTTTAGATGGACCCTATGGGATTTGGTCCTTATATGTTGTATGCTTACTGTATTTACTAGATGATTAGGTTATGATATAACTATTGATTGATGATGTATTGCTGCTTGTTGTTTGATCCCGTGATTATTACAATTAGGTTCTCTACGTTAAAGATGTTGATCATGCTTAACGATTAAATTGAGATATATGTTTTGTAGTGATGATTGAGCATGTCTTGAGGTTATACTGAGGATATGATAGAACAGTATGCACTCATATACATTCATGCATCACAGATTTGAAAAGATTCGAAAACGATTTTCATGCATGGTTTTGGAAAATGGTATAATGGATGCTGATACATACAAAGTGTATAGTGTTCTTGAGGGCTGATCACCCGCAGTGAACAACTTTCATTTGGGCTATAGGAATATCCATTTTATCATTGAAAAGAAAATAGAAACTGATAGTAAATGAAAACATAAATAGATGCGTTCCAAGATAAGCCCGAGGTTCTTTCCAGGGTATTCTAGGAATGAAGCCAAACGTAAATAGACGCGTTCCAAGATAAGCCCAAGGTTCTTTTTGGGGTATTCTAGGAATAAAGCCAAACGCAAATAGATGTGTTTCAGGATATGCCTGAGGGTCTTTCTAGGGTATTATGGGAATGAAGCCGTGAGGTTAGTCCCTAAGCGGGAGCCCTAACAACCAAAGTGGATAGTGTAAATAGAAAAGATACTAAAACAGAAAACATAAACAGAAAATGAAAACATAAAACTGCATATGGTTTTTAAAAGTGGAATAGGATGTGCATATCATGTTTTAATTTATATCGCTTACTGAGCCTTATGTTTATAGTTAAGTCTTGTGATGTACGTACATGCTAGATCAGTATAATGAGCAGTTGATGAAGAATTTACACGTGAGGGTCCTGTGGCTGGCTAGACTAAAAGATCAAGTGAAATGTAAAAGGTATTGTAAAGTGATTTATAAATGTATAACGTAATTTCTATTTTAAGTTAAACAAATGTTTTTAAGAAAAGGGTTTCATTCATTGTCTTTAAATTATTTTATAAATGAAAAGTCTTCCACTACGCAACTGTTTAAATGGATTTTTAAAAAAAGTTTTAAATTTAAGCGTTTTTCTAAAAATGCCACATTTTAAATGTAAGAAAAACTGGGTCTTTACGTTTTGTGTATACATATTATGGATTTCAATACTCGTGTTGAAGGCCAATCTTTGATTAGACCTTCATTTTTTGATAGTAATGACTATGTATATTAGAAGTCTAGGATGAGAATATATTTACAATCTCTAGATTATGATATTTGGAAGATTGTAGAGAATGAGCCTTTTATTTTGCTTAAAATTGAAAATAGTACAAATTTTCCAAAAGAGTATAGTGAATATAGTGATATGGATAAAAGAAAATTGAATATGAATGCTAAAACTATTAAATCTCTTTATTGTGCTTGAAATCGTGATGAATTTAATAGAATTTAAGCATGCGAAAATGCCTTTGAAATTTGGAAACTGCTTGAAATTACGCATGAAGGCACTAATCAAGTAAAATAAAGTAAATTAAGCATACTTATGTATGATTATGAATTGTTTGCCATGGACAAGGATGAATCCATTAGTAAAATGTTTACTTGTTTTACTAACCTTACTAATGGTTAAAAGTGTTTGGTAGAGTTTATCCCAACGAAGAGTTGGTTAGGAAAATTCTTAGGTGTTTACCAAGGGCATGGCAACCAAAGGTGACCGCCATTCAAGAAGAGTGGGATTTAAAAGCCATGAAGAGGGAGGAGCTTATCGGATCTCTAATGACACATGAGATCACGATGGATGCCAATAAGAAAGAGGAAAAGAAGAAGAAATAATTCTCCAAAAGAAAGGATATTGCCCTCAAAGCTTCCTCCAATACACAAGTCGATTATGGGGAAGAGGATGAAGATGAAGAAATCAAATTCATAAACTGGAAGTTCAACAAATACCTTCAATGGAAGAGAGAAAAAAGGGAGAAGGTAATACTTTGCTTTGGATGTGATAAACATGGACACACCACAACCGATTGTCCCAAAAAAAAAAAAAATCTAAGGCTTTCAAGAAGAAAACATTCAAGGCCATGTGGGACGATAGCGATGAGAGTTCTTCTTCCGAGATTGAAGAAGTTTCCAATTTCTACTTCATGGCCAAGGAGGACAAGGTACTCAACTCATATAGTGATTTAAATAGTAATATTGATGATAATGATGAGTTGTTGGATGCCTTTAATGATTTATTTGACAAATTCAATATGCTTAAACGTAAATATAATTTGTTGAGTAAGGAGAAGGACAATTTGATGTTAGAGTATGATGAAAATGTTAAGTTTCTAGAGAATCATATTGTTGATTTAAAAAGCATGAATGAGAAATTGGATGCTACCAGTAGATCTTTTGAGATTTAAATTAGTAAATTGAAATTGAAAAATGATGAATTAAACTCTATTGTTTTGAAATTCACTAATGGTAGCAATAATTTGAACGTGCTTTTAGGAAAGCAAAAGGTTATATTTGATAAAGCCGGAATTGACTATTAACCATTTGCAAAGAAGAAAAACTATAATAACTTTTTCGTTTGTCCTACTTCTTGTAATTCTTGCAATTGTATAGGACATAAATCTTTTAGTTGCCCACTAAAATTGAGTGATAAAAGGGCAAATCCTAAAATAGTGTGAGTTCCTAAAGGAACCATTCCAAAGGAAAAAAGATCCAAAAAGATTTGGGTGTCTAAGAAAAACACTTAGGTGTTTTTCAATTGTGAATCAAGAGTTTGAATATTTGTTTGATGGATAATACTCATGATTTGAATTGAATGGATTATATGCATATAGGCTAAAATTTTATTCTCTTGACTAATACTAATTTGTTTATTTGCATTCTTTTAGTATCATTGATTTATTTTCTTTTAATTCTTCAATTGGTTTATCTTGGATTTAAATTTTATTAATCCAACTATTGGTATCATAAAATTCTTTTTGGATTGTGTAGGTTGGATTTTATTTTAATAAAATGAGCTATTGTGATTTGGTTTTAAAATTGATGTCTTTTTTTTTTTTAATTTGGATTTTAACATTTGAAATCTTATAGCTAAATCTTTGATAATCCAACAAGTTTTTTTTGGATATCCCCATGTGTTGAAATTGAATATTGAAATAGGGGGAGAAAATAGTTTTTAATTTCAATAAATTTTTTGATCAAAGCTTAAATGTTTCATTATTATTAAAAATGTTTTTATTACAATTGGTAAATTGAAATTTCTTCTTGGTATCAATTTTAAATGGTTTCTCCCAACAATTGTTTCTCTAAGGGGGAGAAATCTAATTGGTTTGTTTTGATGGTTGAAACCCAAACTTTTATATATGCTTGATGACAAAGGGAGAGAATTAAGTTGATTAAATTGTTTTGATATTTTTTTTTTGGATAATTCTCATTGGTTTGATATTGTATATTGATAAAGGGGAAGAGAAATTGTATTTCAATTGGTATCATATTTTTAAATTATTCTCCCTCCAATGATCTCTATGTTTTGAACTTTGACAAAGGGGGAAAGCTTTTTATGAACTTATGTTAGATCTCCCCATTGAATTCTTTTTGATTTTGACAAAGGGGTAGAGATTTATATAAGTTGTAAGTAGCATGTATGCATGAATTTAAAAGTTAGAAATATTGCATAAACTAAGGGGGATAGATCAAATTATGCAATACTATATACACATGCTTAGACTTAGGAATAAACAACTTATAATATGTTGTCATCATAAAAAAGGAGGAGATTGTTAGCTTAAGTGTCATTATGTTTATTTGTTTTGATGATGAATATTTTAATAAGAGTTATAAGTTGTTTATTGATTGATTATGCTTACTTTTTTTATCTTCATAATCATATTAGTCTTAATTGGAAATACCCTTAATACGAGTATTAATGTTGACTAATGTGTTTGTCTAAGACCATATAGCTTATAGATAGATTATTAGGACTTCGAAGATTAAAGAAAAGCAAAAACGGATGAAGAGGTCGACTAAAGGTGAAAGAAGGTCGACCAAACTATTCTGTAGCGAAGGAAATGGTTGACCGGCTAATCGACCGCAAAAATGATAGATTGCTCTCTTGCTGAAAATACTGTAATGGCAGTCGACCAGTTGGAAAATGGTCGACCAATTTTAAAGGCAATGGGCTCGAAATTTTAGCAGCTGAGGATGCGGTCAAGCAACAGACAAGTTAATCGATCGCAAAATGGACATAGTCGGGGCGAAGGGACTAAATTTTGAAGAAAGCAGTCGACTGGAGTAAAGAAGGCAGTCAATCGATAAATCTATCTAATGCAACAGCTAGTTTTCAACAGTTGAATAGCGGTCAACCAAAATGAAGAAGGTCGACCGATCGAGCAGAAGTTATATAGGAGACACTCTGAAGCTCAATCTAACCACACAAGAATCGAAGAGAAGTTTTGGCAAAATTATTACTCAATCTCTCATCATTCATAGAGTGTAAATCCTAACTCTCCAATCCCCAAACTTGAGATTTTATATTTGGGAGAGTTAGAAAGTTTAAGTTTTCTCATTTCTTATTCTTAAATAGTGATTAAAGGGCGATGCACCGAGAATAGTCAAAGAGAAGAGGGTGACGCCCCGAGAATAGTCAAAGACAAGAGGGTGACGCCCTGAAATAGTCCGTAAAGGATTGATTGACACCCGTAAAGTTCAATCAATAATAACCGAAGAGGTTATTGGGTTTATAGGTTTCCAAGTCAGAAACTTGGAGCCCAGACATAGGCCGGGTTGCCGAACCGCATGAACAAACTTGTTTGTTCTTTCTAGCCCTTACTCTCTTATTTGCTTATATTTATTTGCATATTTATTAGTTAATCGCTTAGGGTTTAGAGATAATTAAATCGCACGAAAAAGTTTTTTGAACGCCTAATTCACCCCACCCCCCCTCTATAAATGTGCATACAGTCCTACATGGATCACTTATTCTATTGTGGTCTACTATTACCATATCTATTTAGAGATTTCCAATTAATATCTAATTACCAAATCATCTGTCATGTACTTCTATGGTTTATCTATTACCAATACTAGACATTTCTAATGCGTCTAGTCTCAAGCTATCTAGACATTTACAATGTATGTTTATCATAACCTATGCCACAACCACTTAACCCTCTACATGAAGGACTTCCTTATTTCTAGATATTTCTAATTAATGTCTATTTCACACTATCTTGACATCTCTATTAATGTCTATGCCAAATAATTCCTCTATCTGAAGGAATTCCTCATTACGCATAAAAGACAATGCCTAAACATATGATATGATCATTATCTACATACCCTAACTCTACACCATTATTAGAAATTTCCAATTAATATCTTATTACAAATGATACCACAATCACATAACTATCTAATCATGTCATCCAATGACTCACACTTATGTAATGAATATGAAATGCATATCATGACTCTCCTTTCACAATGATGCATTGATACTGTGAATCAATATAGTGCTCCATTTATTATTAAATGGTCATATTATTTAACAAGAATCGTTTCAATAATACCACCCAGACAATATATTTTGTATATATATATATATATTTCATGATATATGATTTGACATCCTCACTATGCATACATTGAATGCATATAATACACATTCAAAATGCATGTAAAATGAACCATGAAAATTTTGTTATTAAACACACATAAATGATGCATGAAAATGTGTCATACATATATCTAGACTTGTTCTATCTATGGCTCAATCATCTCCCAAAATAGTTTATACAATGGGTAACAAATGGTTAAAAACCTAAGAAAAATATTCCAAAAAATATTTTGTCTGGTTTACCTACCCCTTAGCCGCTGTTGCTCGCTCTAGTGAAATTTTAAGACAAAACAAGGCAAAATGCCTATTTTGGTTGACCTGTGCGGTCGACCACAAAACATGCAATTTCAAACTCTTCATTGCGATCTTCCATTCCATAAGCATTTTTACATGTTCAGACGTCCGCCCTAGAGACAGGACGTCCGCTCTCTTGTATAATTCCAAATTTCTCAGATTTCTAACATTAAATTCCATTCCAAACTAATATCAAACCATCCTAGGATTATATTCACTTACATAATCAACCAAATAGATAATTTAAATCTATTTAAACCCATTCAAACATAACATTCTAATCATGCTTTTTAACTTATGCAATTTAAAATACTCTTCCTTAAAGGGCCAACTAACAAATTGCATATTAATTTCATGCTTATAATCCACCCATAACAAACAATATTAATTATTTGTATCCAATTTAACTATCATCATCAAGAGACATCCATGCTTTCATCTAAGCACTACAACCACATTTAGAAAATATTATGCACTTTCCATGGTTCCATTCAATTACCACTACTTCAATCTTTATTCAACCAATTTATGACAATAACCATTATCAAACCTTATATTCCCATGAAAATCAAACCACTTAGATATATTTATCTAATTCAATAGATCATGCTCACTTTTAACCTTAACAACTCAATATTGTTAATTTTAATCCAATTCAATTCACATCCTTAAATCTCCATAAAATCTTCCTTTACTTGACCAATTTAATAATTAATAAATCCATATCATCCATAAATACCAACATACAATCCATGAATTTCACATATGATTTCTAAACCCACCATTTCCTTCACCTAAACAATGCAATATTTAACAGATTTTAATAAATACTTAGTTTAGGATTCTTATCTCTTGAAGACCACTTGATTCTTCACTTTCTCCTCTTGATTTTAGATTCAAAAGGATCCTCTTGGAGAGAGGAACACTTTTTCTTAAAGGATTGAAAGTCAAATCCTCCTTCTCCACCAATTTTTCTCTTCTTCCTCTTCCTCTCCCTCTTTTCTCTCTTCCCTTCTCTATTTCAGCACAAAAAATGGTTGAATCTTAGCATTTCATTCACCTTCTAAAGAGTACATGGGGTGAAATGACTATTTTGTCTATTTTGTCATTTGATTTTTACCATTTTACTTTTAATTCCATAGAAATTTATAAAAATACATTGGTTAATCATCTTTAATCACTCTTAACTTAAATTAATCACTTTAGCTTAATTTTAAGCTAATCCCCATGATTATCATAATTAATCATGATTAATTAACCTTAATCATTCACTAATTACACCTTAATCACGCACTTAGTAACTAATCTACAAGTGAAACGTGTCATAACTCTATTGTTTTTCCAATTTTATTACATGGCCACATACATCAATGTATTAGAAACATTATTCTTTCATACACTTCTCAAAATTCCTACTCTAAAGTCTAATTTAAAGATTTTTTGCAAAACATTGCATTTTTGGACTCATCCAACTTCAAACATGCATAACTTCTATTGCATAGATTCAAATCTCTTCAAGTCAAAGCCAAACACTTTATTTAGGTGTCTTATTTATAACCACAGAATGGTTTAAATGATTAAACACCATAACCTCTCCAATTAGCTACAAACAATGACTATGCTCATATATAGCACATTTATCACTTTCGTGCAAAAATTCATATATTAATGAATTTGCATCCAATTGATCCAATTTCATCACCATTCCATAGTCTAAGGTATCTACTATTATATGTATTTTTAGTTTGGAAAAATACCCTAAATTGAGGAAAGAAAATTTAACTCTTATATATCGCTAATCACTAATGAATGAGTGACTAATTCCCCCTAAATCTAAATCCAAGTTGTTGTATTTATAAGGGTGAGCATCGACGTCTTTTAGATTACTTTTGGGATTCAAATTTGGAAATCTCAATGAAAGATTTGATAACGTTCCTAATTTTAACTTCCTTGTGTGACAAGTAATCCAAGTAAATCTCCTTCAAATGTTCTTTAGAAACATCCTTAAATCTTTCTTCTTAGAATCTTCTACATGCTTGGGATTTTCTTTTCTTCAAAATAAATTAAATTATTAAAAATCTGTTCCAAATTTTTAAAGATATAGAAAACTATCTAAATTAACAAAATATATCATTCCACTCGGATTCTTTTATTGCTGTAGCAAATTGGCTAGTTTCTATGAAAACAACTAAAATAAATACCATTTAGTTACCAAAACGCATACAAAATTATATCCAAATAACTCTATAAAATAGAGTTATCACACCTCCAAATTTAAGTTATTTTTTGTCTTCAAGTAGTGCAAACAATTAAGAATCCAAAACTCTTTTCAATATTCAATTTCTTCTAAGTTTCATCAATTTTTCTTTATAGTGGAACTCTCCAAATTTTTCAATCAAGATCAAGAATAACATTCATCAAAAAGTGGACCTAGTCACTAAAAATTTGTACTTCAAACAATTATCATAGTCTCATGTGTTTGTAAACCATGAATAGATTGATCTAGCTTAATCAAACATAATCAAATAATTATAGCTTTAAAACTAAAGTTTCATGAACCACCTTTAGAAATTTTCCTCAACTGCAACAAACAAACCAAGGAAATAAGATTAGAGAGACATTTTAGAAAAATGTCTTAAACAAGGGAGTATTTATCCTTCAGGGAAATTAACAAATCAATCACTGTACTATTGAATCAATGATAAGTCAACCACTGAACAATTTTTGCTAACAACTTAAACATTGAATAGTGAGAAATAGACGCCACAAATATCGTTGTCACATTTGTCACTAAAAATTTCAATTTTGTTCTGTAGCGGAATGTTATACTTTTCTCTGCAAAACGTTAGTTCTAATTATAAAGCTTCTAATTAGATGTTCTTCCGCAGTACATCTCACTTTCGTCTGTGGTACGTATGACGTTCCGCTACGAAATGTCATATTTTCCTCCCCACAACGTCATGACTAATAAAAATTTCTCCTTGATAGTCATTCCCTAGTGTGGAACGACATCATTCCATGGAGGAAAGATGATGTTCCTCCGTGGAACGTCATACTTTCCTCCTCGGAATGACATCTTTCTGCGGTAGAACGACATTATTCCCTAGAGGAAAGTATGATGTTTCACTTGCAGTTGCCCTAACATATAAACATTTTGCTCTCCAGAGAGACGACACTACTCTCAGAGCGATTTCCTTCCTCAGTGAACCTTAAATCCCAAACCCTGAACCCTACCTTGTGCATTTCCCTCATTGTTTTATCTATTCCAATGGATAACAGGATTGACCAAATTGAAACTGAAGCATAAAGGTGGTTCCTCTCAGTCCCAACCTCAACCTCAATCTCGAGAAGAAATAGAATTGACCCATGACCATAAACGAGTTGCACTTGAGTTAATTCATGCTCAGTTTTAGCGAAAAGTATAACCCGAGGTTGAAGCACAACCTTAACCTCAATGTCATGTAATACATAGTTTCCACACCTTGATCTTTAGGACTGCAGCGACGAACGATAGGCATGCCACCGATATTAAACATTATTCGATTATTGTATCTAGAATAGTAGGCTTTGATTCACTGCCTGAGTTGGGAATTAAAGAATTGGTTGAGAGTGCTGGCTTAACCTAGTTGTGTAGATTGGGTGGAAGTTACTACGAATGGATTGTTAAACTATTTTATGCCAATTTGAAATTGTCCACCCAACCATTAGAGGTCCGAACTTACATGTTTGGACGGGAGTTGAGGCTAACTTCCAAAGATATTAACATGTTGCTTAGATGTTTGATGGAGGAACCAATTGAGGAATATTACCACGTATCTTGGAAGCCAGATTTCATCAGACAAGGAGAAGGTCTTGAAGTACATAGATTGTTGCACCATGATCTCGAGATTGTAATGTTCAAGAAGCAAAAGTCCAATGACTTGAACGCCAAAGCCTGAGTGATCCACACCATCATGATGCACACTAATCTGCCTCGGGATGGACATTGAGACCATGTTAATTGCATGGATCTCTATATGTTGGAGAAGGTGTTCAACCAAAAGAAAGTGAACATCAGCTATGTGATTTTGAGTCACATGTATGACATCACCAATGACTCGGTCAAGAGTCTGCCATTTAATTGGCTCATTTAGACGATTGTTGAGAACAATGGGGTACCAATCTTGGATGGGGAGCCCAAAATTGAAGAGAAGGCCAACAACATCAACAATAAATTGAAAGTGGATCATATGGGGATCATCAAAGTCAGAGAGGAATGGGTATGCAAGTCTCCATCTAAGCCCGCTTTGAAGACTCGAGCAAAAGGTCTCCTAACATCGAGCCCCCTCAGCCTATAGCATCCAGTCTCCTCAGTCATACAACCTCCATCCACCTCAGAGGGAAAACCTCCATCATTGCCTATGTCTCCACCCCATTTTCAAGCATCGATGCATCTCACTATATGTCGATGCCTAAGGAGATCGTTGGTTGGATGCAAAGATTGGAGGAGCAAGCGGAGGAGCGACATCGGATGATGTTGGACTAAGTTCAATGAATGAAAGACTGAGTTCAAAGGATGGAGGATTGAGTTCAAAGGATAGAGGACCGAGTGGAGGAGAGCCATCAATTGGTTTTGCACTGAATGCTTAGAATGAAGGATTGAGCGGAGGACTGCCATCATGAGTTGTTGGCTGAAATGCAAAGAATGGGGCAGCCAACAAGGAGATGTGCGCATGATTGAGCAGTCCCTCCAGCATCGTCTCTAGCATCCTCTCTAGTTGTCTCTTCAACAGTCCCTCCAGCGTCCTCTCTAGCGGTTCTTCCAGAGTCCTCTCTAGCAGTCTCTCCACCATCCTCTGCAACAGCCTCTCCACCAACCGAACCAACAGAATGCCTATAAGTTTTTTAGTTTATACGTAAAGTTCATTATTTAGTTTATTTGTATGTGATATAATAATGTGTCTCAAATGTGCAGAGCTGTTACCATCATACGCCAACCTTCTCCTCTTGTGCTTGCCAAGGTGTAGCAGATAATGGCTCCCATTTCTCCAACGACAGACGCATCGGGTGGAATACAACCTTCATTTAAAATTGTACGTGTGGTACATCTTTGATTTGGTTATCAATGTGTCTGTGATTATTCATGTCTTATTAGTCTGACGGATGGTTTAAAAATGTTCATTTCTGCCAAGTGACTTGATGAATATTTTCATGAGCCTGGTCCGTGCAAATATGAAGAAAAACCTAGAGATATGTGCAATTCTTGCAGGGGTTATGATTGACTATTTCAATTTCTGGCATTAAGTGTTTTGGACTGGATGCTGATGATATTTTGCTTCTTGTTTTCATTTTCAGTTTGATGATGAGTACCATATCACTCAACTCATCGTCGTGAAGCAAGAAGCGACGACAAACACAGTGAGAATTACGTTATTTTAAATCAAGTAGTTTAGAAGATTTTATTTTAGTAGTTATGCTTGCGTTCTTTGTATGCAGTATAATAGGCTGCACGAAGAAGAATACTTGAATGTTCTAATGGAAAGATCGCTTATTATAATAGGGTGGATTCATGTAAGTAAACTTCTTGCTTATGTTGTACTTCATGTTTAAACAATTATAGTGCGTGGTTTACTTTTCAGGCACACTCATCACAATCGTGTTTTATGTTGTTTGTTGACCTGCACACTCACTACCCTTACTAGACATTGTTGCCAGAAGCAGTTGCAATTGTTAAAGCGCTAACTGATAATGAGAGGTATATTTGTTCACTTGTATAGATTCATATTGCTTTCCACTTATATGATGATTTTTCCCTTTCCATTTTAGCCTACTCGACATATTTTGTTGTACCAGTGGGGGTTTAGGGTTGATCCAAAATTGTAAGGAGACCAGCTTCCACCTTCACGACGATCTACCAGATGGGTCTCCCTTGTATGAAAAATGTTCCAATGTATACCTAGACCCAAATTTGTCGTTCAAGGTCTCTTATTTACATAGGAAATCTCGTAGCAAGGCGCCGATGTAGTTTAGTTGATGTGTAGGGATACCACTACATAATCATACATTGATTGTGATATTCTTGTATAGAACACTTATTGTTGACTTTGAGTAATTTTTGGTTATGCTTTCAATTATGAATATCTTGGCCTTTGTGTAATTTTTTGACTTGAAACTCTATTGTTGAGCAATATCTGTTTGGATATCTATTTGAATATTTTTTTGATAATGCCAAAAGAGAGAGACTAAAACAAGAGAAACTCTTGCAAAATTTTCATTTTTTTGAAAGAGAAAAAAAGAAACTTTGACACAATTTCATTTCATTCATCATCAATTTCAATAATCCATTTCATACATCATCAAACAAATAGTTAAATTACATTTACATACATCTATGTTTGTTTAACACATCCATTACAACCATTTAATCTACATATCCATTACAACGATCTAATCAACATGTCCATTACAATAATTTAAGCAACATAAAAACACATATGCTGACCTTTATGTGTTGAGCCACTTTCAGTACATGTGCAATCCTTGGACGTCTATACGACAAACAAGCAACAACATATAAAGGCAGACTTGGATTCAACAATAAAACATGACCTCTTTTATGTTGTCTTTTACTATAAGGAGAGGCAGCACCTCCCCAGGCCTGAGTTCACGTGTGGCTCAACATGTGCAAGAATCGTGCTCCACACCCCGACACCGACTACATGTCATTGAAAGATTTTTCCTGGGAAGCACTATCCGGTTAGAGGCCTCGTCAACATCCCTGACTCGTTGTTTTTGTGGCCTTCCTGGATGTCTCTTAAATGGTGGTGGCATAATTAAATCAAGTTTCATCATAGGCTACATGAGTTGTCCACTGACCGGGTGGACAAAGTGCGAGTACATCATCATGTATGTTTTCCGGTGGTTGCATTCATGAACAAACACCTCGGGAGATCTGCTCATAAAATGCATACACGGGATTGTATGCACACACGAGATTCTAGTCAACTCCCACTAGGAACAGTTCCAAGTACGCCTGTCCAAATAGATTGAGTAGTGTTCGCTACCATGGCTCACCTCAAACCAGCCAGCACTTATAAAAACAGGACTCCAATTTTGACCTGCAAGTTGTAGTTTGGCAATTTGTTTCTTAATGTGCGGACACAAAATGTTTGTCGACTTAGCCACCTTCTCGTGTTTCTTAAAGATCCTACACATGATGCCCTTCCTTATAATCTTGAACATAGTAAGAATCAATTTATCTCGGGTTGGTCGGATGCAGACATTGAAGAACTCGCTCAAGTTATTTAGGCTTATGTCACACTTTGGGATTGAGCTGAAGGTATGTTGCAACCAAAATCTCGAATCTATTCGTCGTAGATATGCGTGTGCTGAATGGTCAAGTAGAAATAGGTTCCTCATCTCTCTCTCAAAGTGCATTAATGTTATGGCCCTATAAGCACTCCACATCGCATCCTTGAACAACTTGTCTCTAAATTGTTTTTGAAAGTTTGCATACAAGTGTCAGAGGCAAAAACGACGCTCCGCTGACCTTGCAAACTCTCTGATAGCTTGCACCTGCTCCTACAAAAATTAACAATCCGACTCAAACATTCCTATACAACTTATAACATAAACATACATTGCAAAAAGCAATCAATTGTACCTTTTCTTGGTTAGAAATGATTGTCCACCCATTGATGGAGGAAGTGTTTAGATCCGCAAGCAACAATTCCAAAAACCAGCCCCAAGAGTCCCTGCATTCTAGTTCAACCATTGCTACAACAATAAGAGAAATTCCATTGTTCCCATCAATGCCAACAACAATGAGCAGCTGGCTTGGACACGATCCCTTCAAATGACAACCATCCAAGCAAATAACAAGTCTACCACAATTCAACAGCCTTATCTTACATGTAGCCAAACACATGTACATCCTTTTAAATGTTGGACTGTGTGAAAGATCAATCCGCTCTAGCTGAACACGCAGCGAGCTTCCAATATTAGACCTCCGAATCTTTTCCCCATATGACCATGTGAGCTTGTATTGTTTATTCTCATCCCATTCGTTAAGTTTTTGGGCTTTATTTCTTGCCCTTCTAGCAAGACTGAGTGTAATGTTCACGTTAAAATCCTTCATGACTGTCTCAATTATGGAAGGAAGGTCCTCGTCGGCCTGACTTTTCAATCGGTCCAAGTAATGAGGTACAACTCATTTGAAAGAGGTATGGTGACTTTCCATCTTTCTTGAGCAAGTGTGAACGTCGTTAGAGCTCTTTATTTGAAACATAAGTTCACCTTGAATTTTTGAGGTGTGCATCTGCCAAACGAATCCTTCTTGGCAGGCGACCCTCAATCGATGAGAGTCACTATGTGTGAATTTTATCTTGCACCCGTTCTTCAACGCATTATATATGATTTCTTCTCTAATTTGGTTCAAAGAACTATACTTCTTGTCTAGACACATACCAGCAAAAGAACATTCCGGTTATGATTGTCGTTGAGGCCTACTCTCTCCCATGTCTTCGTCATCAAATTCACACAATGAACAAAGCTCCTCCTCATCTAGAGTTGTCGAGATGGAATGGACCACCATAACAACTTCATCTCTGAATGCACAAACTTCATGTGCCAACATTGTCGACATCGACTCCATTTCCACTGCACAGTTAATGGATTGTTGATCACTCCCAGACACCATTAGTGAATAACAATTAATAACCCTTCAACTTTGGCTCTCGCAAAGATCTAGGGGTCGATAATCATAGAGGAAATCACTCTGAGAGTAGAGCAGATGTGAATTTATATACCTCACCAACAGCAGGGAATTTCGTATTTTCCTTCGCTAAATAATGTTGTTTTGTTGTGGAAATATGTAATTTCGTGCAGGTGAACAACTGACAAAGAGAAATATTTATTAGCCCTGATGTTCTGCAGAGGAAAGTATGACATTTGATGTTCCATGGAGGAAAGTGAGACATTTCACAGAGGAAGGTCTAACTAGAAGCTTTATAATTAGAATTGATGTTCTGTGGAGAAAAGTATAACATTCCATCGTGGAAAAAATTGAAACTTTCAATGACAAACGTGATAGCGATGTATGCGGCATCTATTTCACATATTTCAGCGTTTAAGTTGTCAACGAAAATTGTTAAGTGGTTGACTTGTTATTGATTTTATAGTACAGTGGTTGATTTGTTAATTTCCCTATTCTTTATTTCATTTTTTATATATAGTAGCATTTCTATTAAGATTAGCTTGTCCTGTCACAATATATTTTTTTTACGCCAGTGTCAACACATGTAATGAAGATTTTAGGTTACTCAGTAAAATCATGTTCAAAGAATACTCATATTTAAGGCAAAGTTTATCCTCAAATAGCGGAGTACAATATTTTGCTTATATAAGATATTTTTAAAAATATCTTATATAATATCATTTTACATTTTTTAAAATTTTTTTATATAAGATATTTCTTTTCAAAGAGGGAATATAATACCAACTTTTTCATAAAATGCAGGCAAATCAACGTAAAATAATTAAAATCATGCAAAACAAAAAAAAATAAAACTCAAATTGACTCAGACACAAAAATAGAAAAACACCAAAAGAAAAAAAAAACAAAAAACATTCTTCAAGAGTGTCAACTTAGAGCACCCCCCCAAACGTAACTTGTGTAGTGCCCTCACTGCACTTAATCACCTGCAAAACACAACCATAAAACACAAAAAATAGAATTTAGATCATAGAGTCAAAAAACTTCCCTCATGGTTGTTCTAGAAAACAAGTAATTGTGGTTCTAATCCAAGAATGAGCCATTTGATTTTGATCTCTCAGAGCCACCTTTCTCTGACTCGGCATCTTCAAATTCATTAATTGTTACGACTTTTTGTTTTTCTGCTTCTTGAATAACAACAACTCTCTTCTTTTAGGCTGATGGCCATCCGCTTTCTTTCTTCTTCTTGGTAGAGCTTGCCTGCTGCGTCTTTGTCTTCTCGATCATCTCACGCGCCTTTTTAATACGTGCCTCCCATTTCTCTCCCTCTATCCTCCTCTTGCTTTCTGTCAAACCTTATCTGTCCATCCTTGCCTCTCACATAGTCCTAGGATGTCCTCCTTTTTATCTCCATAAACTACAACATTCTCATGGTTGTTGCCATCTCCACCTCTTGGTAACTCGTGCGTTGCTCTAGCATCTTAAGGCTTTAGCAATTGCCTCCAGCAACTGCAAGCTACTGATTGGTTATGCTTCAGTCGAGTAAGTCAGTAGTTTGGCTAGAGTTGCACTCTCTTCCTCGACCTTCTCAGTGGTAATCCTTGTTACAGCAAGTGGAGAAATAACGCTTGACTCATTCAGTTTCTCCTCGGTTGTTCCGATTACAATCCCTGTGTGCTTACAAAGATGGGTAATTAATGATATGAGCCAAATCTGACCTAATCTCTTTTTTTGCACAAATGCTCATCTACTCATAGATTATCATCCCACGTTAATTGACTTCCTTTTTTAGAATACAATAGAGAAGAATCGCTCTTTCTTTAGACATTCTGCACATGTGAAGAAGGCATTATTCGGGACTTTAGAAAATGATTGATAACAATTGGAGTGTTTGTTTTTGGAGAGAGAGGAAAGGATCACTCTTCAAAGTTTCTTCAAGATTTATATTTCACTCTCTTTTCTCAAATGAGCACAATACAATATTTATAGACTCAATAAGACTTTTCAAATTCGTACAATAACTAAAGCAATAAACATACTTAAAAGACCTTAAAAACATTAAAGACACAATATGAAATAACCACGTAATATCTGACATTTGGTTACTAAAACCGTCATAACTTCTTCTAGAGATCTCCAAACGACCTGAAACTTAAACCATAAAAAACTAGACATCCAAGGCATCGAAATCCATAGGTCATACATTTAATTTGGTTGCCATTTTACCATTCAAATCTTTGTTGAAAAATGCCCCAGAATGCAGAACATTTTTTGAGTTTAATTCTCAACAAATTCCTCCCTTAAAATCAAACATTTTTTATCCTTCATCCCGATCATCATCTTGAGGTTTTCAAATAGCACCATTTGTAGCGGTTTTGTAAAAATGTCTGCCACTTGGTCACGACTTGCAACGTGACTCATTCGCACTTCTCCTTTCTTGACATGTTCTCCAATAAAATGAAAATGAACATCTATATGCTTACTCCTCTCATGATGAACCGGATTCTTTGCCAATTCAATTGCTGATTTGTGGTTCACTCGTATTTTGGTTGCCTCATGATGTTTGAGATTTAACTCATGTAGCAAATTTCTTAGCCAAATTGCGTGGCGCACACACCAAGATGCAGCCACATACTCCTCCTTGCATGTCGACAAAGTCACAATCAGCTGTTTCTTCAAAAGGCATGTGATTGTCATGTCTCCCATATAGAACACATATGCCTCTATACTTTTCAGATCATCTACATCTCCGCACAGCTTCTTGAGATGGATCACCTTTTTTTGCAGTCGATCATGCAAAAAACTTGAAACTGTATCTCCATCATCAACATTGCCACCACTTTTGGCTTTGCCTTCAGTTTCAGTTCCTTTGACAACTTCATCATCGCCATTGTTGATTGTGTTCAGCTTATTTTCCAGACCCATCTGTTTGCCACTATCGACTACTCTGCTTTTTGATGCCCAAATACCTCTTTTCAACACATTTTCTCCAAAACCATACCTCTTTTTCAAGCTATTTGATCTCCTTAGCTCCACTGCAACTCCTTTTTTATCTGGTTGTTGCAGAGTAGAGCTCCTACTGGCTGTAGATGCCCTTGGGTGTGAGGTTGACCTCTTCTTAAGTCTGCCATTGCTCGTTAGGAAACCAAAAATGTTATTGGATTTTTCTGTTTTTAGAGGCCCGTAGATGGCACTGGGATTCATGGGGGAACTTGAAACTTGATTCAGTCCATCTTCTAACGTCTTCAATCTCACCTTCAACTTTTCCTTGAGTTGTGCTTTGGCCTTAGCTGTTCTTTGAGACATTTCTAGCTTCTCTCTCAATCGTTGCATTTCCTCCTGCAGTAGCTTTCTCTCTTCTAGCCACTGCTTGACAGGCATTACTTGGTCATTTTCATCTTTTTTTGAAAAATTTATTTTTCCTCGGCCTTTGACTTGAACATTCAAGGTGTCTCCAAAAAACATGTGTCTGTCTTTAATCTCTTGCATATCAACAAAGAGATGTTTGTGTCCACACATATGATTGTTGGCATCGGTGTCAAGATACCATACCTTGTCGCTTTCTAGATTGGTGTCCTTTTAGGCCATCATGAGAATGTGATCGTCTTTCATCTCATCTTTCACGACTAGATTCACGTTTTCTTCCACCTTCTTCTTGGAATAGCAATCATTTGCATAGTGTCCATACTTGCCACAATTGTAACACTCGACAGTTGAACGATTCGACCAGCCACCTCTTCCACAACCGCGTCCTCATCCACGCCAATTTTGTTGGCTGGTCTCGCCCTTCTCTTCACGATTATTTCCATAATCACGTCCTCCACCGCGACCAAAACCGTGACCTCCACGGCCACGTCCTCTTCCTCGGTTATGTTAAGCATACATTACCTTATCCTCCTTGATAGTCATCTTCGTTTGTAAGGCCTCCTCCAAGACTTTTTGTGCCTTCTTCTTCTTCCTTTGTTCATGTGCCTCAAGAGAACCCGCAAGTTCATCGACAGTCATCTCTTCCAAATTCTTTGACTCCTCGATTGCGCACACAACATTCTCAAAATTCTACGTCAATGACTGAAGAATTTTCTCCACCACTCTTGCATTTGTGAGGGTTTCTCCATTGCGTTTAAGATGATTCACCACCATTTTGCACACGCATGATGTAGGTTGATATGTCTTCTGATTCCTTCATCTTCATGGTCTCCAACTCGCCACAAAGAGCTTGAAGCCTCACTTGTTTAACTCGGTCGGCACCCTCGAGCACTTTTTGCAAAGTGTCCCATGCTTCCTTCAAAGTTGTTGCACCAGCAATCTTCTCAAAACCTGACTCATCTACTGCTTGAAACATGAGATAGAGAGCAGTCTTGTCTTTCATTTGCATTTCTTTCAACACTTTCAATTGATTTGCTGTCAAGGCGCCAATGGTTTCCGTCTTCGTTATACCAGTTTCGATTACTTCCCACGCATCTTGTGCACCAAGCAACGCACGCATTTGAATGCTCCAATTGTCGTAGTTCATCTTGGTGACTCGTGGCAGCGGCATATGTCCCAACGGTGTGCTCCCATGGTTTGACATAGCTCTGATACCAATTTGAAAAGAATTGGAGTGTTTGTTTTTGGAGAGAGAGGAGATGATCACTCTTCAAAGTTTCTTCAAGATTTGTATTTCACTCTCTTTTCTCAAATGAGCACAGTACAATATTTATAGATTCAATAAGACTCTTCAAATTCGTACAATAAGTAAAGCAATAAACATACTTAAAAGACTTTAAAGACATAAAATGAAACAACCATGTAATATCTGACTTTTGGTTACTAAAACTATCATAACTTCTTCTAGAGAACTCCATACGACTTGAAACTTGAACCATAAAAAACTAGACATCCAGGGCATTGCAATCCATAGGTCATACATTTAATTTGGTTGCCATTTGACCATTCAAATCTTTGTTGAAAAACTCCTCAGAATGCAGAACGTTTTTTGAGTTTAATTCTCAACAATGATACCATATTTTTGCTTGGGGCAACTGGTTGTTGTGAGGCAGTGTGTAAGTTTTTTGTGACAAAATCTGCCTATCAATTGATGGATGACATAAGAGCTCTAGGACTCTGGTGTGGAATGCTACAGTTTTGTTTGCTAGAAGAGTTGTGTACTCATCGTCATCGGAGAGCCCACATAGATCGTTGATCACATCAGGTCCCATGGGAACATCAACTATTCGCACTTGAACCGTCTTAAGTGGTTCTTCTGAAATGTTGGCATAGAACTCACGAACAACATTGATTATAGCTTTTTCTGGCTAATAGTAAAACGTCCTCTAGTTATGTTGTTCTATACTGAGACAACATTGAAATGTGTTGATTTGTAACCATTGTGGTGCTTTTAAGGTTGCGCCATGTGTCCTTTTGACATCTCTGGTGCAACGACTGCATACTCTGCCTTGCTACAACATTAGTTTCTCATCACATTTGTGATTTTTCCTCTTGAAGATGCTCCTGAAAAAATGAAAAGAAAACTATCAAACAGTAAACTACTTTACATGCATGCAACTATGCTAAAAATGGAAAAATTAAGAACTAAAAACCCCCTCCAAGTAGGCTAGGTTTTAAGTCTTTAGTGAGACTTTGGAAGATGAAGATTTTCTCTCTGCTTAAAGCTCCTGTTCAGAAAAACCAGCTAAAACAAATATGCGGAATATGGTTTTTCCAAGCTTTCGTACCTAATTCGAATCACAAACAAATATCGCAGACGCAATAATAGTCGAGATAATAAACCAACAAAATCAACACACCAATTTTAGCGTAGAAAACCCCAAATCGGGTAAAAACCACGGGACCGATTCGGCCGCTTAAAACTTCCACTATCAACGATAATAATGGGTACAACTAAGTCTCAATACAGCATAATCATCACCTATCAAGATGGAATCAAGAGAGGACCAAAAACGAACAAGAAAATCTGATTTTTCTTATTCGTGTATAACCTGGAAGATGGACTTACAAAGAACGAAACGAGATCTGCACCGTTCAGAATGTTGCCCAGGACGTCATGAACCCGTTGTCAAATTTTCAGGTTGATCCAACGGTTGGAACGCCTGGAAACGGAGAATTTCCTAGACCTCCCCTGTAAAATTCGAAACTGTCTTCTCCCGCTCCCGCTGCTGCCTTTTTTTTTCTCTCTCTCCTATGTTTTTTCTTTTCTGCCGCTGCTTCATGTTTTAAAAAAACATTTCCCTTTCTTCAATAAGGGCGTGGGCCCTCATGTCTACTCCACTAGCCGACACACAACAAACTCCCCCTTCGGCTCAAAAAGTGGGCTCCAACAAACCTGCTCTCTGCCTACAAGTTTTAAGCTTCTTTTGAGGCAAAGTTTTCATCATCATGTGAGATCCATTCTCATCATAGTTAATACCTTTCGTCTGACTGAATCCTTCCACAGCTTTTCTTGCCTTATACCTTGGCTGTAAGTTGTTTTCATTTGACTTCAATCTGAACATCTGCTTGTTTTTCAAAGCTCTCTTACCCTTCGGTAGTTTCACCAAGTCATAAGTGTTCTTCTCATGCAAGGACTTTAACTCATCTTGCATTATATACAACCACTCTTTTTTCTTCTCATCTGAAAAAACCTTTTCATAAGTCTCTGGTTCTCCCCCTTCAGTGAGTAACACATAATCACTGGTAGAATATCTTCTGCAAGATTCTCTGTCTTTGTTGGACCTTCTCAACTGAGGCTCAACCGATGGCTCTATTGGGTTTTCTTCAATTGATTCATTATCAACTGGAAGAGGATCATCTGTCTGTATATCTCTGTTGTCAGGCACTATAGGTGGACAAACTATACCTGCATCAACTTGCTCTTCACTGCTAGACTCTGGCTTCTCTGTCTTATCAAAGTCTGCAATGGTTTGGTTTTCCAAAAAGACTGCATCTCTACTTCTGATAACTTTATTGTTGATCGGATCACAAAATTTGTACCCAGACTCCTCATGATTGTATCTAATGAAAATACACTGCCTCATTTTACTGTCAAGTTTAGATCTCTCATCTCTAGGGATATTCACAAATGTCCTGCAGCCAAAAACTCTCAAGTGCCCATACGAAACATCTTTCCCTGACCACACCCTTTGAGGTATTGCATGATTCAAAGGAACTGAAGGCGAAAGATTTATCAAGTCAACCGCTAAACTCATTGCCTCCCCCCAATAAGGTTTTGGCAGCTTTGCATGAGAGAGCATACAACGGATCCTGTCATTAATCATGCGGTTCATCCTCTCTGCAACTCCATTGTGCTGAGGCGTTTTTGGCTCTGTTTTTCTAAACTTAATCCCATGAGTTCTACAGTACTCCTCAAATGGCCCTCTGTATTCACCACCATTATCTGAGTGAACACATTTCAATTTCTTGCCAGTTTCCCTCTCAATTGACGCTTGAAAAAGTTTGAAGAAACTTAAAGCTTGATCTTTAGTCTTCAAAGTATAAGCCCATACCTTTCTGGAATAATCATCAATAAAGGTAATGTAATAACGAGCAGCACCAAGACTCATAGTATCCATTGAACAAATATCAGTATGTACCAAATCTAACACATTTGGTCTTCTCGACGGAGGAAAGCTTTTAAAAGATACCCTGTGTTGTTTACCAGCTAAACAATGAGTGCATACCTCTGGCTTTGTAAACTTCAAACCAGGAACTAAATTTTTCTGAGAAAGCTTTTGCATATCATTCTCACACATGTGTCCAAGCCTCATATGCCATAGTTGAGTATACGAGTCCTCAACTGTATTCACTTCTCCCCTATAAGAAGTAGCCTGCACCAAATAAAGAGAATTCTGTTTCTTTCCTCTGGCAACCACCAATGACCCCTTAGTAAGCTTCCATTTACTTTCACCAAAGTGGTTATGGTATCCCTCATCATCAAGTATACCAGTGGAGATCAAATTGAGATGGATATCAGGAACATGTCTCACATTCTTCAGACGCAATCGGCATCCGGCATCAATATCCATGTAGACATCACCCATGCCTACTATTCTGCACTCTGCATTGTTCCCCATCTTCACATGACCAAACTCACCAACACTGTAGGTAGAAAATACATCACGCTAAGAAGTAACATGGTATGAAGCACCCGAATCTACTACCCAATGAGGATCTTGACAAGCGATATTTACGGCTTTCTCATCATGGACAATTAAGAACTCATCGGTGGCTGTGGCTACCTTTTCATCTATATCACCCTCACCGGTCTTCTTTTCATTGCCCTTAACATTGGGATTTTCTCGAATGAACTTTCGACAAAATCGCTTTATGTGTCCCTTCTTACCACAGTAATGACACTGAAAATTTGCATGTCTGCCGCTTCTGCTTTTATCTTTCGGACCTCTGCTTTGACTTCTCCCCCTGTTTTCCGTGACTAGAAGATCTGACTGTGAAGAATAACCCGTTGACTTTCTTCTCATCTCTTCATTCAACACACTGCTCTTGACTACATCCATAGTCAATTTACCATCCGGGGCTGAGTTGGAAAACGACATTCTGAATGTCTCCCACGAGTCCGGTAAAGTACCAAGAAGTAACAAACCCTGAATCTCATCATCAAACTTGATTTTCATTCCAGCCAACTGATTTATAATCCCCTGAAATGTATTCAAGTGGTCTGTCATTGGTTTCCCATTCTGATACTTCAACGCTAATAATTGCTTGATCAAATACAATTTGTTGTTACCTGTCTTTCGAGCATACAACTCCTCAAGCTTGTTCCACATACTCTGTGCATTCTTTTCCTCACTAACATGGTTGAGGACATTATCATTTATCCATTGCCGAATGTAGCCGCACACCTGACGATGACATAATTCTCATTCTGCATCTGTTTTATTGGTCGGCTTCTCCTTGGCAAATACTGGCAAATAATAGTCTTTCACATAAAGGAGATCTTCCATCTTTCCTTTCCAAACATTATAATTAGATCCATTCAAAGTAACCATCCGACTTGTATTACATTCCATGATTCGAATAGGCACAAAAACGAGAACCTTGCTCTGATAGCACTTTGTTGAGAAAAACCAGCTAAAACAAATATGCGGAATATGGTTTTTCCAAGCTTTCGTACCTAATTCGAATCACAAACAAATATCGCAGACGCAATAATAGTCGAGATAATAAACCAACAAAATCAACACACCAATTTTAGCGTGGAAAACCCTAAATCGGGGAAAAACCACGGGACCGATTCGGCCGCTTAAAACTTCTACTATCAACGATAATAATGGGTACAACTAAGTTTCAATACAGCATAATCAATACCTATCAAGATGGAATCAAGAGAGGACCAAAAACGAACAAGAAAATCCGATTTTTCTTATTCGTGTATAACCTGGAAGACGGACTTACAGAGCACGAAACGAGATCTGCACCGTTCAGAATGTTGCCCAGGACGTCGCGAACCCGCTGTCAAATTTTCAGGTTGATCCAACGGTTGGAACGCCGGTAAACGGAGAATTTCCGAGACCTCCCCTGTAAAATTCGAAACTGTCTTCTCCCTCTCCTGCTGCTGCCTTTTTTTTTTCTCTCTCTCCTATGTTTTTTCTTCATGTTTTAAAAAAACATTTCCCTTTCTTCAATAAGGGCGTGGGCCTCCTGTCTAGCCCACTAGCCGACACACAACAGCTCCTCCATACTATATATTCGGTCTTTGACCATTGACCTTAAAGGTCTGAATTTATGTCAAGCATCTTCACTGCTTCGTGAGGGTAGGCTTCAACACTTTGAAATGATCTTTACCATTGTGATTTAAGCTTCCCTAGAAATAGCTTGAGTCGAGAATTAAGATTAGCACCCGTTGCCCAGCTTGAGAATTAAGATTGTTTTTTACTTTTTCCTTGTACAATTTCATATTCTCATAACTTCATATGTAGATAGCAAGCTTTATAGTAAATTATTATGTATGGTGACATTCCAAGAGCTACTTTGTACGTACCTCTTCTATATGTTCATAGTGAGTTATTCAATTTCAAGACCCTTGAAAATTTTACAACTTCTTTCAGGATCTTTTTGATTTCTTGGTTTGAAATTTTAGTTTGGCTGTTTGAAATAAGTATGGTTCATCCCTTAGATATATTTGTGTCTCATAAAAGACTTTCTTCTTCAGTTGGGTTGACAAGTCTGGTTGAAATATTCCACTTACCAAATAATTGACTATATCCTCGTACAATGGTATTTTGTTCATCTGCACCCTAAATAGCTTCTTCTTAGGAAAATTGTTAGAAATTTGCACGTCATCTTTGCAATTTGTCCCGTCTTCTAATCTAGATAAATGGTCAACAATATTATTTTCAGTTCCTTTCCTGTCTCTTATCTCCAGATCAAACTCTAGTAGAAACACCCATCTTATAAGCCTCAATTTAGCATCTTTCTTGGCTATAAGATACTTTATTACTAAATGATTAGTGTAGATTATGACTTTGGTTCCAACTAGGTAAGCTTTGAGTTTTTTTGAATGCATACACAATAGCTAGCAACACTTTTTCGATGGTTATGTAGTTTAGTTGAACATCGGTTAAAGTCTTGCTTGCATAATATATAGAATGAAAACCTTGTTCTTTCTTTGGCCCAAAACTACTCCAACATCGTAATCACTGACATCGTACATAAACTCAGAAGGTTAATTCCAATCTAGTGCCACATTTATTGGAGCTAGGATCAATTTTTTTTTCAAATTTGTAAAGGTAGTGTGACAAGCTTCATCAAGTTCAAACTTTGTATTTCGCTATAGCAATGACCATAGTGGCTTGAAAATTTTGAAAAAATCTTTTATGAACCTTCTATAGAAGCCAACATGCCCCAAAAAGCTTCTAATTCCCTTAACTGATGTGGAAGGTGGCAACCTCTTAATCACTTCTACTTTTACTCTATCAACCTCAATACCTTTCTTTGAAATTTTGTGGCCAAGGACGACTCCTTCAGGCACCATGAAGAGAAGTTTCTCCCAGTTTAATGCAATGTTGGTTTCTTCACTCCTTTGCAACACTTTCTCAAAATTTTGCAAACAACCTGCAAATAAATCACCAATCACTGCGAAGTCATCCATAAATATCCTCATTATTTGCTCCACCATGTTTGCAAAAGTTTCATAAGGACACGTGAAAGTGGTCTTCTCTTGATCTTTTGGTGCTATAGCAATTTGGTTGTACCCTGAATAAGCATCTAAAAAGTAGTAGAACTCCTTCTCAGCCAATTTGACCAGCATCTTATCTGTAAAAGGCAGTAGAAAGTGATCCTTTCTGGTGGCTCAGTTCAACTTTCTATAATCCATGCATATTTTCCAACCTGTAACAGTTCTGGTAAGAATTAAATCATTGTAGCTGTTTTGAACCACGATGACTCCTTTCTTTGGTACACACTATACTAAAGACACCCATGAATTGTCTGAAATAAGATAGACAGTCTCTGCATCCAACTATTTAATTATCTTTTTCTTTGCAAATTCCTTCATAATTAGGTTAAGTGTCCTCTTATTCTTAATGGAGTTTTTGTCGTTGTATTCTAGCAAGATTTTATGCATGCATATTGAGGGGCTAATCCCCTTGATGTCTGTTATAGTCTAACCAGGCTTTCTTGAATCTCCCAAGCACCTCTAATAATTCAGCTTCTTGCTTTTCATTGAGCGTTGTAGTAATAATGAATGATAATGTACCCATGATATGTATATTTCCAATGTGCTGGTAGAGTTTTTAGCTCCAAGTTAGGTGGTTCTTACTTTGAAGGCTTGAATTGCTTTAGCTCTCTTCTTGATAATTCCAATGGCTCAAATTGTCCATTGGATTACTATAAACCTGATTGGCTTCTTCAATGATTTTATCCAGATCATCATGTAGATCTTAAGCGCTTCAGTTGAATAAGTAAACTCAGAGTCACAAATCTCTATTGTTGAACATTGCTTAGGTTCCTCCACAAATTTTATCACGTTCAACCCATTGAATGTAACTTGTTGATTATAACACACAAAGTTAGTTCTCATTTTTGTATATCAATATTTTTCCTACATGTGGCTAAAATTGGTAATCCCAAATTTATAGGTATATCACGATCAGCTTTGTAATCCAATACACAATAAAATCAACATGGAATATAAATTTATCAATTTTAACTGGCACATCTTCAATATCCTCTTCTAAATATGCTAGAGATCGAGTAGCAAGTTGAAGTGTCATTGCCATTAGCCTTGCTTCACCAATACCAAGTTGTTTTAAATTTGACATATGCATTAAATTGAACATGGAGAGCTTTTCCAAAGTAGTTGTCCCAATTGCACACGGTATTGTGAAACTGTGTGGATCTTTTAATTTTTGCAGTAAATTGTTTAGTAGAATTGCACTGCTCCCCTCAGTTACAGCGGGAGTCTCAAATTCGCTCAACCTCCTCCTTTCAGATAAAAGATTTTGGATAAAATTGGCATAACTTGGCATTTGCTTCAACGCCTCTACCAATTAGACATTGATGTGCAACTGCTTTAAAATGTCTAGGAATCTTTTGAATTGCTTGTTTTGCTACTGCTTTTGTAATATTTGTGGAAAAGGAGTTGGTGATCTAATGACCTGTTTGGTTAGTGTTTCTACGATTTTGCTATAATTTCTTTTTTTGGGAATTTTCGTGGAGACAACTCTTCCATTTTTCTTCTATAAACATTTCCTGTGACTCTACTATACCTTTTTTCTGAAGTCTTTTCTATGCTTCAATAGTCTCAATAATATTTCTTTTTCTCAAGGTGGTAGCTTTGCAATGCTACTTTTCTTCGATATTCAATTTTCTATGTTACTAGGGAGAGCACCTTGAGGTCTGATGTTTTTGTTCAAACTAGTTTTTCAAGTTCATCAATGATGAAGGTTGACTTTGGATTACAACTTTTGTTTTCTCCATGAAAATTTTCAGTAGCTTTTCTAAAGAAGAATCTTGTTGTTGAGGTATGTTATGCTGCCTGAAACCGAGTGGGTTTTGAGATTTATTTAAAACGTTTAAAGGCCCAGCTCTGTGATTTTGATCTTGAGAACTCCAACTAAAATGTAGATGTTGCCTCCACCTTGATTTGTAAGTGTTATGGTAGATGTTATTGTTTCTGTTGGAGTGTAGATTCTGATTATAATTTCTCACATAACATAATGTCTCAAGATTTGAAGGGCATTTCTCGAAAGACAATATACACATGATGATCATAGCAGGTTGCATAATTTTTACCATATTTGTTAATGAGAAAATATGAGCTTGGATTGATGATAAAGTATCTACTTCATGTTCTTCTACAACTTTTCGAGTTGGTGTTAATCTTTTAGTGGCTTTGTAACGATTTCTCGACATGGTATCAAGAATCTCATAAGCTTCATCATATGTCTTTGCCAAAATCATTCCCAATCGATGGTAGCTCCAGTTTGGCCACTAAGTCCATTATAAAATATCTCCAATTGCATCCATTCAAGTATCTCATGCTTTGGATAACTTCTTCATCATTTAATTGTTTAAATGAAGTGATTTCGCTTCTTAGCTTAGCATTTTTGATTGGTGTAAAAATATTTCTTCAAAACCTTCTATCTCAATTCATCCCATGTAGTTATAGAATACAGTATAGAGTTTAACCATGCTTTAGCTCTATCTCTCAAAGAGAAATGAAAAAGTTTCAATCTTAATGCATATTCAGAAACCCCATCTACCGTGAAGGAATCACTAATTTCCATAAATTTTTAAAATATATATATATATATGAGGATCTTCTATAACTTTTCTGCTGACCTGACCAATAGTTTGTAACATCTATAACATTATAAATTTAAGCTCAAAGTTTCTAGCTTCAATGATAGGCCATGCGATCCTAGAACTTAATCCATGTGTTCTTGGAATAGTGTAGTCACAGATCAACCTATTTCTATTGTTCGTGGGCTGTTGTGCAACTTCATCTCCATTCTTTGTTCCCTTCTTTGTCCTCTTCTTAGTACTCTAAAAGTAAGCTCAATTTCGGGATAAAATGGTTCAATGTCTTATTCATCTTTCTTAATGCTCATGCAGTGTCACGTCCTACAAATTAAAAATCAAATTTCAGTGACACAATCCTATAAGTCCGTAGTAATTGCATAAAAACGTTAACTTTATATCTAAAGCTAACTAATCACACGTTCTCAATTTTAAGTTACCGTTCGACATGTATGAAAAATAGTTTATGATTTAGACAATCATCACTTTACTATATTAATAATTAAGCATAATGTCAAATAAATTAATTGATAGAACTTACACAAAACTAATAATACATAAACATCAAACTAATAATTAATAATCCAAGTTGTTGTATTTATAAAAACACTACTTTTTAGATAGCTTTTGGCATTAGAATTTGGTAATCTCCGTTAAAAAGTTGGTAACTTTCCTAAATTTAACTTCCTTGCATGACAAGTAATCTTAGTGACTCTCCTTCAAATCTCTTTTAGAATTTTCCTTAAATCTTTCTTATCTGAGTCTTCTACGCGCTTGGATTTTCTTTTCTACAAAATAAATTAAATCATTAAAATTTGTCCCAAGTCTTTAGAAAGATATTAAAAATCATCTAAATTCACAAAATATATCATCAACTGAGATTCTTGCATGACTGTAGCAAACTAATTATTTTTTATAAAAACAACTACCAATTAATTACCAAAATTCATAGAAAACTATATCCAAATAACTGTATAAAATAGAGTTATCGTACTCTCAAACTTAAGTTATTGTTTGTTCTCAAGTAATGCAAACAACTACGAATCCAAAAATCTTTTTCCAATATTCAATTTCTTCCAAGCTTCATCAATTTTTCTTTATAACACAACTCTTGAAAATTTTCAATCAAGATCAATAATAACATTCATCAAAAAGTAGATATAGTTACTAAATTTTTTTGCTCAAAACAGTATTCATAGTTGTGTGTGTGCACAAACCACGAATAGATTGTTACTCAAATAGAATAAGATAATTCTAGTGTTAAAACTAAAGTTTCAAATGGATAGTGGTTTCGAATGGCGTCGGGGAAAAATGCCAAATTGCGACTGAACAACCGTTGAGTAGCGGCACAAAACATCATTGAACTTGCCCAGGTGAAGGATGGGCTAAGACAGGCAGAGATGTCGCTTTTATTGGGGTCGATGGCGATGAACAGGTCATGACTCAGTTTTTCACTTTGGTTGTGACTTAGGCAACATTTTGGTCGACAATGTGTTGTAGACCACCTGGTTTGCAGTCTAGTCTTGGTGGGGGCCGCTGTATGGGGCTCATTTTTTACCTGTTTTTTAAAATCCTTTGGGACTACGGTTCACGGCTCATTTTGTACAAATTTGTTTTTTTAAAAAAATTAAAAATTTTGGGAATTTAATATGTCAAACTTTAACCCAAACTTTGACGATTCTATTTTTGGATAAGTACAAAAAATTAAAGTTTAAAAATCTGTAGACTTTTGGATATTTGGGCTTGGGTCGGTGGTAAGCCAATTTCGAGATAGATATTTAATTTTATGTACAATATCTTACGATTTTCTAAAAAATGATATTTTGAGATGCGCCTCATATAAAATGACGTCTATTTTATGGCTCGTCAAATTTTATATTGTATGTAGTTTTTCACTACACATTTCTAATTAAGCATGCAGATAAAATTTAATAGATCGATTTGGTCGTGTGAACTGATTTCGTTCGACCAGATTTGGGGTCATGTTTTACTTTACGCACATTTGACCGTGGGAGAATGTATTTGTGTGTTGTTAACTAGAGTAATGAGACAAGTTTATATGCAGTGTCCTTGGGAGCAAAACCCTAAACTTGATCAAGGACTTCTATTGCTTTTGCGATCGCCGAGCATCGATGTTATTATGTGATATGTTTATGGCATGATGTGCTCTGAGTCTGTGAGTGACTCTATTTTCACTTGGATTTTTTTGAATGGTATAGCAAGGGTCTATTTTTAATTTTTTAACTGCGTCCTTATGTACATTTTTCTAAAATGAATTTATAAAAAGTGATTTTTACCAAGCATGCTTAAATAATTGTTTTTAATTAAATTATTGTACATAAAACTTTATCCTTATTGAGTTTAATCGACTCATCCCAAATGACATTCTCTTTCAGGATCTTATCACGAGGATTGTCAATTGCTGATTCAGGAATAAATTTTGGCAAATTTTTTAAACATTTTAATAATTTCCTTTAGAGATATTTTTGTGAACGAGACTTTATTATAAATAATTGTAATTCCTTATTTTAATATTTATTTTAGCATAGTTATTTATGGATTATATTATTACATTATCTTATTATCACTTATTGGACTCATTTAGTATGTGTTTTATCAGGCCTAGGCTTTTAATAAAGTATTAAGACTTTCATTGCTAATTAAGATGATTAAATAAAAAGAGTTGGGCAATTAAGTTCTTTCGGGCTAGACTGTTTCCCGTTCTGTCTCTAGTCCCTTGCGGGTGTGACATAATTTTTGGTACCAGAGTTAGGTTATTATCTTGAAAAGTGATATCAATAAAATAGATAATGTGGTAATATACAAGAATTTATAAATATTGTGCCTATGGAAGTATTCCCATAAATTTTTCAGATTTTCATAAATGCCTCCAAGAAGAGCTCTCAGAAATCGTGTTCTTGCAGCATCTATTGTGCAAATAGCTAAGTCACAGCCTTATAATCTGCTTATAGCAATGAGAGATGTGCTACAAAATTTGTCACCGAGATAGTGGTAATCAAGATCCTGAGAAATGCCGCATGAACTTTTTTATGGAGATGAAACATATGACCCCGCTATTGTTTGTGGGCAGAGCTAACCTTTAGAATGTTGAAAATTGCTTGAAGATGTTGCAGAAAAATTTGATTGCTATTGGAGTCCCGACAAAATATTGGATTGGATTAACAACATTTTATTATGAGAAGATGGCCGAAGTTTAGTGGAAGTCTTTGAGATTGGACTACCCATTGGAGATGGACCCTGTTTGAGACAATCTTTAGAGATAGTTATTGTAATGTTGGTTATTGTTAGAATATGATTAGTGCTTATAAGGATTTAGAACGAAAAGGGCCTCGCTGTGCTAGAGTATTATGCTGAATTTACGGAGTTGTCATAGTATATCCAGAAAATGGATCTGATTGATAAAATGGTGAAATTCAGGAAACATCTGAGGCCTAAGATTCAACACTAGTTGTCAGTTATGGAGTTTAGTTCTATTTCAATATGGTTGCTGTTGCTCAGCAAGTTGAAGCTGATTTGGTTGAGCAGTTTGTTGAGTATAATGGGAAGATGAATAAGAAACAACAAGTGTATGGTAAGATGACCAATAAATATAAGAAAAAAAAAGGCTAGAACAAGAGAAGACACAATCAGAGTAGAGCTAGTGGACAGACCAGTGACACTCGTCATGTTGGTTGGCGTTCAAGCCCTATGTTTGTCATACCTATGGACAACCTGGACATTTGAGGAAGAGATGCCTAATGAGTCCTAGACCGACTCAAACTAATTCAGTGCCTTTGCAATCAACTCATATACCTAGTTTTGGAGCTGGCAGAGGATTTTCAAGACATAATCATTTTAGTTATTCTGGATTGTAGAGCTTTACTTCACCACATCCAGTTGGCTATAGACCACTATTTTATCCATAGTATCAACCTATTGGTTACGACTTTCAGAGGTCTGAGCCTCTTGATGATCAGACTAGCTAGGGTGTCATTGATGGTACACTTTCTTTATTTAATACTATGGTGCATGTATTGTTTGACATTGGTGCTACGAATTCATTTGTTTTTGCGTCTCTTGTTCGTGTTGTAGGTGTGAATGTAGAGAAGCTAGAAAATTATCTGATTTTGAGTACCCCATAAATAAGAGATATGAGATGTTTGATGAGCTGCCCTTATTGTTGTTGGGCATGAGCTATAAGTCGATCTGATAGTTATATTGATGGATTAGTTTGATGTAATCCTAGGTATGGATTGGTTGAGCCTATATAAAGCTAAGATTTACTGTCATCGGAGAAATAACCCATATATTGAAAGACGAAAAAAATTCTAGTGCATCTATGTAATACCCATGTGTTTCCTATTGATCTTATTCTACGAACCTGTTTGGGTGGTCGTAGGAGATTGAAGCTTTATGAGAGTGTTTTTGCTATTAGCAGTGATCTTGTTATGGTTAAATAGGATTATGAGTTATCAATGGTTTGTGACTTCCTTGATGTTTTTCCTAAGGATCTGCCTAGGTTGCTACCCAACCGCGAGATTGAGTTTTGTGCTGACACTGCTCCAATTTTGATTGCTCCATGCCACATGGCTCCTGCTAAATTAAATGAATTAAGAACCCAATTGAATGATTTTTTGCAAAAGATGTTTATTCAGAATAGTACTTCACCATTGGGTTCACCTGCCTCATATGCAAAGAAGTAGAATGGTTCACTTTGTCTATGCATTAATTAGTGGAAGTTGAATCTTGTGATAGTCAAGAACAAGTATATGTTATCAAGAATTGGCGTTCTATTTGATCAGCTAGGAAGATCTATGTACTTCTCAAAAATTGATTGGAGATCTGGCTATCATCAACTGAAGATTTGTGAAAAAGATATTCCTAAGATGACCTTTCAAACTTGATATGGATACTTGGAATTTTTGGTTCTTCTGTTTGGATTGGCTAATGCACCAACTACTTTTATGGATCTTATAAATTGAGTCTTTCGGCCCTATCTTGACCAATTCGTGGTGGTATTCATTGACAATATTCTGATATATTTTAAGACTAAGGATGAACATATAAAGCATCGAGGAATTGTTCTAGAGATGTTGCGTGAACATCAAATGTATGCACAATGGGAAAAGTGAAGTTTTTGGATGACTGAGGTGAAACTTCTAGGTCAGGTTGTTTCTCAAAATGAAATTTCAACGGATCCAGCTAAAGTTGAGGCTGTATTGGAATGGAGGCCACCCAAGAATGTCACTGGGTGCGTAGCTTCTTGGGTCTGGCTAGTTATTATCATTGCTTAATACAGAATTGTTCTTCCATTGTTATGCCGCTAACACAGTTAACCAGAAAAGAATGTGAAACTTATTTGGAACAGAAAGTGTTAGGCAGCTTTTGATGAGCTCAAATAAAGATTGACTACATCGCTTGTTTTGGTTGTATTTGATGAGAGTTTGCCTTATGCAGTATATACAGATGTATCAGGAGTTGGCTTGGGTTCCGTTCTAATGCAACGGGATAAAGTGATAGCTTATGCATCTTAGCAGTTAAAGAGGAATGAGCAGAATTACCCTACTCCCGATCTGGAGTTTGTAGCTATTATTTTTTCCTTGAAGATTTGGCGAAGCTATTTGTATGATGCTAAATTTGAGGGTTTTTTTTTTTATCACAAGAGCTTAAAGTACCTCTTCTCACAACATGATTTGAATTTTCGACAACGCCGATGGGTGGAATATATGGAGGACTATGATTTTTCTTCGGAATATCATCCTTGAAAGACCAATGTTGTGGCCAATGTCTTGAGTCATTGTCTTGAAGGGTCTCTTTCTTGTTTTATGTTGAATGATTGGAAGAGATGTTTAACTATTGTAGATTACAAGCTATAGTACCAGGAGGATGGTCAAATAGTTTGAGTTTTTAACTTAGTGGCAATCTCTACACTTCTGCAACATGTGAAAAATATGTCAAAGTTTGGTGATGAATTAAAAGAATGACTTGAGAAAACATAAGTTGGTGAGTAGTTTAACAGTTGGGAGATCAGTTCTGATGGATTTCTATTTTTCAAAAATTGAGTTGTGGTCTATAGTGATTTGGATTTGAGGCAGACATTCTTAGTAAAAAAGCCATAAATCTATATTTGCTATTCATCTTGGTAGCACAAAAATGTATCATGACTTGAAGCGTCAGTGTAGGTAGGTTGAAATGAAACAAGATATAGCTAAATATGTATCGAGGTGTTTGACTTGTCAACATATTAAGGTTGAGCATCAAAGACAAGCTAGGTTGTTGCAGCTTCTACCTATTCCTGAATGGAAATGGGTAAAATTACCAAGGATTTTGTGATTGGCTTGTCAAGGACGGTGCATAAATCTGATGTTGTATAGGTAATTGTTGATAGATTGATGAAATGTACACATTTCATCCCGGTCATAATGAATTTCTCTTTTAACAAACTGAGTGAGCTGTATATTGAGGGCGTTGTTCACCTTCACGGTGTTCCCTTGAATATTATTTTTGATAGAGATCCGATATTCACTTCAAAATTTTGAAGAGCCCTATAATGAGATTTGGGCACAAAGCTTAATTTACATATCATCATCCTCAGATAGATGGTCAGTCTGAGTTTACGATCAAGATTCTTGAGAATATATTGAGATCTTATATTCTAGATTTTAATGATAGTTGGGTGAGTCACTTACCTATAGTGGGGTTTGTTTGTAACAATAGCTATCAGATCATTACGAGTGTTTCATCGTATAAAGCTTTATAGTAGCCCATCCAAATCACACTTGTGTTGGGCTGAAATCGAGAAGTATGTCACTCTCGAGCCTGATTTGATTCAAGAAACAATAGAGAAAGTCCAAGTGATTAAGGAACGACTAACTATAGTTCAGAGTCAACAAAAGAGTTATGCAGACCTGTGGAGGAGGGAAGTAAAGTTTGAATGTAACACCCCGATAATGTTTTTCCTGTATATGCTATGTAATTAATTTTTTGGATAATTAATATATTACATTGCGTATCGATACGTGTTAATTTATGACGTGTATCTATGGGGTAAATATTATGGAATAAAAGTTTAAGTATGAAAATGTGATGAAAAGCAGTAATTGACAAATTTGGACGCAGGCGGACGACACAAGGATGAGGAATGTCGTCCGAAAAGCATGAAACGTCATCCCAATGTTTTGGGATGATACAGGATAGGACCCCGAATCTGGATTCGTCTGTCGCCTGTGAACGTGAGATTTCGGACGAAGGCGGACGATCGTGGACGACGGCGGACAACAACAGATTGAATCTGTCCAATTTTTGGACAGATTCGGACAAACACGGACGAAGGCAAGGACGCATTCTGTCTTCCGAAAACGCAATTTTGTCAGGAAGAATGGTTATTTTGGATGCACGCGGATGGGGCTAGGATGACTCCTCTCGTCTGAAAAGTTCTAGATCTGCGATTAAAATAGGTTTTAAATGACAGAATATTTGTCGTTTTGCCATTTAATAGGCACCCAGGAGACAATGGAGATGAGCCCCCATGCCTTGGCCACGCCTCTACACGTCGACGAAAGCCTTTCCCTCTCCGCTAGTTGTACGTGTGTCCCTCTCCAGGTAAGGCTATTTGATTTAAGCCATTCTTCCCTGCAGCTCTCTATAGTTTTCAGTCTTCCTAGGTGAGAGAGTTCTCCTGCTGAGAGAGAGTTCTCTGGAGATAATTGTGCGTTTCTTGAGTTAAGTGAGTTCGTGTGTTTCTTCAACGTGGATCGTGAGGGAAGGGTGATAGTGAAGCTCTGTATGCTGAGGATTAAGCTGGGACTTTGCTGTCCGTGATATATTTCTTCAACAAGGGTAAAAATGGGGTAGAGTCTTAGCCAGCGAGAGGCCCTACCCACAAGTAGTGTGTGTGTGTTCCTTTGTTGTTGATAGTCTATGTTAATTTCCTATACTTTCCTTTACTGCAAATTTGATGCTTTACTTGTTAGAGAAGTTGATAACGATTACTGCTAATTGATAATGCTTATTGTTGGTTGATAATGTTTGCTGCTGGAATAATGGCCTCTAACGTTAAGCTCTGTAGTAAAGAATGATGAACTGAAGATCACCCTATGTTATGTTAAACATGAATGATGTTAAGCATGAACGAGCTACAAGTACCTTCACTTATGAGGATTTTGTTCTGTTGAATGTATTGTTTATTTCCTTACTTGCTGTCATGATAGACTCGATAAACATATTGTCCTGCTATTGCTATTGTTTAAATCTCTCAGTGTTAACTAGAAGTTGTTGTTTCTTAATCTGAGCATGTGTAGTTAACTAGATTAATTTATGTAGCAATGAACTAAGTAGCTCAGTTCAAATTATACCAGTAATCCATGTTTTACTTTCGAACGTACTCTATTGCAAGTCCACGTGTTTAGAATTAATTCATGCCATTAACCCTTAGCTATTTACTAAGCATGTTTCCATGAGTTATTTACTAAGCGTGTTTCCATGAGCAAATTAATAAGCATGTTTATGTTTAATTATTAATAAGCATGTTTCCATTTAATTATTCATTCTATGTCTATGACATTGTACCATTGTTAAGCATGTTTAGTTCTTTTAAATAACTTGCTATAAGTTAGCGTTTACTCGCAATTAATAGCATGTTCACTTTACCATTTCCTTTACTGTTATGTTCTATAAATTCAAGCATGTTATTCGCTGTTTCAATTCGTTGCTATAATTGTTCTCTTTTATTTGTTTTAATTACTACTATTCAATTATATGCACTGTTTAAATTCTGTTATTTTAGAATATATCAACATGCATCATGATAATAGAAACAAGTAGGAAGTGCCACCTTTAGGGTGGTGCTCATGTGCATTATGTGAGGAAAATGATAAATAAAAAAAATGAAAAGAAAGGAATTAATGGGGAGTTAGGGGATGGAGGGGTAGTTCGGATCTAACCTGGTAGCTAGACTTATGCCCCTCCCTTGTCGGGAACAGGACTAGCTACACACAATAGGTTAGAAGCCGACCAAGTCTATTCCCTCACACATAGGTTCCTCTAATATCCCGCTCGAAGTACGAGTAATGAATGAATGGACGAAAGTAAAGAAAAGACTGGTTTGGGCCGGTACCTATTCCAAAAAGAACTAAAGAGAGGCATAAGCATACTGCATAACCCCAATCCTTACTGGGCCTTTAGGCTCATGTCTTACTTGTGGTGTAGGAAATGAGATGATAATGCCGGGAGCCAAGGAGGATGCATTTCCCGTGGAGCCTGCAGATTATTCGGACGAATCGCAACCTGAGTAGAAGTATGGCTTAAGAGAAAATGGAAAGAATTCACTATTTTAAAAGGGTTTGATAACAGACATGTTTTGTAAAATATTAACTCTTACTCTAACCCTTTAAACTACGTTTTGAATATTATCTATATTTCCGCTTTTAACTCCAAACTTTACTTAACGCATTTTAGGTTTCCGCTTTACTCTGATTTATTTATGCTCTTTGGAGTTCCACGCTAAACTTAAGTTTTTACGGTCACCATGTTATGTAAATAAAAAGATTTTTTTTTCACATGGAAATTTAAAGAGAAAAGTTAAGGTAAGAAAGTACGGTTTTGACGCTAGGGGCGTCACATTGAAGCTGATGACTTGGTGTTTTTAAGGGTGTGAATCCATTGTGGTATAAGTCTTTTTGATGTGAAAGGAAAGTTGGCCCCATGATATATAGGTCTTTATCAGATTATTGTTCAGTGACTTATCGATTGTATTTACTGCCACAGTTGAACTATGTTCATAGTGTATTCCTTATCTATTGTTAAGGAAGTATATTCCAGACTCTTCACATGATTTCATAGACTGAGGTACTTGTTCAAGAGAATATTTCTTATGAAGAAGAACAAGAGAGAATTTTGGGCCGTGAGATAAAAGTTCTGTGTCTTCGTGAACTATTGTTGGTTCGGGTTTAGTGGAGGAACCATAGTAAAAGAAAAACAACTTGGGAAATCAACTTTGAGATGATGGCTAAGTATCCCCATTTATTTGAAGGCACATTTTAAATTACTCTAAATTTTGAGAACGAAATGTCTTAAGTGGGAAATACCGTGATATCTAACATTTATTTTTAAAGGATTTTTTTTTGTATTTTGGAAAGAAAAACCCCCTCCCCGATCTATGGGAACGGGAAGGAAAGTCTTCCCCATTTCTCTCTTTCTCCATCAAATGATAAATGCCAACTCCTTTCTCCCCTCCTTAAATTCTTCTATCTCTCTGCTACTCTCTCACTCCCCCTCGCTCTCTCTATATTTCACCTCCCATCGGTCACTATTTTGCTCTCGGCATCATAGAACGAATTCAGAAGGAAATTTCTAACTCTGTGAAGGAAATTGGCCACGGAAAATTAACCGCAGTAAGTTGATTTTTTTCGGAAGGAAATTGTGCGGGTTTTGAGGGGGGAAAACATTGGATTCCCATGGTTGCAACAGAGGCTTTCGTGGTCGGAAACTAGTAAGTCAAAGGTATAAAAATTCAGAATTTTTCTCTTCAACACTTCTTTGTTATTGAGTTTTTGACAAAATTATTGGATGGTTGGAATTTGGTTGTTAAAATTGGAGATTTCGGTATGAAAAAATAGACGAATTCGCTGGATTCATGAAGAAATTTGGCGAGTGATTTTTGAATGGCGTCGAGGGAAAAGCGTCAAACCGCGACTTAAAAACCGCTAAGCTATGGCGTATAACATCTCTGAACTTGGTCGAGTGAAGGATGAGCCGAGATAGGCAGGGGCGTCACCTGCATCGGAGTCGATGGCGATAAACAAGTCACAACTAAGTTTTTTCACTTTGGCCGTGACTCGGGCAGCATTTTGACTTGCAATCAAGGACGTAGGCTAGACCCTTGTGGTTTGCGATCTGGGCTTGGTTGGTGGTCCGGGCCCATTTTATACCTATTTTTTTTGTTATAATTTTGGGAATTTAATATATCAAAATTTAACCTAAAATTTGACAATTCTATTTTTAGATAGGTACAAAAAATTAAAGTTAAAAAATTTGTGGACTTTTGGATAATTGGACTTGGGCTGATAGTAAGCTTACTTCGAGGTAGGAATTTAATTTTATGTATAACATTTCACAGTTTTCTAAAAATAATATCTTGAGACATCTCATAAAAAATGATGTGTCCATTTTATAGCTCAATATATTTTATGTTATATGTAGTTTTTTATTGCACATATTTTGTAAATATATATATATATATATCGTGAGAGAAATAGTATTTGATATGTAGCAGAAGCATTCTTATATAACATTTAAACCATTTTGATAGATATTTTACATATCATTATTCAAAACATCTTATAACACTATTTAAATAGTTTACACAAACTAGGTGAGTCATAACCCATCGATCAAAGGCACTAGCTGACATAAGTGCTCGATGTAGCTACACCCCTTCAGTTGCAATCCATGCTTCTAACCTAAATTTTCTTCAATCTGATCAAATTCATCACCTACATCACAAGACATAAACTATGAGCCTAATGCGCAGTAAGAGATAAAACAAATATAAACGATATGATGCTCATGTAATGCAGTTTTGTTAAAATCTTGCAATTTCGTTTCCATTTTTCCTTTTTCCTTTTTAGTCACCTAACAGTCCAGACATTGGAGATTCACAGTCCAAGGGAAGTGATACACCCTATGACCTTTCTAGGTAGAACCATCACTCAATCCCATCAGGGAAGAGATACATCTTATGGTTCTCTTAGGTAGAACCGTCACTCAATCCTCAATCTCACAATGCCTATTTACATTTATTCAATCCATTTTTAGTTTTGTTATCAACATATATGCATGTAAACATTTTCATTCCTTTTTAATGAAATCATGATGCATGACTTGAATGCATACCAATCAATCTATTTGTTACAAACTATTCAATACAATGATTCCATATTCTCTATGACTTCTAACATCCTACACATATGGAACTATACAAGTTACAACATTACATTACACCAACATACTATAACATCCAATATAACAAACATCATCATTAAAGCAATACACTTGTGATGTAGGCCAAAAGGCCAAAAATATGCAAATCCCTTACCTTGGATTGGTTGTGTGACTCTAACACTTATAATATCTTCTTGAACAACTATACCTTCACAATTAATAGCATTCCCATTAATAACTACTCAATGCATCAAACACAAAAGTATGCACAAACACAATCTCCACCATAATATGCCTATTGCATAATCACTTAGTCTTACTCCTTGCATATGATCAAAGTAATGTATTTTTTTAACTTTAATTCAAAACATACACATTTTAGGGTTCTTCCTTCCAATTTTCATCCACTTTCAACTATCCATAACTTTCTCCGTACTTAACCAAACTCATTAATTTCAAAACCTACCTCTTTCTTAAAATGTCCTAAACAATATACTCACTCGATTTTTCTCAACAACTCCATGAAGATAGGCAACATACAACAAACACCCTAATCACCCAATTACACCATTTCCTTCATTTTCAATTTTTTTCTTCATCACAACTTTCATAACTTCACAAAACTTATCAAAATTATAAATAAAACTCTTGATACCTTTAGAATTTTGAGATGAAGAGAGAATTCTCCTTTGAGAGCTTCTTCCAAATGCTTCCTTTACTCCTTTGCTTTCTCAACTCTTCTCCTTGCCAGTGATCTCTTTTAAAAGCCTTACCTCCAGCTTCAAGCTGGAAGTGTGCCTCAAGTGACCATGGCTCAACAAGGCACCTCCCTTCTACCCCAATCAGCACATAACATTACATCAAAATTTTGGTAACTTTTCATATTACTGGTTGACCACTTTTCTAATGTTGGTCAACTGCAAACCTACCAGAGACTCAACTATCACGTTCTGCCACAATTTTGGTCGATCACAATTCCACTTTTGGTCGACCACAAATCTACCCGAGAGCTACGATTTGCAATCTATCGCAATCTAGTCGACCACAATTCTAGCCGAGGCAACAGTTTACAATTTGAGCTGCTACTGGTTGACCATAACACACCTTATTCTAATCATATGCATAGCCTCCATTCATCAACTACACTACAACCCAATACTTCATAAACAAACTCCATTCAACAGCAAAAATCCACTTTACAACAAATATTTTCATGTATAAAAATTACCAAAACCATATCATTAATAAATATATGTTACATATACGTATTGAGCAAACTAAAATTTTTTGGATATTAAATATTTAATTGAGCATGCAAAGAAAACTTAATGGATCAACTTGATCATGTAAACCGAGTTTGTTCGACCTGATTTGGAGTTCTATTTTACTTTACACACATTTGACCGTAGGAGGATGTGTTTGTTTGTCGTTAACTAGATTAATGAGATAGTTGTATGTGTCATGTCCTTAGGCACAAAAATCTAAACCTGATCAGGGTCTTTCTATGACTTTCGGGGTCGCTGAGCATCGCTGGTATTATGTGATATGCCTATGGCATTGGTGTGCCCAGAGTCTGTGAGTTGCTCTATTTTCAGTGGAATTTTTTGAATTTTATAGCAAGGGTCTATTTTAAATCATACCACATTATAATGGGTTGTTTTGAACATATGTCATTCTACACATTTTTATAAAATGAATTTATAAAAAGTAATTTTTACCAAGAATGCTTAAATAAATAATTGTTTATAATTAAATTGTTGAACATAAAATTTTATCTCCATTGAGTTTAGTCGACTCATCCCAAATGACCTTCCCTTTTAGGATTTTATCATTAAGACTCTCAATTCCCGATTTAGGAATAAATTTTGGCAAATATTTTTTCAGTATTTTAATAATTTTCCATGAGAGTTATTTTTTTGTTAGGTAGACCTTATTATGGGTAATTGTAATTTCTTATTTTATTATTTCTTCAAGCAAAATTATTTTTGGATTATGTTATTATATTATCTTGATATCACTTATTGGACCTGTTTAGGTTGTGATTTATCGGGTCCTGGCTTTTAATAAAGTATTAAGACTTTCACTACTAATTAAGATGATTAAAGAAAAAATGTTAGATGGTTTAGTTCTTTTAGGCCGGATCGTTTCCCGTTCTGTATCGAGTCTCTTGCGGGTCGCGACACTAAGGCTCTGCTTTTTTATTGATTCAAAAGTCCTCCATAAACATCCCCTAATGGAGTGTAAATACCCCACAAAATGAGGGCAAGTGTCCTAAAGTCTACTTACCAAAGACACATGCTCGGCTAGAACAAGCTATAGCTGAGTGACTCTAAAATTTTTCCTTAAACCAAATGCATCTTAACATAATTCAATCAAACATAAAATATAAATATCCTTTAATCCTTGGATTCAACAATTGAGAAAACTTGTTCCACTTAGAAGTCCTCTTTTCAAGTTGGTTGTCTTCGACTTCGATTGAGAGAGGTTGGGGTTCAAGCAGAAATATAGCTATGTGTTTAGGAACCACTTGATATAGCAAATGATCTTGAATTTTAACACAAGACTCCCTTCTAGAAATCTAAAGAAGTCAGCTACAATATTTATTAGTCACACTTTTTGAGGTGAGATTGTTAAGGTTGCAAAATACTCCAAACACTACTCGAGGATTAGATTGTCAGAGTTTTTGATTACTTCATAAGTCTCTTAATCTTGTGCTTGAACTTCCACTTATATTTTATCTTGTATAACTTGAAGACAATTTGAGAGGCTTATAGATGTAATGGATATTTTGAATACCCTATTCTTTATGAACACCTACAAAATAAACACTAAAATTGCAGTTAGTAATTCTCCTCACTTGATAGTGAGCAGTAGATTTTGGTGGCACATAAAAAATGAGGAGAGGATGAGGCACATTTGAAGAAGGGATAAACTGGCACATAGTCTAGACATTGTGGCACATCTCATGGCACTAAGAGTGGCACACTTGGAGCAGAGTGCGACACATGTTGGCTTGCATGCAGGGGGAGAGTTCAATTGCTAAGATGAGAGCCACTTGCTAATGGGGTTGTCATCCATGCTACTTGTATAAATTGTAAGAGACTTAAGGTACCAAAGGCATACAATCATGATCCTTCAAAGAGAGGAAGGACATGGGCTTTATTTTTTGTGATATGAGTGCTTAAGCTTTTATCCTTTGTAAATAAAATGTTGGAGGGGGTTTCGTAAAAGGGTTTAAGTTCAAGAGAGTTAGGGCTACACACTAAGTAGGATGACTAAGGAAGGGTGTTTCTTAGTACCACACGATGTTGGGTGTTTTTCAGGGTCCAGTCCCACTGAATCTCGGCTTCTAGACTCTTGAAGTGGGAGGCAAGCGACCATATGCTTAACTTTTACAATTTAGTCAAAATGAAATATTCACTCGAGCTCACCCGGTGTCCGAAAGTAGGAACTAACATGCTCACAAATAAATATGCAGTCCATACATAATGAATTATAAAGATTAAACATGCACTAATTTAAACTACAACTATCAACTATGCAACCAAAGGACCAACATAACATATGAAAATAATACCCACATATAATTTATAAGTCTTATTTTGTACCAAACTTTATTTAAATTAATTTACATATATGGGTCATAATAAACTAAAATATAAGAAAAGATAAAATAAAAGACTTCTAGTCCTATGTTGTGTCGAGCTCATTAAACCACCTTGCCTTTACCTTTACTTTTAAGCTACTACCACCTATTCCTAAAAAAATAAAGAGAATTTACATATTGAGGTTCATAACCACAGTAAGAATCATAATCTAATGACTGGCTAAACTAATCTGATATAATCTCTAATCATGTAACTACCCAACATGATTAGTGATCCTCAATTCTAATTACAAAATCAACCGATAACATATGCTCACACAATTATGGAATTCTATGTGTTCCATGTTTTCTAATAATGTCATACAAATTTTTTTTTTTTTTTGTGTCAGACATGATTGTGCTTGTAATGAATACTTAGATTTATGATACTCATGAATAATAATTTATTTTTCATGTTCAACATAAATATGAATGAATGTTCTATCCTCATGTGCAACTAACCTCATGCAATCTATTATTGAGTGTAACTTATCCTATGCAATTAATCTTCAACCTCAAGCGCAATTATGATCATACACTTCTAAACGCAAGTTCCTCTAAGTTTATGAGCTTATTTTTAATGTACTATGCCATTAAGTGTTTAATTAGTCAACACATGGTATGAGGTTTCAAGTTCAATGCAATCATACAATCCTCAATTGCATTAATTTGGGTAGGCTTCAATCTCCATCTACCTATATGCATATGATAATGATGATGCATAAAAGCATTCAATGAACATGAATATTTATATCTATTGTGGATTCATTAATTATCCTTAACATTAAAATTTGTCAGTACATGTTAACATGAACATACAACATGTGTGGAGTCACCTCACAACACATTAGGATTTCTAAAATCCATAACTTTACACACACTACACAAAGGAAAGATAACACAATTGAGGTCCAATGTAAACCAATATGTATCCTCCTAGCACCATAGAATCTTTAATTTGAGTAATGATGCTACTGGATATGCATCCTTCATCACATTTGGTGGTTACATTTACATTGGGCAATAAGTTCAACCAATATATACATACCTAATTGACAAGGCATAACAATAGAATTAACATGTTAGCCAACATGTCACCTATATGTTTCATCCAATACAAATATGAATGGATGAACACATAAACCAAGCACACCAATGCACAAATGTGTTTATTAATGTCAATGTATATGAAATGACATTTTATTTATCTTACATAAAATAGATCAATGATACATGAATGATGACCATACATCTATTTAGATGTCTTTTAGTCATGTAACACTCGAGAAAATTTTCGTGTAAAATAATTATTTTTTTGGTATTCAAGAAATTAAAAATAATTAATTATTATTTAGTGTAAAGTCATCATTTTAATGGATAAAAAAAATGAAAATCCTAAAGAGATATATTACATAATGATTTTGGTGTTGTCATGAGCATCTAGAACTAAGATTGGATGTCTGTCACGTAATGAACAGCTACAAATGAGTATCTGCAGCGGAAGGGATGCATCTGTGGCAGAAAGGAATAATAAGTATCTGTGGTGGAAGAGACGCATCTGCAGTGAAAAGGAATAATGAATTTCTATGGTGGAAGGGATGTATCTGTGGCGAAAAGGAATAATAAGTATCTGCATGGCAGAGACACATCCACAACGAAAAGGAATAATGAGTACTTGTGGCGGAAAGGAACACATTCGCGACAGATAAGTGCATGAGTAAAATGTCATCATTGAATTAGGGTATTTGATAATAATGAGGATTCCTAGAAAGAAACACATCCGTGGTGGATAGGTATGGTGAAAGAAATGTCTTTGTTTGATTAAAAGATTCGTTGATCATGTGTATCCATGGAGAAAAGCGCGTCAGTAAAAGGATAAACATCTGCAGATACCAGGACACGCGTATCTATGGAAGAAAATGCGTCCACAAGGGATAAGTATAATGGAAGAAACGTTGTCGTTTGCTTAAAGGATGCATGGATAATGAGTATTCGTGGAGGAAAATGCATCCACAACGGACAAGTAAAATGGAAGAAGTGTTGTTGTTTGATTAAAATATTTGTGCATTACAAGTATTCGCAAAAGGGATTGCGTCTGTGGCATACAAGAAGGTGGAACACAAATGTCATCATTTAAATGGGAGGAGATCTAAAGTACGTTGAAATTGCAAGAGTATAAGTATCCATAGAAAAGTACGTATCTGCGGGATGACGTGACGATAAGTGGTTGGTGGATTATGTTTGAAGGGGGCGAATATTCGCAGTAAATATGCTCTGCATATTAGTATATATCTGCACCATATGTTTAGGCATTTGCAAATGCATGAATACCTATGATGGGTGTTTGTTAATTAATTAGAGTTAAGAATTAGTTAACAATTAAACAGGCAATTATGAGGCACTAATTGTAACGTATCAAATTATTAAATTCCCAAATCTGTAGCATTTTTTCCCAAAATCAAACCCTAATTATTTTGCTTCAATTTTGATACGCGGAATGGGCCATCAATTAGGAAAATTTTCAAAATCAAATCAATTCAATAACAATTTCCCCAAATCCAGCTAAACCGAAAACCCTAATTTGAATTCATTTCCAAACTTTCTACGCGAAGACTTCAATTAGCAAGAAATTTTCCAAAAATAAAACCAATTCTAGTAACCCTCTCCCTCAGATTAGCTAAATGGAAACCTAAGTTAATTGTTTTCCCAAAATTACTACGCGGGGGAGGAGAGCTACAAGGAAACTAGGAAAAATTTCCTTCCCCGTCTTTGAATCTAGACCCATTGAAGGGCAGATTCAAGGTATTCTTTGAATGGAAGAAATGATGAGACTCCACTATAAATAGAGGGTCTCACCGAGGTCAGAAACGCACCCGAACTTGAAGAAATCTTCGGAGATCTCAGAAGCTTACCTCTGCCCCTACAAAAATCCTTCCTCGAAGCTGAGCTCTCCATCGTGACGACCTTCCTACCTCAACAACTGACGACCGGCGACCAGTGATCGACGACCGACGAGAGACAAGCTCTCGGCGTGAAATAGAGAAGGAAACTCTGTTTTTAGTGTTTGCAGAACGAAAGAAGAAGAAGACAAAGAGGAAACTCGGGTGTTTGAAGGAGTCTGCCAGAACCAGTCCAACTTAAGTGAACCGACCTGACCTGAACCGAACCGATCCACCCGACCCTACCCAAACCGGTCCAGCCGACCCGAATTGATCCAGTTTGTCGACCCGACCCGACAAGATCCGTATTTGACCCAATTGAGTGGTTGTGTTAACGAATTTCTACCGAATCTTTTCCTAGGAATAATATTACTATTTGATAGAAATTAATTGATAAATTCTTTCAACGTAGGCCAATCATTCAAAGATTCCAAAACCCTAAGTCCTTACTCTCTCGGAATCCAGGTGAGTGGTACACTTAAAACGTTTTGGCCATAGGCCCTACATCACAAGGCATATAATATTTTTTTCATATTTATTTTATTATTAAAGTCGTATATTTTTATTCTGTCATGCACGATTAGATATTGACACATGATATAACGAAGATAAAAATTATAGGTCATCTTGCATGCGTATGAAAATGATGGAATTGACGGAAACTCGGAGATGGCTAATGAAAGCCTGAACGCATGAAACCTTGCGATAGCTAATGAAAGCTTGAAGCTTGGTAGTAAATTTTGAGATGGCTAATGAAAGCCTGAACGCATGAAACATTGTGATAGCTAATGAAAGCTTGAAACTTGGCAGGGCTGGAAAATGAATTCCAACCAATATGTATCTTTCAAACTTAAAAACTTGGTAATGCATGAGATTAAACATTTATGCACGTGTTTCCACTTACTGAGTTAATCTCACGTTTTAGTCTTGTGATGTAGGTGAATTTTTAACAGATGATGAATTTGGACTGATCGAGGATTTTCCCGAAGTAGAAGAGCATACAGAGGGAAACATTGATATGTCAACGATGGGTTAGCAGATTAAATTTTATTACAGTTTTAATATTTCGGGAAGAATTTTATTTAATGTTTCAATTTTTAAAAGTATTTGAATAAGTTTCTTTTGTATTGTAGTTTTCAATGAACTATGTTTGATTTAATAAAGTCTTGATTAAATGTTTTATTTAATGAGATAGGATTAATAGGGTTAGTCCTAATAAATAACTTTAAACTATTCTGCTAATAAATCTAGTTGTTTTATTAAATGCTTCCGCCATAAATAACGATTTTATTAACTAAGTATTGTAATTTAGGGTTTATAACGACCAAATTAAACCTAATTTTGTAAATCAATTTAGGAAAAAATTTTTAGGGTTTTCAAAATTGAATATAATTTTGGGCGTTACACTAATTATATTAGATTAAGGTGTTAAAAATGCCATAATTACATCTACGATTCTGAGCCTATGTAGATTGTTGTCTCTGAAGAAGAATAGGGGCGTAAAGCTAAAGCTCATGACTCACGACATTCTTTCTCTCTCTCTTCATGCTATAAAAATGGGTGAACTGATGAGGGGATTCTCATCATCCTCGCCAAGAAGCACTTAGAAGGATGACTCTCTGTTTTCTCACAAAGGTAAGTGAGTTCTCATTGTAATGTTCTATTGAGTTTTATAGTTTTTTGTTAATGTGGAGGATTATGAGAAATGGGTTTTATTTGTTAATGAATTAGATATCAAAGTATGGTTTTAGCTTGGTCACTAAGATATGGGGTAATAAAAAAATAACTATAGAAGCATGTTCATTAATAGTGGTACCGTTCGGATTATGAGCTCGTTAAAATTTTGAAGTTGTGCTATTAGACCCTGGAGTTTTATGAACCGAAACATTATAGTAAGAGTTTTGAAATTTTGGAGACTAGACTGCACAGTAAAAAAAACTGAGGAACTAAGGCTAAACAAAGTTTGATATAATCTATTTAAGTTCTAACATGTTTATAGGAATATGATAATAATAATTGTGTATTTTAGGTTATTTTATGCGTAAAAAGTTGATCAAGTTATTGTAAGATCTTCAGGTAAGTGGTGTTGTATGTGTATGGCTTTCGTGCCTACAGTATGGAACACTAGGACTTAATAGTTAAGGATGATAACATGAGCTTTATAATTATGTTTTGTTTAATTTACAATAACATGTATTGAGGAAGGCTAATGTTGTCAAGTGTTTACAATACAATTAAGGATATGCTTGTTGTTATACTATGTTTGTGTTTGTAAGTTAAATATGGTTGCATGCACTATTCATATATCATCAAATGGAGTTTTCAATAAAGGAAGGAAAAATATTTTATGCATAAGTTTTTCGTAAGAAATGTAAATGGAAAATACGTGATGGATTGTTGTGAGAGGGGGCTGAGTGGGCTTTCTGGTGAGGAGGACCAAATGGTTCCTACTCTTCCTTAATCTTGAGTTAGGCTATCCCGTGAGGTGGACTAAATGGTGCCTACTCTGTGCTAAATGACTACTCAACAATTAAATGGTTAAATGTAAAGAAGAAAAAGAATATATGTGAAGTTACATGTTTTATAAGCAGAATTTTCATATTGCATCATGTTCATAATTATGAATGCCACTTACTAAGTAATAGGCTTATAGTTTGATTTCCATGATGTAAGTGAAAATGAGAATCCATATGAAAATATGCATAACGGTTATGAGAGTGGAGGAGGTGCTTCCGTAATTGGCTTGTTAGTGTTGAATCAACTTGTGGGACCCTAGTTGTAATACCCGGAATTAAGCTGGAACTAGGAATAATATTAGTAGTGAATTATTGAAAATTATGGAGTGATTTTTATGGATTTTACTGCCTCAAAAATAAATGGGTAATACAAGTTGGAATGAAATTTAATGGTATTAGTATAATTAAATATATGTTGAAGGAATTATCAATAATCGAAGAAATAAGGATTTGTTGTGTGGTGGTCAATTATGTTGACTGATTATGGACATCCCTTAGAGATGACGGACATTCCAAATAGAGGGAGATTTGGAGTTGAAATTTTGTGGTACGACATCATTTGGGTTATGATGGACGTCCCTCAAGGGAAAATGGACGTCTGTTATAGAAGATAGAAAGCATGCGACGTCGTTTGTTAAGAGTAAGTAGAAAGTGACATCGTTTTGATGCGAGGGATGTCCCTAATGGACAAAGGATGTCCAAAATAGAAGTAATGAGAAGGACGTTAAGATTTAAGTGGGACGGCGTCATTTGGAACAAAGGGAGGAAAGGCTTACTGAGGAACAGACATCCCTCATAGCGAAGAAATTCACAGATGTCTCATAAGAGAAATATCAGATGAACTGTGGACTGTTAGATTAGCAAGGGAGATGTCCATTATTCATAAGAGACGTCCGTCGCTGAATTAGGATTCATGATGAGGGACGTCCCTTATGGAAAAAGAACGTCCTTCAGGCCACAAGCAAGGCATGTGTGAATCAAAAAGGAAAATGGACGGGTTTTATGACCATCGGATGAGGGAGCAAACGAAGTAGGACTGTAGGATTCACAATGAGAGACGTCCCTTATGGAAAACAAACGTCCTTCATAGCAAATTTCACGTTTAAGTTGTGAGACCGGCTAATCGTGGAAGTTATGCAATCTTTCAAAAAGGAAATTGTTTCCTTCTAGCAAGTGTTTTGGCTTTCCTTCAGCAAGCGTTTCGGCATTACGATTTCATAATTCTCCTTAAACGATATACTCGTACATGTGGCAATTGAATGTGGTGTCATCTAGGAGTTGTTGGCAAATGTCAAGGCAATTTACGAGATTCATGGAAATTCCTTGCTTATTAAATCGAAGGTAGAAGCAAAAGGGAGGGCAGTCTTAGTTTCCCTCTTGAGAAAAGAGAGAGAGTGAGAGAGAAAAAGGTACAGAGAACGTGAGGAAGGAAAAAAGTCACTGCTTTGGATTGGTTGGAAATCACTACTTTTGGCAGAGTGAAGCGTGTGGCTGTAAGGAATCATCAAGTGAGGTAAGGGGTAATTGCGTGTCGTGGCCAGTGGAGGCCTACACCACAAGTATAGGATGTGTTCTGCTTGTTGCTTAGAATATTAAACTATTTATTCTACTTTGGTGATGAATATTCGATCTTCTAATTGGTTTTGATTAATGCATTGAAAAATAGTATAGTCCCTGTTAGTTTATTGTGATGTTCGCCATATTATTCCCTTTTTATTTTGGATGCAATGAGAAGTTCTAACTGTTCTATGGAAAGAAGTTTAAAGATGATACAGTACATGGTTGAAAAAAATTATATATTGCGATGCATCTATATGTTTCTCCCTTGTTTATTCCATGCTATCACTTAGGTTTGATTATGTGGATTTAAATGTGTTTCCTTTACCTATTCCTATTACAGTGTTCATTTGTTGTTGAGTTTTGATAATAATTTGCATTGACATGCATCATGTTTAGAAATAGTTAGGAATCATTTGCATTGCACGGGAGAGACCGGATTAAATGAATGTAATGAAAATTGGAATTGGGGAGTCTAGTGATGGTAATGCCTAGGAGCATAGTACGATGTATCCCTTCCCACGTAGGGATTGAGTGACCTATTCTGCTCAGGCTAGACCACAAGGATGTATCTATTATCTCCAATGTCCTAGCTTAATGATATGAGATTGTGAGTAAGGAACAGATTGGGTGTATTTCTTTCTGACATAATCAGACATATGTGTCACGACTCGGGGGTGAGCCTAACAGAACTGCCTGGTTAGGGGACCCGATTCTCAGAGAGAACCCAATTACCCGACCCAATGTGTGAATTATTATACGAAACTCTTAACAACAATAATATCAAGCCCAAACCCAAATCACATGGGTTGGGGTCCACAGAGTGATCAACTAAAGACATGATAAGGTAAATAAAGAAACATGTGCAGGAATTAAATCAAACAACACCAAAACTAAAACCCCGAACATAGTTGATACGAAGTGATTGAACCGACAAACCTCCACCCATCTACGGAAAGATCGAGGCACCCACCAGGGGACACGAACATCATCCTGCTGCTACACGTGCAAATCCCATGCACGAAGACTACACCCTAAGCTGAGGAAAAATATAGTATAAGGGGTGAGTGACAAACTCAGTAGGGAAATCTATACTAAATGTAATGCATGCTAAAAATCGTTTTCCTCATCTTTCGAAAACTATATCAAACAGGGCACAATTTCCCTAACAAGTCCCAAACCAGAAACCAAATCTAGGAATCCAAATAGAATCCCCAACCTTATCACTCAACAACCTAAACAAGGCTTTAAAAAAACTATCAAGGCAACACATAATATGGAGAACAAGAAACCCCCCCAACAGAGGACTATTCTCATTATTGACCCTTAACACAACAACCTAAAGAAGGGACAAGACTAACTCATTCAACATGGCAAAATTTTCCTAACGGTTTGTTAAGCAAGGACTAAGATGCAGGACCTAATAGCAGTCAGCAACATAACAGGTCCTCAACAACATCTATACAAACAGAACGAACCCAAATCACCTGAGCATGGACAATCATTTTCAATGATTTAACAAAGCAGTAAACATACAAAGAGCAAGAAAAAGGAGAAAATTATCAAAATATGTACCGCTGTAAAACAGAACATGACCGAATACAGCAACAGAAATGGAATAAACCCAGCTCACACAATCCACTAAAATCAGGGAAATGGCAAGATATAGCTCCACGGTTTAGCCCCTTGTCATCCAAACTCTCTCTCTCTCTCTCTCTCTCTCTCAAATGGATGGGTTCTCAGCAGCTCAAGAAAAATCGCCCTGAACCCTCTGCCAAACACACCTATTTTTACTCGATTTCTAGGGCTCAGTGTTGTCTGACGTTCCTCATTCAATTCTGGACGTCCCTCAGCCTGTTTTGAACGTTACATATCAATTTCAGTCGTCCCTCATCAATTTTGGACATCCTTTATGTACTAAAAATGACAAGTCTTCTTATAATGGATGTCCTAAATCCAAAAAGGACATCACTCAATATGCATTGGACCTATTTCAGACGTCTATCCTTAAAACAAACGTCCCTCAAAGTCATTCAATGACCCTAATTTCATCCGACCTTCCTCATCTGACGGCTGACACTACACCTGCATTCTACTTACAAGTAACACATGCCCCACACGTGACATCACTTGTAAGTTTAAAACAAATGTCTCCAACAACAAGGGACATTTGCCGCGCTAAATTCGACGGTCGACAATCCACCCAAACGACATCAAACACTAACATTGAAGCCCTCTATACTTGAGAGAATTAAAAAAGCCCAATAGAATGATGGCCAATGCGAAGACTTCAAGTTGAATCCAAATCTGGGGGAGTATCAAGACTATTCTATACCTGCTGACAGAATTGTAAAGTATAAGAATAGATGATATGTGCCAGCTGACTCACTATTATGGTTAGCGATCTTAAGAGAAGCCCATTTTTCTAGTTTTTCCATCCATCCTAGGTGCAACAAGATGTATAAGGATCTCCAGGTGCATTATTTCTGCCCTGTGATGAAGTACGATATTGCTCAATATGTAACATTGTGTCAGGGATGTCAACAAGTAAAGCAGAACATCAAAAGCCTGGTTGAATGCTTCTACCAATGCCAAAACCAGAGTGGAAATGGGAGCACATCACCTGGATTTTGTTATTGGATTACCCAAGACTAAAAAAGGGCACGAGGCGATCTGGGTGATTTTTGATAGACTAATGAAGTTGCCCACTTCTTACCAGTGAAAATGACGTACTAGATGAACCAGTTCGTAGATCTATATGTTAAGGAAATAGTATGATTGCAAGGTATTTCGGTCTCCATTGTATCTGATTGAGACCCGCAGTTCACTTTTGCATTATGGAAGAGTTTAAATAAGACCATGGGCACAGAATTGAAGTTCAGCACCGCCTTTCATCCACAAACCAATGGTCAGTGTGAACAAACTATTCAAATCCTAGAGGATATGTTGCTCGTTTGCGTGCTTGAGTTTCAAATCGGATGGGGAAAGATGTTACACTTGGTGGAATCTGCCTACAATAATAGTTTCCAAACGACTATTGGAATGACACCTTATGATGTATTATACAGCAAGAAGTGTAGATTGTATTAGAGTGAAGTAGGTGAAGATGAGTTTTATGGTCAAGATATGATACAGACAACCACAGAATCAGTCGCAATTACCTGTCAACGAATGCTGGCTGTACAAAGTGGCCAGAAAATCTACACTGATCACTGAGGGCGAGACTTAGAATTCAATGAAGGTGACTTAGTATTCCTAAAAATATTATCTTTCAAGGGAGTCATGCGATTTGGAAAGAAAGGGAAGCTAAGTCCGAGGTATGTTGGTCCCTTTACAATCTCTAAGAGAATCGGGAAGGTTGTGTATCAATTGCAATTGCCAGCTTCCATGGAGGGTGTACACAATGTATTTCATGTGTCGATGCTGAGGAAATGCCTCGGTGATCCAATTCATATAGTACCTCCTGCTAATAAAGTTCATGTGGAAGTTCAATCAAACTTAAGCTATGAAGAAAGACTTGTTCAAATTATGGACTCAAGAGTAAAAGAACTTTGGCACAAGCAGATCCCACTAGTAAAGTTGTTATGGCAAAATCATTCACTGAAGGAAGCTACGTGGGAGAGAAAAGAGGACATGGAAGCCAAGTATCCGGAGCTATTTTATTAGTCAAATTTTGAGGGCAAAGTTTTGTTAAGGAGGGAGAAATGTAATCCCAAGATTAAGCTGGGACTAGGAATAATATTAATAGTGAATTATTGAAAATTATAGAGTGATTTTTATGGATTTAATTGCCCCAGAAATAAATTGGTAATCAAAGTTGGAATGAAATTTAATGGCATTAGTATAATTAAATATATGTTGAAGGAATTATCAATAATCAGAGAAAAAAGGATTTGTTGTGTGGCAGCCAATCATGTGAACTGATGATGGATGCCCCTTAGAGTTGATGGACGTTCCAAATAGAGGGAGATCTAGCATTGAAATTGTGTGGAACAGCATTGTTTGGGTTATAACAGACATCCCTCAAGGGAAAATGGACGTTTGTTATAGAAGATGGAAAGCAGGCAGCGTCATTTGTTAAGAGTAAGTAGAAAGCGGCATCATTTTGATGCGAGGGACATCCCTAATGAACAAAGGTCATCCAAATAGAAGTAATGAGAACGACGTTAAGATTTAAGTGGGACGACGTCATTTGGAACAAAGGGAGGAAAGGCTTATTGAGGAATGGACGTCCCTCATAGCAAAGAAATTAACGGACGTCTCGTAGGAGAAATATCAGATGAACTGTGGACCTTTAGATTAGCAAGGGAGACATCCATTGTTCATAAGAGAAGTTTGTCGCTGAATTAGGATTCACGATAAGGGACCTCCTTTATGAAAAACCTACATCCTTCAAGCCATGTGCAAGGCACGTGTGAATCAAAAGGAAAAATGGACGCGTTTTATGACCTTCGGATGAGGGAGTGAACAAAGTAGGACTGTAGGATTCGCGATGAGGGATGTCCCTTATGGAAAATAGATGTCCATCATAGTGAATTTCACATTTAAATTGTGGGAGCGGCTAATCGTGGCGGTGATACAATCTTTTAGAAAGGAAACTGCTCCCTTCCAGCAAGTGTTTTGGCTTTCCTTCAGCAAGCGTTTTATCATTACGATTTCATAATCCTCTTTAAATGATATGCTCGTACATGTGGCAATTGAATGTGGTGCCATCTAGGAGTTGTTGACGAATGTCAAGGCAATTTACGAGATTCAGGGAAATTCCTTGCTTATTAAATCGAAGGTAGAAGCAAACGGGAGGGCATTCTTAGTTTCCTAATTCAGAAAAGAGAGAGAGAATGAGAGAGAGAGAAAGGTACAGAGAACATGACGAAGGAAAAAGGTCGATTGTTTGGGTTGTTTGGAAATTACTACTTTTGGTGTAGAGTGAAGCGTGCGGCTGTAAGGAATCGTCAAGTGAGGTAAGGGGTAATTGCATGTTGTGGCTAGTAGAGGCCTACACCACAAGTATAGGATGTGTTCTACTTGTTGCTTAGAATATTAAACTGTTGATTTTGCTTTGGTGATGAATATTTGGTCTTCTAATTGGTTTTGATTAATGCATTGAAAAATAGTTTAGTCCCTATTAGTTTATTGTGATGTTCTCTATATTATTCCCTTTTTATTTTGGATGCACTGAGAAGTTGTAACTATTCTATAGAAAGAAGTTTAAAGATGATACGGTACATGGTTGAAAAGAATTATATATTGCGATGCATCTGTATGTTTCTCCCTTGTTTATTCCATGCTATCACTTAGGGTTGATTCTATGGATTTAAATGCATTTGCTTTACCTATTCCTATTATAGTGTTCATATATTGTTGAGTTTTGATCATAAATTGCATTGACATGCATCATGTTTAGAAACAGTTAGGAATCACATGCATTGAATGGGAGATACCGAATTAAATGAATATAATGAAAATTGGAATTGGAGAGTCTTGTGACGGTGATGCCTGAGAGTGTAGTAGGATGTATCCTTTCCCACATAGGGATTGGGTGACCTATTCTTCTTAGGCTAGACCATAAGGATGTATTTATTCTCTCCACTGTCTTAGCTTAATGATATGAGACTATGAGTAAAGAACATATTGGGTGAATTCCTTTCTGACATAATCATACATCATACTGTATCTTTCATACTACATCTTTCACACTACACACTTTTCTCTTGCTGGACGTTACGCTCATAGTTTACATGTGGTGTAGGTGATGAATAGGGTAAAGGCTATATACCAAAGGAATGAGCATTTAAGGATAAGCACTTGAGTTATGCAACAGATTTGACATGAGGGTTATGGCTCATGGAAAATAAATTGGGATTTTAAAATAGTTGATGTTTTCAGTTTTCTTTTTAAAAATAAGATGAATGTTTTGTTTAAAGCATGAATTTTGTTTAAATTAAATGTATGTTTTAAATTGTTATCTATTTTTGCTTTATTTATTCTAAATTGTTTTTCCTTTCATGGATTTTAATAAATTAAAAGAAAATTTTTTGTTTGACTAAGAAAAAGATAAGGTTTGAGAATGCGAGTCGTTACACTAGTGGCCAAAGATGTTTGGTCAAATGGAAGTATAGCTGAGTTATGAGTTTTCAATTAAAATAAGATGTTAATTTGTTAGTAAGGACAATATGTTAATGACTTTTGTAACATAGGCACTATTTATGAGCCAATGTGCATATGGTGTTTTAAATATTAACTCTGTGGTTATATAAGTCAGTTTTTTTTTATGTTGAATGATTTATTGAAATCTTCCGCTATGTTTAACTATTGCAATAGAAATTTCATAAAGTAAGCAATTTTATAACCAAAGTTGTAAGCATAAAAAAAAAGATTTAAAATCGAATCGTTACAATTATGGTATCATAGCCATTGAGTTTAAATTGATTTTGTACACTACATAACAAGTCAAGCATCAATCCAGGAATACCTCCTCAACTGTGTAAGTACAATTTTGAATTGCTAATAATTAAAATATTAGTTGAATATACAATTTCTGGACATAAAATGGTAAGAAGACAAAGGGAAGCAGTCGATAAAGATTAGGCAATCAACCAAGTCACAAAATTGGTTGAACAAGAATTTCAATATTTGGAACGATATATAACCAGAGATGAACAATGAAATTCTCTATTGTTCAAGCATCTCCACCTTTTTGGCATTATTCATACATAATTAGTTGGGGGTCTATGGAGGAGAATTCATAATCACTCAATAAATTTTCTCCCCCAAATGATATTAAGATTAAAAAAAAAAATAGATTTCAACTTATACCAATTGTAGGAATGAAACCATTTAATTCAAAAAAAAAATTGTATTCAAATAAAGAGTATAAAAATTATAACATTTCTCTTCCCCTATCTCAATATACTAAATGAACTCAATGGGAATTTTAAAATCATCAAAACATCTAATAAAGTCTCTCCCCCTTTATCAATATACAAATTAATTATCAATATACAAATTAATGGGGACATTTATCAAGACAATTATAAAAAATAATATAATAAGCAAATTTTTGACACCAATTATATGATTGATACCAATTGTTGGATTTAGGATGTCTAAATCTATGATATACAACAAAAATTATAACATCAAAACATAAAGGTGTCTCCCTTCATTCGTAATCAAAATCATTTATACTTTAAGGGAGAACATTCAACCCTAGTTAAGGCTTGTGTGCTTTTCTTAGAAACCCAAATCTTTTTGGGTCCTTTACATGTGGGTTTTGTTCCTTTAGGAACCCAAACAAATTTAGAATGTGCCTTATCATCATCCAATTTTAATGGACAACTAAATGATTTATGTCCTATACAATTACAGGTATTACAAATAGTAGGACAAACAAAGAAATTTTCATAATTTTTCTTCTTTGCAAAGGGTTGATAGCCTATTCCGGCTTTATCAATGGTAACTCTTTGCTTTACTATAAGCATGTTCAAATTCTTACTACCATTTGTGAATTTAAGCACAATAGAGTTCAAATAATTATTTTGAGCTTTCAATTCACAAGTGTCAAGCTCAAGTGATTTAATAATACCATTCAAATTATCATTAATAATTTTCAAATCACAAATTTGCTTTTCAAAAGATTTAACAACATTAACATGCTCTTTCATTAAATTATCATTATCCTTTTTCAACAATTTATATTTTGGTTTGAGCATATTAAATTGTTCGTATAACTCATTAAAAGCATCAAGCAATTCATCTTCATCAAAATTATCATCTAATTCACTATATGAATTGTAATACACTGATTTGTTTGTAACATAATTTAGTAAGAATAATTGGGAAATCAATTGATTTAATAGGATTCATGGAATAATTAAAATTATTAGAATTTTTTAAGTGAGAATATTGGTTAAGGGTTAAATTGGGAATGAATGAAATAAAGAAAGATTTAAATTAAATTGGATTAAGAGATTAAAGAATAAAAATGAAAAAAAAAAGGAGAAGAACATTGTGTTTTGGAGAAGAACACTGTGTTTTGGAGAAGAAGCCATTGCATGTGGGACCGATCGATTGTAGCTGTCGACCGGTGCCACACGAAATTATGAGAAATCGCTTCTGCATTGCTCCGGTCGACATGAACAATTGACCGAGATATCACCCACTCTTGAAGAATTTCAAGAAAACCTAATTTAATTCAATAGTGATTTTGTGAAGTTCCCGGAGCGATCACATACTTTTAGGTGGCAATCACTCAATGGACCTTTGGGTGTCTCTAGATCGATAACACATGTTAGGTGGCAATCACTCAGTGGACCTCTACCTTAATAAGGATGGGTGTCTGTCTGCCAATTACCCTTCTCCAGAGTCTCATTTCTTGCCTTAAAATGTGGAAGGCAAGTTTTCTGGTTATTTCTCATCTTTACAGAGTGTAGTGAAAAAGAGAGAGGGAGTGTGAGAGAGAAGAGGGAAAGTGAGCAAAGGGAAAGTGCTGCTGGTCTCTAAAGGTGGAGTTCAACTGTGAAAAAATCTCCAACGTGTGGTAAGAATTAAGCAAGTCGTGGTCAGAGGAGGCCTACACCACAACGCAATGTGTTTGAGTTAAGTGTTTTAATTCTCTGCTAAAGAGTCATTGCCTCACTCATTAACTCTTGGCCATGACGTGTTGATTTAATTTCCCATATTAATTACGTACTACTAATAAATTGTAAATTGTTAAACCTAATAAACGTGAAATGATAATTGTAAATTGTTTATTATTAATCGTTAATTAATAATCATTGATTCTCTGCTATATGTTAATTGTTGTTAGTTATTAGTTGAACTTGCCTCTGCTGATTTTAATTCCCTGTCATTTAATTATTCATGCATTTTAATAAGTTATTCATAGTATTTAGTTTTGTTAAATTCTAACCCTGATATTTGAAATACTAACCCTGTTGTTTAATAAATATTCACCTTATTTTTTAATAAAAGAAATATTAAATAAATATTCACCATGTTATTTAATAAAATAAATGTTCACGTTGTTATAAATAAATGTTCACCTTGTTATTAAATAAAATAGGTGTCCAATAAATATTTACCTTGTTCTTTAATAAAGATTTTAAATAAATATTCACCGTATTATTTCATAAAATAAAGTTCACTCCATTGCATAGCTAAATAATTCTGTTAAATTGATAATGACATTTCCTGTTAGATTTTACGATATGCTTTGTATTATACCATTATTCCTCTGTTTAAATTTGTGTAAGATTATACTATATTGCCATGCATCATGTATAGAAACATTTAGGATACCATAGATGGATTGGTATTGCAAAGGAGAGCATTGCACGGGAGAGCCTAGATTTAAATAAATGTAATGAGAATTGGCGGTTGGGGAGGTAGTTTGGACTCTAACCGGGAGACTTGAGATTTAACCCTTCCCTCATCGAGATGATGTCTCCCAGGAGTTAGGTTCTAGTCAGAATCTATTCTCCTTGTGGGAAATATTCCTAATGTCCTAGCTCAATGTATGAGTTTAATAATATGAGAATATGAACATCATAGTGCATCTTACTTCTTGCTGAGCATTAGGTTCATAGTTTGCTTATAGTATAGGTGATTGTCAAGATATCAACATTACTGAAGTGAAGGAGGAGGCATTACCTGTTGAGCACTTGGATTATCCAGCTAATTTGACCTAAGGGGTTATGGCTCATGGGAATAAAATTTATGTTTGGTTAATGGTTTGAAAGGCATTTGTGAAACTATGGACTTATATTAAATGTTTGTTAATGATTTATATTTTATGCACTCTAATATTTGTTTTCCTCTCGTACGTTTTAATTAAATAAATAAAAATAAAAATTTTTAAACGAAAATTAAAAAGATAAGTTTTTATAATAACGCGGGGCGTTACATGAATTGTTTACCTCATTTTCTTTGGCCATGATGCATACGTTGGTCATTTCCTCATCTTCAGAGGATGTACTATCTTCACTATCAATTTGATTTGTACGTATATGTGTAAGCTCAAGAGATTTCCATTTATCATAGGCACTAACACATGCTTGTTGATACACTAGCGGAAGAGGTAAAGAAATAACCTATAAATATGCTGAAGAGAGATGAGGAAGTGTTGATCAATCGGGTGACACAATATGTAGAAGAGGTGGTCGATCAAGTGCCAGAGAACGTAGGCTCAGTTGCTCAGGTGACTGATCATCAACGGTAGAAAATAAGACAGATTCAAGCATTTTCTAAGGCAGTCAATCGGCTGTAGTGAAGGTGATCGACTAGACCTTCAGAATTTCCTTAACTTGCTGCAAAACTCAATATGAAAGGTCAACCTTTGGAAGGAAAGAACTCCCACATTTTAGAAGGTTTGACCTGAAATTTTGGACTCGTCTACTTTGATGAATAAAGATAGAACTCCTTCAAGAATAATGGAAATATCCACCATAGATTAGAAAATATGCTTGAGAGAAATTGAGTGGCAGGAAATAACAAGTAGCCCACTTGCAACCCCCATAAGGATGACTTGGTGAACGAGAACCTTCTTTATGGTTAGACACCTTTTCACACACCCTTCCTCCAAGGAGTAAGAGTATGGATGCCAATAAGAGAACTTACTCAACTCCAAGTAAGCCCAATCCTATGACGTAATAGACACAAGAAGACTTTGGATGCAATCCAAAGTGTTGAAAAAGGAATCACTCTTATTTTGAAATAAAGCAAATGCTTTTATTAATCAAACTTCAATGTTATAAACACATACACTAGGTGGCCTTATATAGCCAATTACAAGCATAAAATAGGAAATAACAATAAAAGAAACAACTTAGATATTCGGTCCTACAAGGCCGATTACTATACTATTGATTAGGTAATTTTCTAAAGTGATTAGTAAATATTTCTTGTTGGCTTAGGCTCCATGTTTTTGATGAATTTTTGCAGCTACTTTCTCTTCAAGTTTTGCCACTTGGATGGTTGCCATAATCAAGCATAATTGGCCCTCCTTTGTCCACTTGCTTTTGGCCGATTAAGGAAGGTTTTCTTATCTCTATTTCCCTTGGTCTTTCTTGCTCTTCAAGCTTGTCTTGTTTGGCTCCTTTCCATAGTATTAAGTGTGTGGGCCTCTTTATGGGTTGGAAGCTCCTTTATTTGGTCCAAGATTGAGCCCTCCTTCAAATGGTTGGAAAGGAAGGTGTTGATGGGACCTTGGGCCCTTTTCTTTATGCATGGACCTTGTAGTCCATCATCCTCTCTAGGTTTTTGAGGATTTGATCTCAAATCTTCTTTGAATTTTGGCTTTACATCCTCATTTTTGTTGGTGCAGAGGTGAGGTGAGTCTTGTGGGTTGGAAATGGTGGAGTGTCTTCGAGATAGTGCATCATCCACCACATTACTCTCTCCCTTCTTCTACTTGATGAGGTAAAGAAATCTTTCTAGAAATTCAACCCATTTGGCATGTCTTCAGTTTAGCTTGCCTTGACTTTGAATGTGCTTAAGCGCCTCATGATCGGTCTGAATAATGAATTCCTTGGAGAGGAAGTAGTGTTGCCATACTTCAAGTGCTCTTATAAATAAATAGAATTCTTTGTCTTATGAGGAGTAATTCAACACTGCTCCTTTCAATTTCTCACTAAAGTAGGCTACAGATTTGCCTTCTTGCATTAGTACCGCTCTAATTCCTACTTCGGATGCATCACACTCAACTTCAAATACTTTGCTAAAATCAGGCAACATGAGGATCGGGGCATGGCATAATTTTTCCTTGATCTCCTCAAAACTTTTTTAGCATGCATGATTCAATGAGAATTCCTTTCCTTTCTTTGTGCAATCTGTTATGGGGGTCATTATTGTAATACCCAGATTCTTCTAAGTACTAGCATAAGATCTAAATGATAATAATTGTGAATTATTGAAGATTATGAAATGATTTTATTGTGGATTGTAATACCCCAAAAATAAGTATAGTAAAATAATAAGTTTGGTATAATTAATAATGATTATTGGAGTGGATTGAAGATTTAATTGATGATTTTAGGGTTGATAGGGGTGATATTAGAATTTATTAAGTAAGAATAATTAAGAACTATATTGGATGTTAATAGGAGTAGTTGGATGAAAGATGAAGAGATTATGTTGTTAGGGTTTTGAGAAGCTTAAAGTGATTAATGATATTTATTTTTGAGTTAGAAAATGAGACTATATAATATGTGCGCTGGGCACACTTTGAAGACAAACTTTATGTAAGGAGAAAGAATTGTAATATCCTGGCTTTCATTTTTCTAGGTATGGATTAATTGAGGATAATTTGAGTAAATGGTGGGGTGAAGTTTTAGAGAAAAGAATTGTTAATTTAAAAGGGAAGTAGAGGGCGTGGTAGATCTCCATGAAGAAGTGGCAATCGATCATCAACATTTTAAGTTATTCAAGGTTTTGTCTAGTTGGAAACGGTCGACCTCAAAAATGACAGTTTTTATACGGAGTTTTGCAATGAAGGAAATGGTAGACCCCTGGGTCAACTGTAAAAATTACCGATTTAATGTAGAGTTTCAATGTTGGAATCGGTCGATCACAGGTTCGACCGTAACAATGGCAGATTCTATAGAGTTGTACAACATTGGAAATAGTCGACTAGTTGGTCGACCGCTAAAAAAGCAGTAGCAAATAGAATGTTGAGCGGTCGATCGTCCACTACGTGGGTGATGATCAACTGAGAATTTGGAGATCACTGATTTTACGGCTGAGTGATCGATCGTCCACTACGTGAGTGATCGACCAGTAATTAGTAAATCACGAAATTCTGGTTGATTGTCTATTGAAGCTGATCAACCGCGAATGATGAATGTCGACTGAAATAGAATGATGAATAAATTACTTCAACTACAGGAAAAAAAAAGTAAGTTAGGTGGAAGCTTAGATGAATACCACCTCTTGGATGAAAAACTAGGTGGGGCTTCTTGATGGATGCTACCTATTTTGGGCAAACATTTATACGTTGAAGCTAGAGATTTTGGCAGAGGATTACTGGTGTGGGGAGAGTTCTGGAGTGCATCAAATTTGTAGCTGTGGAGAGGAGCTTCGAGGAGAAAGGAGAGAGAGGGAGTTGAGAGAAAAGAGAGAGTTCTGTGAAGAAGACAGGGTGAGTTCTGAGAGAGAGAGAAAGTGAAAGGAAGAAAAAGAGGAAGTGAGGTTTAGTTACGAGAAGGAGTTTGTGAGTAAAGTCTGTGAGTGAGTAGAAGGAAAATCTTGAAGTGGTGCTTCAAGGGAGATTCTACTATGGCGTGGATGGCAAAAATGGTAAGGAATAGTGCATGTGTGTGTCAAGTGGAGGTCTAAATCATGGGATTAGAAATGGTTGTGCTTAGTTTTGATTTCGTTATTTGTGATGTTCTTTCCTGTTGTTTTCCTAAGGGCTCTCCATTAAATGAATGGCTTGAGTAAAGAGCATGAAAAAAGAATTAATAACTATTGCCATGTGTGTAACCATATTAAGCTCTGTTAGTTAGATCATGAAATATGTCCCCTGTTTTACTACTTGTGATGAAAGTTTTAGCATGATAGTGCTAACAAGACTTAAATGGTTCTCTACTCTGTTTTGCAATTAAGCATGTTTCCTTTATTGAATATAGTGGATTTAAATGCAGTTATTCACAGTAGTTTCATGTTCAATAATCGGTTGAATTGAATGTGTTCTTTACTTCTTATAACATTGATATATTGTTAAGATTAGAGCATTGCTTGAATTGACATGCATCATGAGTAGAAACAATTAGGATCAGCATTGCATGAGATAATAACGGATTAAATGAATGTAATTGGATTTGGAGGTTGGGGAGGTAGTTTTGGATCTATTTGGGAGAACTGTGAGATAATGCCTCGCATCCCCCATCGGATGGGTTACCGGTTTGCTCAAGGTTAGATGTCGAGCTGTGACCATACTCCTTGTGGGAAATATCTCCAATGTCCCAAAACATATGAGACTATTATTAAAGAACAAAAAGGGTGGATTCTTTTTTGACATAAAAGACATGAGCATGCATCATACTTCATTCTATTTCTTACTGAGCGTTAGACTCATAGTTTGTCTCATAATGTAGGTACGCGTGATATCAAGGAGAGAAGTGTAGGATCGATATACGCCTATAGAGGGGGGGGGGGGGGGTGAATATAGCGTTTTAACTTTTTCGTGCTATATTTTAATCCCTAATTACCCTAAGTGATTTAATGCATATAATTAAAATATCGATAACAAATATATGCAATAATATAAAGAGTAAGGGTTGGAGAAATGCACACAATATTTGTTTACGTGGTTCAGCAAACTAACCTACGTCCGCGCTTCA
>CM039468.1:19034088-19126436 GCA_022433065.1 Begonia loranthoides
CCAAAATGTTTCCTCTAAGTCATACTAACTTTCCATTCTCCTGCATAGACTTAGAGAAATACATTAAACATTGCCAATACCCTTAATCAAGGGTATTCTCAATTTAATCAATAAAAATGATATATAAGAATTCAATGTATAAACAACTTTTGTACTTTATTAAATTTCACATCATCTTTATCACATAGTCTACACAATCTCCCTTATAGATGATGTCCATAACATATAAAGTTCTTTATATCCAAATCTAAGCATGTGCCACAAATATTGCATATTTGATTTAGTCAATTAAGTTATGCAATTTATTCACCAATTAATCCAAGCAACATGCTACTTAAATACAACTTATTGATCAACTAAATTAACACACAATTTAGACATCATCAAAATAAAACTTAGCCTAACAAAAAAGGCTAACAAGAAGCAGTTATGAAGGATTTGATGGTGAAATAGTATTGGCTAAATGAAGCAGAACGGTTAATGAAAAAGGGTTTTTGTTTTACATGAGCAAACTGTATAGTTTATAGAAAAGAAAAAGAATTTTACTATAGTATTATTTCCTTTTTTTTAAGAAATTTTTTAGAAAGGAAGGCCTTCTATTGCGATTTCAAATTTTAAAGTAAAGAAAGAAACTGGTCGTTACAATTATGGTGCTGAAATCCTGAATAAACCGCCTATAAAAAGAGGTTAGGCCATGGAAACTACGCACCTCGCTAATACTTGTAGAGGTAGGTCATTCTCGGATAGCTTCAATTTTTGAGTTGTCTACTTCCATTCCATACTTAGAGATGATGAACCCAAGGAAGTAGACTCTTTCTTGCACAAAGGAACACTTCTTTAAGTTGCCATAGAATTTTGTCGATTGGAGAACTTCAAAGAGTCTTCTAAGGTGCTCAATGTGCAAAGATAATGTCTCACTATAAACCAAGATGTCATTGAAATAAACCACCACGAATCTTCCTGGGAAGTCCTTGAGCATGTGATGCATGACCCTCATGAAAGTCCTTGGCGTATTTGACAACTCATGACCATTCACTCGTAGAGTCCATACTTGGTTTTGAAGATCGTCTTCCATTCATCTCCTTTCTTTATTCAAATATGATGTTAACCACTCTTTAAGTCGATCCTTAAGAAGAAAGAGGTCCCACTTAATTCATCCAACATGTTTTCGAGCCGAGGGATTGGGAATCTGTATTTAATAGTGATTTGATTAATAGCTCAACTATCCGCACACATCCTCATGCTTCCATCTTTCTTTGGTACTAGAAGTGTTGGTATGGTGCATGAACTTAGAGATTCTCTTATATAGCCTTTGTCTAGTAGCTCGATTACTTGCTTGTGTAGTTCTCTGGCCTCCTCTAGATTTAGTCGATAAAGGGATAGTTTGGAAGACTCACACCATGTACCAAATCAATTTGGTGCTCAATTCCCCTAATTGGTGGAAGTCCTTGAGGAAGATCTTTGGGGAATATATCTTGATACTCTTCTAAAAGAGTTAGAACCGATTCAGGTATCTCTCCTATCTTCATAAGCTTGCCACGAAACATCATTAATATTACCAAGTCTTTTCTCTTCAAAACTTTCTGCACTTCATTCTTTGATATGAATAAAGTAGTCTTCAACATACTTTCCCTTATTGATTCGTAATCTTTGGCTACTTGCTCCAGTGGAAGTGGAGATAGCTTGATTGTCTTTCTATCATATTGTTAGGCTCTCCCCAAAAGTAGGTGACTATCTGATAGGCTCCAAGGACGACAAGAGCTTAAATTAGAAATCGGCTAATAAACTGTGAATTAAACTGGACCAACAACAATAATCATAGTAGTTCTCCAAATTCAAACATTAACTTTGTCCTAAATTTGGAGGACACTTAATTAACACAATCAAGTAAGTCGTGTCAAAATTCTAGATCAGAACTCATTCTGAATCTCTAGTTATAGCCGAAATAAGATATCACCAAATATAGGGCTTCTTCCGAGCAGTTTTGACGACAGGAAATACAACAGAGAGAACTCACTCCATTTATCTCCAATAATTCCCAAAATTTGACAGGCAGCTTCGTCACTCAACAAAGAATAATTCTCTAGAAGAAATAAGATCAAGAAAACCCACGCAAGGGCTTCGAAACAGATCAACAATCGACTGCAGTAAACAGATTGTACAGAAAAATAGATTCTGCGGTTAACAAAATGTCCAGCATATCTCCATCTTCACAAAGAATGACGCCTATATCTCAAAACACAAATGATGTCCACCAAATATAGAGAGAATAGATCTAGAATAACCAAGTCTTACCAACAATAATCTTCGAAATACCAAAGGGAATCGTGGAGTCCGATTTTCCCTCCTAACGTTAGAGGATCGGAATAATCGGCTTAATCACGGATTAAGCACTCTCCATGGGGTCTAGCATTTCTTCTACCTCCACACTACAGTTGCGCCACTATAGTGATGCTTGGAAGAGATAGTAACCCTTCCAACTTGCTCAAGAAACGCTACAAGAGCAGCAAGTTCGGGTTTGAAGAGAGGAAGGCCGAGAGGAGGGAGACCGCGCGGAGCTTCTCTTTCAAAAACACAAGTCTTCTTTCTAATTCATCAAAACTGAACTTTCATCCAGCCAAAAGGGGTATTAAACCCTAAGGTTTTACAACAAAAACATAAAAGGACAAAAATATCCCTAGGTAGCAAATGACTAAACAAACCCTTAATTAAAACAACAACAATAAAATCCAAGTCTGAGTTTTACTCTCTGAAACAAAGACAGTTTACATACCAAATGGAGCCCAAATACAATGTTCAATAGCTCGTTCAAAACCTCCAGATGTTGGGTACATTTTGTATGAAGGAACAAAGTTGAAAAGACGTCATCCCAATTATCAAATATTCACTTGAACTGTCGGAGGTCAGAATCTAGGCGGAAAAACAGCTCACAATTATTCCCCAAAGATTGTAAAATCTCCATTAGCCCAAATGCCAACTCCAATGATGTTTATTTGATTCAAAAACATACAAAATAAATAAAAAAAGGTTAGAGAATAAAAGAGCCTGATAGGCTCCAAGAAACAAATGGGGAGCCTTAGAGAAATCTGTTCGGAAAAACTATAACTCGCTGAATCAACAATAATCAATCAACTGTAACTCCCAAATTGTGCGTGAGCTTGAATTGAAACTTGGCAGGGCCGTCCTCAATACAATCACAATAATCATGTGAAAATTCCATAAAGAAATCCATTCTAGTTCAATAGTTATGCTCCGAATACCAATGTTCCAAAAAACTGTTTTTATACAGGGCAGATTTAAGTATGAGTACTCAAAACGGAATAACTCGAGTTGCATACATCATATAAAGTTCAATTTTGGAGGGTAGCTCCCTGACTCAATCTCAAACAAATCTCTAGAAGACGTCAACCAAAAAAGAACGACGCAAATACCCCAAACAGAAGCCCTATTCAGCGCTAAGATCAGTCCAGCAATAAAACAGATTCAGTGCAACAATATTAATCCAACAAGATATTCCTCCAAATCAATAATCCACAAATATCTCCTCAACAGCAAATAAATACTCATTCATCAGAATGTTAGGGCATCCAAGTACGAAAGAAATAACAAAGAAAACCTTCAAGAATCGTGAGTAGCTTCAATGGAGTCCGCGGACCTCCTAGTGAGAGGGGCGACTTTGTGGTTGGCTGAAAACCAACACTCTCCAAGGTTGGAAAGTTCTCTTGTCTCCACACCACAATCTTACCTTGAAAGATAAGGATTGGAAGAAACAATATCCCAATGATGCAAGGTTGAGAAGCTTCAAGAGGAGCCTTGCTTGGGGGATAGATGAAATCCGCACAAAGGGAGGGGAGGCCGCGGCTAGGTGTTTACACTAAAATGTTCTTCAATTCAAAAACTCGTTTCATTTGTAGCAAAGAGGGCTTTTTAAAAGCCTAAGAGTTCTTACACTAAAGGGACTAAAATAACCCTAATTAGAAAATGACCTAAACAGCCCTTTAACAATATAACAAAACAATAAATCCGATTTTGAAAATCAGTCTCTGAAAAAGGGATATTAGATATAGTAAACCAAACCCAAATAAAACACCCAATATGTCCTTGGAAAGCTCTGTATGTTGGATGCATTTGATATGAAGGACTAAAGTTGAAACGACGCCGTCTCGGTTGTCAAAATAGCCCTTGATCATCTGCTGCTCAGATTCTAGGCGGATTTGGACAGCTCCTAATTTTCTTCTATGATTGCATGATATCCACTAGTCCAAATACACCAAATCCTCTCTGTGACATTGAATAAAGCTTTCCTCCAAATTGGATAGAAAATTAAACACCTACAAAACAAATAAAAAGTTAGAAATAAAGGTGCCCCGGGCACGGCTCAGGCGATAGGAACTTGTGGCACATCATAGCCCCTGGCTCGGGCTCAAGTTCCAGAACTTGGGGCACATCACTATCGCTCATAGGAACCATATAGCAATAACACTTTGTCCATGAAACTTCTAATAGAAAACTCAATTGAAGTTTGCTTACTAACCTTGATGTCTTACTGGTCATTTAGCCAACTTAGCTTGTAAGGAGTCGGATGCAAAGTTGTTTCTATTCCCAATTTACTCACTAGATCCGTAGAAACCACATTAGCACAACTTCCTCCATCAATAATTACAGAGCAAACCTTATTTTTGACTTTGCAATGGCTATGGAAGATATTTTCCCTTTGATAATTATCAATGCTTGTTTTGATAGTCAATACTCTTTGAATGACCATAAGGAGGGAAACCTCTTGAGCGTATAAAGTTTCAACTTGTGCTTCAATTTCATACTCACTTTCAGCTTCATTAGTGCCTTCTTTTAAGACCATCATTTTCATATTTGGACATTGGTAGGCATAGTGTCTGATTCCAAGGCATTTGAAACACTTGCTTTCCCTTGTCTTTGGATTCAGTGCTTCAATATGTGGTTTCTTGTCATCACTAGGCTTAGTAGTAGTACCTCTAATGTTCATACCCTTATCGTCAAGCTTAGGCGGTGGCTTGGAGAAGCTGGTGCTCCTTTGAGGGAATTGACTAACCCTCTCTTTCTCTTTCCTCTTTTTTTTTTTTTTTTGTCTTTCTACCTTGAGAGCTAACTTGATCACATCCTCCAAGGTGTTGTATGATTGTAGCTCAATAATATCTCCAATATCATAGTGAAGTCCTTGGATGAGCCTTGCAATAGTTTGGTCTTTCGGCTCTTGCAAATTGCATATTGTCTTTAAGGTTTCAAACTGGGCCACATACTCTTCTATTGTTGAGGAACCCTGCTTGAGGCTTTGAAATTGATAATAGAACTCTTGCTTGTAATGACTTGGAACAAACCTTTCACTCATGAACCGTTTTAAAAGTTGCCAAGTCTAGATTTCTTCTCCCTCATGCCTCCTCTTTGAGCTAATATGGTTCCACCATAAGCTTGCATATCCCATGAACTCAAGTGATGTTAGCTGGATCTTTTTTCTCTCCGCAAAGTTGTAACACTCAAATATCCTTTCAATCTTTTCCATCCATTCAATATAATCATGAACATTGCTAGAACCATTGAATGATGGAATGGATACCTTGATAAGTCCTGAGCATCTCTTTGTGTTGGTCTCCTTCTATGTTTTGGGAAGTCTCCATACTCGGTTTCCTCCTTTATGAACTCCTCATCACTATCCAAATGAAAAAAAAAACTTTCCTTTGGCCTTGTGGAATGAGGACTCCCTCTTTGTTGATTTTGAGACATCATGAATTGTTGGAACATGGATCGTAGCTCATCAATTTGACCTTGTATCCTGGACTCGGCTTCTCGCGTTGATGATGGCTCGACGTTGGGAATAATATTCGAATTCGCCTCATCTTTATGTGTCGCCTTTGTTACTCCTTGTGTCATCATAAAGATAAGAAAATTATAATTAGGAATCATTTTTGTAACACCCCGATATTTTTAAGTTGGATAATTATCGGGGTATTACCGAGGACGTTCGGAGAATTAAGACTATGAATGATTCCATTACGTTTTTCCCATATATGTGATGTAATTGAAGTGTTGGATTTATGAGGACATTACATGGCGTATTTATGGGGAAGACGTTATGGAATGGAAGTTAAGTTGGAATAGATAAAGAAAAGTGGGAATTTTGGTGTTGTGGACGCCTTAGGATTTGGGACGAGTGAGGATGAAAGAGATGCGTCCTAATGTATTTGATTATGGACTTTCAGATGCATGCGGACAACTTGCGAACAAAGGAGTGTCATCCGGAAGGGCTTGGCCACGCCAGCATTAGGCTTAGGATGACTTAGGATGCATTGTCTCGTCCCAACTTCACTGTAATGTGATGTTACGGACGATTTTCTGGACGATGCGGATGCGAGTTGCTTCATCCACATCAAATATGTTCTTATTCTAGATAGTTTTAGACGAGTCCGAATGACTACAGATGTGTAAAGGTATCGTCTGATTTGAATCTATCCATTTTATGGGCACTTTCGGACGATGGGGGATGACACGTGCGGATGCCATATCGCGTCCGCAAGTCGCCTGTGGGCGGTATGGACATGGACGAGGACACCTCTCCTCGTCTCCGAGTGTGATTTATCCTATGAGATTTTAGTCTTGCGGACGAAAGTGGGCAAGACTTAGGCGTCCGTACTTGTTCGAATCATCGCAGAATTGTGATAGCAGAGATTTAAAATCATAATGAAAACAACCCTTAGCCAATTAAAACACGACTCCCCTACAAGAAACCGCCTCAGACCCACGCGAAATCGACCATCCCTGCCCAGCCGACCACCCCTCTGTCCCTTGGTGTACTCTAGTTTGCCTCCCAGGTAAGACTTAACCCCTTCCTCCTTCCATTTTCGTTGGGTTTCTTACAGGAGAAGAGAGGTCCGAGAGAGAGAGAGAGAGAGTTATGAAGGAGTGGGAGGTTGAGAGTTATTTGGGTTCGCCATTGAGAGTAGTGAGTGAGGTTATGTGAGCAAGGAACTTCTGCTGGGTGAGCTAAACGTGTGAGCTACTGAAGTTGGAAGCTGGAGCTGCTATCATCCTTGGAGGCTGGAGAGTTATCCCTGTTAGTTCATCAAATTGGTAAGAAAATAGGGTAGTGTCTTAGCCATTTGGAGTCATGCTTGTTTTATTGTTTAAGTTCTATGCTTGTTTTCCATGTTCAGATTTTTAGAATGTTTCTCTGCTTGAATTCCATATATTTCCTAGCTGAATCCTTTGCTTGTGACCTTATTGCTTGGTTGTTCAATCTCCATAGTTGTCGTCTTGTTCATTTGTCCTCTATGCAGTAGATCCTTGGTGAGTATTGGTGGAAAGCATAGTATTAGATCGTATTAGTTTACATTAAATTTGAAAGCATGTATGATCATTGTATTTGTTGTCGCATTTAGCAGTTTACTATCAAACTATATGTCTAGTATGTTAATGATTATTTTACCGCCATATTTAGTATTCGTTGTCAAATTACAAAGCATGTATACTCGTCCTTCTTCACTGTCATATTTCGTATTCGCTGTCAAATTATAAAGCATGTATGCACATTTTCAATTCGCTGTTCCATCTCGTTAATTACTGTCATTTGGTTAAGCATGTTGCACATTTTAGTTCGCTACCATATTTACTCATTTACTGTTGAATTACAGAGTATACTACATGTTTTAATTCGCTGTTAGACTTCGTATTCTACTATCAAATTACAAAGTAATGCTATACGTTTTATTTGCTGTTACTCATCATTATTTCCAGCCTTAAGTCAAGCATGTTAAACTGTCATATGTCATTTTAACTCATTGTTATATGCTATTATGCTATGTTGAAAAGTTCAGCATGTTAACATGTTTTATTTACCATATATTCGCTGTTGTTTCGCTGCTTTTCCGTAGTTAATTTCCATAAATTCCAAAGTATGTTAATTGTATTATTCATTGTTAAACTTGTTGCTCTTTTACTGTTAGATTCCGTAGATTCCGATGTTCGTTAGCATGTTTGTTAGCTGTTTTATTCGATGAACACATGATTATTTCCTGCTAGTATAAAGTGATTTAATTTGCTGTTCGTTAATTGATGTAATCTCGTGATTGAACTCTCTAGTTCATTCTATTGTTATTTTGAGATGTTTGGTAGTATAGACTTGTGAATTAGTTGAATGGATGATATTGTTAGTAGTTATATTTCTGTATTGCATCTACATGCATCATGATAATAGACATCATAGGAAGTACTACCAAAAGGGGGTCGGTATTCATGTGTAAGAATTGACATCATAGGAAATACCACCAAAAAGGGGTCGATATTCATGTGTGAGAAGAAAATGAAGAAAATAAAGGAAAGTAAAGGAATTAGAGGTTGGAGGGATGGTCCGGACCTAACCAGTAGATTTGAAACCCCTTTTACCCTTCCCTACACGGGTTGTGTGAGCTTGTCTACCGTAAGGTGTTAGGTGCCGGGTAATCGCCAAGAATCTCCAATCTCCCAACTCGATCTACAAGTTTATGATATATGTAACCGTGAGTAAAGAGCGGTTTGGGGCAGATACCATTCCAACATAATGAGTTAGAGTCATTCATATTGTATTAACTTTTTTCCTTACTGAGCCATTAGGCTCATGTATTACTTGTGGTGTAGGCACAACGACGAATAGATAATAATAGGTTCATATACGTGGAACGACGAACAAATGATAAAGTAGAGGTGAAGAATTTACATGGGCGAGATTGGAGCTGGTCAGGCTAAGAGTAAATAAGAGACTGTTGTAATCACATTAAGTTTTATTATATTGTACTCAATTGTTTAGTTTCTTCTTTAAATGATTTACGCTTCTGCAAAGTTTTAATAGATTTGCTACGTTTTAGATAAAAGGTTTTATAACGCTTCCCTAACTATTTCATAACAGTTTTAACAAAAGGTTAGTAGCGGTCCGGTTTATGTCACACTCTGATGTGTTTTGTTTTTAAAAAGAAATTTTAAATTTTTCGCATTTTTAGAGATTACGAAAAACCGGGTCGTTTCAGTTTTAGCTTTGATACTAATTGATGCAGCAGCAGAAGAGGTAAATAAATAACCTATAAATATGTTGAAGAGAGATGAGAAAGTGTGGATCAACTGGGTGACACATATGCAAGAGAGGCAGTCGATCGAGTGCTAGAGAACATAGGCGGAGATCGATCGGTAATTTATGATTTTGATCGTCTGAAAGATTTTTCAATCACTCTAGTGGTCAATCGTCAACAGTAGAAAATAAGACAGATTCAAGCATTTTCTCGAGCGATTGATTGGCTGCAGTGAAGGTGGAATTTTCTTAACTTGCCGCAAAACTTAATATGGAAGGTCCACATTTGGAAGGCAAGAACTCCAACTTTTTAGAAGCTTTTGACTTGAACTTTGGGACGCATCTCCTTTGATGAATAAAGAAAAAAATCCTTCAAGAATAATGGAAATATCCACCATAGATTAGAAAATATGCTTGAGAGAATTTGAGTGGCCCAAAATAACAAGTAGCCCACTTGCAACCTCCGTATGGATGACTTGGTGAACGAGAACCTTCTTGATGGTTAAATACCTCTTCACACACCATTCCTCCAAGGAGTAAGAGTACAAATGTCAATAAGAGAACTTACTCAACCTCAAGTAAGCCCAATCCCGTGATGCAACACACACAAGAGACTTTGGATGCAATCCAAAGTATTGAAAAATGAATCACTCCTAATTCAAAATAAAGCAAAGGCTTTTATTAATCAAACTTCAATGTCCTAAACACACATACTAGGTGGCCATATATAGCCAATTACAAGCATAGAATAGGAAATAACAATCAAAGGAAACAACTTAGATACTTAGTCTTACATGGCTGATTACTATACTAGTGATTAGGTTACTTTCTAAAGTGATTAGTAAATCTTTCTTGCTGCCTTAGGCTCCACGTTTTTGGTGATTTTTGGGAGCTACTTTCTCTTCAAGTTTTATCATTTAGATGGTTGCCATAATCAAACACAATTGGCCCTCCTTTGTCCATTTCTTTTGGTTGATTAAGGAATGTTTCATTATCTCTATTTCCCTTGGTCTTTCTTGTCCTTCAAGCTTGTCTTCTTGGGCTCCTTTCCATAGTATTAAGTGCGTGGGTCTCCCTTGGTCTTCATGGGTTGGAAGCTCCTCTATTTGGGCCAAGATTGAGCCCTCCTTCAAATGGTTGGAAAGGAAGGCGTTGATGGGACTTTGAGCCCTTGTCTTTGTGCATGGACCTTGTAGTCCATCATTTGTACTCTATCAAATTCATTTATACGTAAAGCACAATATAGTATGTTCATTGTCTTTGCATTCATGCTCAAATTGTGCTTGTCACATTCATTATATTCGAAAGACAAATTTAAAAGATTGATTCCATTTTCGATAATATGCCATGATGCACCTCAAAGTGCAAGGAGGCAAATTTGCACTTTGCAATCGGCTAATGCCAAAACAAAACTCTCAATTTCAAACATATAGAACTTCTAACGCAGCATCCAATGATGTTCAAATTTGTAGGGCTTCAAGAAATACCAAAGAAATAGAACCATTCAAAAATTCACGATAAAAATGCAAGGGAACGAAAGTTATGCATGAAACAATAGTATGCCCCGAAACAGATTCCACAAAGATAGTTTTAGTGATCTCCAAATAATAATGCACAAAATCATGAGCTTAAATCCAAACTTCCCCAAAAAGACATCCACTTGACCATAATCCAGAGGAGGTCACACTCTCAAAATTACATAACCAAATTCCAAATGAAACAAACAAAATAGACACAAACTTACGAATTGGTCCACGGATTCCGTAAACTTGAAAACCATGACTTTAATGGACTCTTTTGTAAAAGCCTCTCCAACTAATTTTCCTTCACTCTTCTAGTCCTCCTCTCTCAATGAACAACTCGAACAAGTTGTTGGGAGAAACTCAGTATAAAATTCAACGTCCAAGAATGAAAGAACGTGAGGAAGGAAGTCTTTGGAAATCAAGTCGTTGGTTGCCCTAGACAAGAATCCGATTTATGCTTTGGGAGAAGACTCCAAAAATAGGTTGTAGCAACATCTTTTGATTGACTAAATGTGTAGATTATGGCACCATTAGGGAGGCTAAATACCCCCCCAAAGAATGCCCTAGATGCAAGATTACAAAATTGCCCTTGTGAACCAAGATTGAGCATGAGTGCTTGGCTAACATGCTAGCCGAGCACACTAATAAAAATTGATTTTTTGAATGACCTAAAAACTAACCAAACCAACCAATAATCCAATAGTTCCACAAAACATAAGTTCAACTTACTTGCTAAAACATAAAAAGAACATATTTCAAACTAAAAGGTTCAACTTAGCTTCGGAGCTTCGATCTTCAAAATGGTCATGGGTGTTGTCGTCAAACTGAAGGAATGCATCATCAATCTAAGTGAGTGAATGTATTGGTGCTTCTTTGTCCTCATGTCTAGACTCCTCTTCAATACCATTTAGTAGGATGTCCCTTGCAAAATAACAAATATTTAGATGAGTAATAAGCCTCTTGGCTCAGGCTCGGCTGATAGGGCCTTGTGGTTCATCATGCCATAAATCATAATCTAGAGATTGAACAAAAATTTTCATCCAAGACTTCAAATATAAATAATTATTACCATTAGATATGGAGGTCTAGTGATGGATTGTCTTTCAACATGACTATTGAAATCCATAATATATATATATATATCAAAAATTTTTCAAATGATTTATAATAAGAAATTCAATCAAATAAATAAATTTATACAAAATATCACACAAAAAGTTTTTTAACCCTGCTCTTATACCAATTGTAGGACCAATGTTGTCCTGGGGGTGGGGTGGGGGGGATTTAATTAGGCTAGCTAAAAGTTTTTCATGCAATATTATAATTCTATTCAAACCTTTACACGACTATTCACGGGGTGTCACTGTAATACCCGAGGTATTTAGCTACGTGTAAATCTTGGATTAAGTAAAAAGTAATATTTTTGTCATTGTGAAATTGTTACACTTTATTGTGATATTTTTACGAATAATAATGTTTTAATACCTATTTGATTTATAGTGATGCAATTAGTTATTATTATTAGAAAAATAAGAATTAATATAGGCTGCGACCAAATAATTTATGGGATAAATTTGGTGGTTGGGTTTGGCAGTCGACATCGATCATCCAGTAAATTACTAAGAGGAATTCACGGTTGATCGATGAAAGCTAGCGGTCGATCGTGTGCACTTAACTGATCGCCCGGTATACACAGCGTCGGTCTAAAAATGTGTAAGCGATGTCTGTATGTGTGAAGGGTTGTTGGAATTTATATAGTTGCGTCTCCTCATCACCTTCGAAGTGTTACAGAGTGTATTTAGGGGGTTGTGGTAGAAAACCATAAGGTTATTCTTTTGTATTCTCTCTATGTTCCTTTGGGTGTGTTTTGATTTTGTGTTTCTATGAGACATTTCAACGGTGAGAAAGGGCTGCTGCTAAGAAAGGAGAAGAGAAGGATTAAGTGAGGGAAGAGATTATGCATGTGCTTTGTCCGTAAGGACCTACATCATGGGAGTAGGGTTTATTATTGTATGATTTCCTTGTTGTTCTCTGCAAGTTATTGTTCCTGTAATGGCTTTTTCTACTCGCGTGTTACTCTGTTTGTTTAGTTTCCATATGCTAGATGATAAGAGATAATCAATTGATGACAAATTATAAAGAAGAAATGAGTTTGCATGTTTTCTAGGTGTTTTTCTTGATATACTCTCTGTATTTGTTCAGGTGCCTTCATTAATGGTTTCCCTGTGAATGAATCTATTCTTTGAGCATGAATCTGTAATTGTTTTTCCTTGATTATTCCTTGCAAATATTGTTTATGTGATAGATTTCTGCTTAGGTTCTTCTTTGTAAGATTAGTTGTTCTTCCGCATGATTTGTTCCTATAGTCTAGACGTGAATTTACTTGTAGATTTCTTACTCTGTTAATGAACTACCAATTTTATTGTTCCGCTTGGATTAGTTTGTTCTCTATAATTTCATCCCTCTATGAAGGGTTTTAATTGATGGGTTTCATGTTGTTTGAATTGTCCAATATGTTATTAGTCAGTTATATAGAGATGAGGTTTTGCATGTTTACCTGACTCCTGGACTGGCTCTATGCAAGAATAGGCTGTAGATATATTACCTCTATGCCTCTGTGAATTGTTCTTCCCTATTAGTGAACTTGTTCCTTGAGAATAAAACCTTTAGATAAATTAGTTTCTTAAATAAATCAATCTGTTAATAATCAAATATGAGGAAATAGGTTTGTACATGATTCTCCTAAAGTTAATATCCTCATATGATAAATTGAAATTGAAGTAAAATGTTCCCCATGGTACCTTCTATTAGATTTAGTATAACTTAGAATCTGGTTGTACATATTGTTTTAGTGGTCATAGATGTGCGATGAGGTGTATGACTACTGTGATATATTTTCTAAATGAAGTTTATATTATGTTTTCTTTAATAGTATGTTATGTGTCTTTAATGCATAGTAGGTTTAATTGTTGCTTTATGTTAGCATGCTTAGTGTTAAATTATAGTTGATGCATGATTCCTGCTCATTGTTGTTAATTAATTGTATTATTGCTTGTGATATTTGATTTGCTATATGACATTCATGCAGACATGTCAGCAGGGTTGCATATCATGCATTGCACAGAATAATAATGAACTTAATGGGCATTTTCTACATGAGTTCGGAGACTGAAAGGTTTCTCTCACGTAGAAAACAACTCGTTTGGGTGAGTTCAAAGACTGAAGAGGTTGTTCTCGCTCATCAGGTGGGTGAGTTCGGAGACTAAAGAGGTTTCTCTCACCCAATTGTAAATAAACATAAACGTAAATGGATTCATTTTTACGTGAGTTCAGAGACTGAAGAGGTTGCTCTCACATGGAAATGAATCCATGTGGTGATTCCGAGACTGAAGAGGCTGCTCTCACCCAGCGTATAAATCTAAAAGACATATGCATATAGAGTTGTCATAGGCATTGCATTTTCATTTTATTTATATCTCTTATTGGGCAATAGGCTCATTATTCCTCTTGTGATGTAGCTATTAATTATGATCCAAGTGAAGTGAACGTGGAAGAAGTGTGATGCAATGTAAGGTTGTGTTACCATTCACAGATCGACCTTGGGGTTTATGGCTCATGAAGAAATAAAAGTGTTTAATTTGTTAAAAGACTTTATATTATGATTTTCAAATGTTTTAAATAATATTGTTTGAAAAATAGTTAATGTTTCCGTGTATTTACTCTGATGTCTCTTTTAAGTATTTTTGAACGGGTTTAAAAATGATTAAAGTTTATAGAATTGTGAAATTGACATATAGAAATGTAAAAACTGAAATGGGATGTTACAGTCACCCTTTTGCTTGACTATTCACAAGGGTTCATCCTAGATGTAGCAGTAGGAGTACAATGAACTGAAATGGAAATTACAACTTTGAGACCTAACTCTCTCAAATGAAAACTCTCAAGTTTAGGAGTAAGAGAGTTAGCTAGACACTTAATTGTTGATGAGAATTCTTGCAGTAAAATCAGCAGGGTTTCAGTACGATTCTTTTTTGGTTAGATTGCAATTCAGAGTCCCTCTATTTATAAATATTGTTCTACCAGTCTACCCCCATCTTGTCTGGTCAATCGCTTATCGACTTTTAGAATGTTACCATTGTGAACCTTGTAGGTCTAGTCACCCACTTCTTCGTCACCGGTCGACCGCTTCTACGCTTTTCAAGAAAATGACTCGACTCTGCCTAATGTTTGGTCAATGCTTTACACTGCTTCAAAATGCAGAGCTCCATTAATATTTCTTGTTGACCGCTCCCACGCCTCTGGTCTAGCGCCTCTGCAGTTTTGGCTCTCCTCAGCCTTTCTGGTCGACCACCTTCTCAATCGTGGTCGACCTATTCCATGTGTTTTGCACATTCTCAATCTTCTAAGTCCCAATAATCAACTTATAATCTTCATGAACTTAGAGAAACATGTTAGAACATATAAATGTTATTTTTAAGGGTATTTCAAATGAAGATTAATTATAAACTAAATAATAATCAAGTTAAGCACATTCAAAACATAAATAACTTATTATTAACTTAAAAACTCATCATCAAAACAAATACGCCTAAGGTCTATTAGACTAACAATTTTGGGGAAGGAAATCAACAAGACAAAGGAAAGAGAGTTTGGGAGGATCCCTTGGAAGCTAGAATGGGTGGTAAGATGCCCCAAGTTAATTTGTGCCTTAAATGCAAAAAGAGGCATTTTAGTGAATCCAAGGCAGTTATTGGACAATGCTTTAAATGCTTTGAATATGGTCACTTTGTCTAGGACTACCCTATGTTGACTGAGGAACATAAGAAAAGGAACACCCCTAACATTTTTGCCTTATGGAACCTAATGATGATAGTTATCCTGCAGTCGTATAAGGTATTATTTATGTTGGTGGTGTTGTAGCATATACTTTGATATACTTAGGGGCGTCTCATTCATTTGCATCATATACGTTCAATAACCAATTCGATATTTTCCTGGCATATTGAACATTAGTATATTGTGTTGTTGTTAGGAAAATGTTTATATTCTAAGCATGTTCTAAAAGAATGTATAGTAGAAATAGATAGCAGACATTTATATACAGACCTTATCGTAATATATGAAAGGGTTTGACGTTATCCTTGATATGAATTGGTTGTTTGAGAATTTCGACACCATACACTATAGAGCCAAAATAGTGCATTTTCAACCACCAAATGGTGAAGAATATACTTTCAGGGTATGAAGGATAGTTCTAAATTGCCTATTATTTTGACCTTAAAGGCACATCAGTTACTGGAAGGTGGATACACTGACTTTCTAGCCAGTATAGTTTACACAAGTATAAGAAATAACACAAATTTGAACGAAATTCTAGTGGTTCAATATTTTTTGAAATATTTTCTAGATGACTTACAAGGATTACCACCTTATAGGAAAATTGAATTTGTTATTGATGTGTACCCTCACACTACTTCTATATCCAAGAAGCCACATAGGAAGGCACTGGTAGAGTTTAAAGAGTTAAAGTCTCAAATTGAAAAACTATTAAATAAGGCTTTTATATGCCCTAGTTTTTTTGCCATAAGGAGCACATGTATTGTTTGAGAAGAAGAAAGATAGATCCATGTGAATGTGCATCGATTATAGGGAATTGAAAAATGTGACCATAAAGAATAAATACCCTTGACCAAGAATTGATGATTTGTTCGACCAACTACAAGGTGCCAGTGTGTTTTCCAAAATTGATATAAGATTATGATATTATCAGCTGAAGGTGAAGAATGATGATATCCCAAAAATCACTTTTCAAACCAGATATGTTCAATATGAATTTTTGGTCATGTCTTTTGGTTTTACTAATGTGCCAACAACATTCATGGATCTGATGAATCGTGTTTTTAAATACTATTTACACAATTTTATCATTGTATTCATTGATGATATATTAGTATACTCTTGATCAATGGAGGAACATGTGGAACATCTGAGGCTTACGTTGTCAGTTTAAAAATGCATCAACTATATGCAAAGTTTTCCAAGTGTAAATTCTAGCTTGAATGAGTTAATTTCTTAGGTCATGTAATATCTCAGGATGTACCATGGTAGATCCAACCAAGGTTCAAGCTATATTGGAATGGTCACAAGCATTGAATATTGGTGAAGTACGTAGTTTTATGGGGTTAGCTGAAGACTACTAAAGATTTATAGCAATGCCTTTCACCCGATTAACGAAGAAAGATATGAAATTTTGGTGGAATGATGAACGTGAAACTAGTTTCCTAGAACTCAAACAAAGGTTAATTAATGTACCATATTAGAAATTTTGGGGTGTGTACTGATGCAAGAAGGAAGGGTAATCCCATGTGCTTCTAGACAATTGAAGAATTACAAACAAAATTATTCGACACACGACCAAGAATTGATTGTGGTAGTTTTTGCATTAAAGACATGGAGACATTATCTATATGGACAATGCTATGAGATCTTTACTGACCACAAAAGCTTGAAAAACATCTTCACTCAGAAGGATTTGAACATGAGACAAAGAAAATGGTTAGAATTTGTGAAGGATTATGAGTGTGAAATTAAGTACCATCTAGGAAAGGCTAATGTGGTGGCAGCTACTTTGAGTACAAAAGTTGAATCAATGAGCTATGTAATAGAGGGATTACCTATGACACTTCGACACAAAATAAATAAGTTAGGTTTAGAAATGCTATAAACACAAACAATGTTTATTTTATTAGCTATTATACCATAACCTACAATATTAGAAAGGATTAAGGAAATTAAAAAGGAAGATTCCAAATGTGTGAGCCTTAAGTCTAATAAAACATCAAATGTTGCTCCAAATTTTACCATTTTTGAGGAAGGCATGGTTAATTTAAGGATAGATGGAGTATTCCCAAAGACAAGGATGTACAACAAGAGATTTTATCTGAGGCACATTCTTCTACTACCTCGGTACACTTGGGAAGCACCAAGATGTATAAATATAAAACAACATTAATGGTGGCCTAATCTCAAGAAAGATGTCCCCTAACTTGTATAATCATTTGATTTACCAATAAGTTAAAGCAGTGCACTAGAGGCCATCTAGAACCATACAACCTCTGCTCATTCCTAAATGAAAATGAGAACAAATATTAATGGACTTTATAATCACTATGCCAAAGACGATTAAAGGTTATGTTGCCATATGGGTAGTTGTGGATAGACTAACAAAATCAACACACCTTTTACCAATACAACGATCATATTCCATGAATGAATATGCAATGTTATATATTCAGGAGATAGTACGATTACATGGAATTCCAGTATCAATAGTATCTGATCAAGATACTCGATTTACATCGATATTTTGGAAAGGTTTACATAAAGCCATGAGTACTAGATTGAACTTTAGTACAACATTTAATTCTCAAATGGATGGACAATTAGAAAGAACAATTCAAAACCTTGAAGACATGTTACGTGCATGCATAGTATAATTCCAAGTCACTAGAGCAAGATGTTACCATTTGGTAGAATTTGCATACAATAATAGTTATCAGACCACCATTGGAATGACACTATATGAGGTACTCTATGGGAGGAAATATAGGTCTCCTTATACTGGGATGAGGTTGGAGAAGCTAGAATACTTGGCTATAAAATTATTCAACAAACTACAAAAAATGGTAGCTCTTATGTGTCAAAGAATGTTGATAGCTCAAAGTAGGTAGAAACATTACACGGATTGTTGAAAGAAAGAAATGGAATTGGAAATTGGAGATATAGTGTTTTTGAAATTCTCACCTTTCTAAGGAATAATACGATTCAGGAAAAGGGAAAAACTCAGTCCAAGATTCATTGGACATTTTTGGATCAAGAAAAGAGTTAGGAATGAGGCATATAAGCTTGAATTACCATCTTCCATGGAGGGAATACATGATGTATTCCATGTATCAATGTTAAGAAAATACATTCAAGATCCTACTCATGTGATTGTACCTACCAGTATACCAATTCGATCTGCTCTAAATTATGAGGAGAAACCAATACAATTTTTTTACTAAAAAAATAAAAGAACTCATGAGCAAACAGATCCCTCTAGTAAAAGTGTTGTGGAATAAACACATTATAGAAGAAGCTAGCTGGGAAAGAGAATGTTATATGAAGAAGCATTATCCAAAGTTATTTTAGAAGCAAATTTTGAGGATAAAACTTTTTCTAGAGGAAAGGATTGTAACACCCAAGAAACTATTCGTATAAAGTTATATATTTTTTTTGAATTGAAGAAATTAAAAATAGTTAATTATTATTAAGTTAGTGTAAAACCAGGATTTTAATTGATAAATAAAATGAAAATCCTAAAAAGATATGTTACATGGTGATTTTGGTGTTGTAGTAGGCGTCTAGAATTAGAATGGATATTTATCACGAGAATGAACAACTATGGATGAGTATCTACAGCAGAAGGGATGCATCCACGGCGGAAAAGAATAATTAGTATCCACGTTGAAAGGGATGCATCCGCAACAGAAAAGAATAATGAGTATGTGCGACAAAAAGGGATGCATCTGCTAAGAAAAGGAATAATAAGTATCCACAGAGGATGGGACGCATCTAAGGAATCATGAGTATTCGTGGTAGAAGGGATGCATCCATGGCAAAAAAGAATAATGAGTATTCGCATAGGAAAGGAACGCATCTACGGTGGATAAGTGAATAAGTAAAATGTTGTCGTTGAATTAGGGTATCTGTTAATAATGAGGATCTGTGAAAAGAAATGCGTTCACGGTGGATAGGTAGGGTGAAAGAAATGTCATAATTTGATTAAAAGATTCATTGATAACGTGTATCTGTGGAGGAAAATGCATATGCGGAAGGATAAACGTTTGCAAATACTATGACACATGTATATACAAAAGGAAACACGTCCGCTATTGATAAGTATAATGGAAGAAATGTCGTTGTTCACTTAAATGATTCATGGATAATGGGTATCCACGGAGAGCAACGCATATGCAATGGATATGTAAAATGGAAGAAACATAGTCATTTGATTAAAGGATTTACGCATTTCGAGTATCCGCGAAAGGAAATGTGTTCAGGGCGGACAACAAGGTGGGCAAAAAAGTCATCATTTAAATGCTAGGGCGTCTAAAGTACAGTGAAATTACAGAAGTGTAAGCATTCGTGGAAAAGAATTTATTCGTAGGATGACATGGCGATAAGTGGTTGGTGGATTACATTTGAAGGGGGTGAATATTCGTAGTAAATATGCTCCGTGGATGCGTATATATCCGTAGTAGATATTTAGTCATCCACGAATGCATGAATACCTGTGACAAGTGTTTGTTAATTAATCGGCCTTCAAAATTAATTAACACTTAAATAGGAAATCATGAGCCACTGATTATATTGGATTAAGGTATTAAAAAGGCCATGATTACATTTATGATTCTAAGCCTAGGGAGATTGTTGTATCTAAAAAACAATGGGGGCATGAAGCTGAAGCTCATGACTCACCATCTTTTTTCTCTCTCCCTTCACTCTATAAAAATGGGTGAACTGATGAGGGGATTTTCATCATCCTCACTAAGAAGCACTTAGAAGGAAGAATCTATACTTCCTCGCAAAGGTAAGTGAGCTCTCCTTGTAATGTGCTCTTGAGTTTTTTAGTTGGTTGTTAAAGTTAAGGATGATGAGAAATAGGGTTTTATTTGTTAATGGATTAGATTTGAAAGTATGGTTTTGACTTGGTCACTAAGATACATGGTAATAATCTAAAATTATAGAAGCATGTTCACTAACAGTGGTATCGTTTCGCTTATGAGTCAGTTACAATTTTGAAACTATGTTGTTAGACCTTGGAATTTTATGAACCGAAACATTATAGTAAGATTTCTAAAATTTTGGAGACCGAACTGGGCAGTAAAAAGAAACCAAGGAACTAAGGTTGAACAAAGTTTGATATAATCTATTTAAGTTTAAACATGCTTTTAAGAATATGATACTAATATAATAATTGTGTATTTTAGGTGATTCTATGCGTAAAAAGTTGATCAAGCTGCTGAAGATTTTAAGGTAAGTGGTGTTGCATGTGTGTGGCATTCGAGCCTACATCACGGAACCCTAGGACTTCATAGTTAAGGATGATATCATGAGCTTTATGGTTATGTTTTGTTTAATTTAGGGTAAATGACAAATCAACCATCGTGATTTGTGGTCAATGATAAGTCAACCACTATGGTATATTTTTTAACAAATAAACCACTGACGTATGGAAAAATGACAAAGTCAATATCGCAGTTACGTTCGTCGTTAACAAGTTGACATGAGACATGCAGTGTCTCAAGACACCGCGAGACACACGGTTTCTTGAGACTTGGGTGTCTCAAGACACCGCATGTATCGCGGTGTCTTGAGACAAGACACCGCATGAATAGTATGCGGTGTCTTGACTTAAGACACCACATATTCATATGAGACACCACATGAATGCGGTGTCTTGAGACACCCAAGTCTCAAGACACCGAGTGTCTCGCAGTGTTTTGAGGGACCGCGTGTCTTATGTCAACTTGTTAATGGCGAACATGACCGGAATGTTGGTTTTGTCATTTTCCCATACGTCAGTAGTTTATTTGTTAAAACAAATACCATAGTGGTTGACTTGTCATTGACCACAAACCACGTTGTTGATTTGTCATTTACCCTTTAATTTACAATAACACGTATCGAAGGATATAAGGGTAATGTTGTCCTATGTTTACAGTGGATATCCTGGTTGTTATACTATGTTTATGCGTTTGTTAGATAAATATGGTTGCATGCATTATTCATACATTATCAAATATATTTTTCAGTAAAGGAAGGAAAAATGTTATGTATAAGTTTTTCATAAAGAAATGGAAATGGAAAATACGTGATGGATTGTTGCGAGAAGGGCTAAGTGGCTTGTCCTGTGAGGAGGACCAAATGGTGTCCACTCTCCCTAGAGCTCGAGTTAGGTTGTCTCATTAGGTGGATCAAATGGTGTCTACTTTCTCCAAAATGATTGCTCAATAATTAAATGGTTAAATGTAAAGAAGAAAAAGAATATATAAACAAAATTTGAATATTGCATCATGTTAATAATTATGTACACCCCTTGCTGAGTAATAAGCTCATAGTTTAGTTTCCGTGATGTAGGTGAAAATGAGAGTCTATATGAAAACATGCATAATGGTTGTGAGAGTGGAGGAGGTGCTTCCTTGGATTTGTAATTGGGTTGTTACTCCTGAATCAATTAGGGGGACGCTAGTGGCCAAAGGAGACAGTCAGATGGAAGTATAGTTGAGTTATGGGTTTTCAATTAAAATAAGATGTTAAGATGTTAATAAGAACAACATGTTAATAAGGACTTTTGTAATATCAGACACTACATATGAGCCTAAGGGCTTATGGTGTTTTAAATATTAACCTGTTTTTTATGTTAGTCAATTTTCTTTTATGTTGAATGAGACATTGAAATCTTTCACGTTTAACTATTTCAGTAGAAATTTCATAAACTGCAGTTTTATAACCAAAGTTGTAAACATGAAAAAACAATATTTAAAATTGGGTCATTACAAATCATGTTCCAAATTTCATAAAAAAACTAATATCAATAACACTTGAAATCCCCTATTTTATGCAAAATTATAGTCTGGGTACTACAGTCCCCAAACAATGCCTAGTGCTTGTGTATTTGAGTGCTAGAGCTCTCTCCCATGACGTTGTAGCACCCAATTTCTATTTCTTTTAATATTTTCACATGAAACCTAGCTCTAGAGCGCTCTAGCAAAGCACTGTAGTGCTCCCACTTTGTTTTTCACAACTCCTAACTTGTTTTCCATTTAATTCTCAAAACAAGTTTGGAGTTGTTTTCACAACTCCAAACTTGTTTTCACTCTATCTGATCTAGAACCAAGCATTACATTCCATCAATACTTTCCTCATTATACAATAAATAACATGATTTAACAATCATCAAGGTTAAAACTATACCCACCAAAATACATCAATTTCTTATCTTTAATAAACCAACACAACCTAATCTATCCAACATCAACAATAGATATCAACACATAAACTAACCATGCAATACATAACCTAGTTTAGGAATACTTAGGTTAGAAATTCTTACCTCTTTTATCTCTTTGTTTATCCACTTTCAATTCTTGATTCTTATGTCTTTAGAATGCTCTTGATGTGTAGACTAACTCTTCTTTAGAGCTTGAGCATCAATTCCTCATGTTTTCCCTTCTTTTACTCTCTTTGGCTCTTCCTTTTCTTTCTCTTTTTTTCCCTCTCTTCTTTCTCTTTGGATCAACACCAAAATGGCTGATTGCTAAGCTTTTTCTTCAAGTTCCAGAAGACTCCTAGGGTAAAATTACTCTTTTATACATTTTGTCATTCCTAATTTACCATTTACCCTTCCCTATATATGTCTTTTCAAAAATACCTTAATTACTTATAATTAACATGTAATTAGCTTAACTTAATAAATCTTAATTATTCTTAAGCTAATCATCATGATTACATAATTAATCATGATTGATTAACTTTAACTACCCTTCAATTACACTTTAATAACATAATTAGTTACTAATATTAGGGTTACACACATCGCCACCCTATTGGCCTCAGATTTTTATTCCATAATTTACTTCATCATTTTAAATGGAGTCTACACGACCTGCTTCATACTCTTCAAATCGGACTCAAGTATATAATATTAATCACCTAAAATCAAAAGTCATAATTAGACTACTCCCCTATGCACCATGTTGACTTTACATATGCATAACGTTTTATCCTCCTATCGAATTGACTTAATTCCAAAGCCAATGACTACCTTAAGGTATCTTGCGAATTTAAAACATTTTGAGATTCTAAATATGATGACCTTTTCAATGAACATCAAACAGTGGTTATGTTCATAAAAACACTTTCACTAACTTTTGTGCAAAAAATATTATCTTTCCAATCACACCTCCAATTTGTTTAGTTGCACCACCAATTGATTAAAGTATCTAATGCTATACTTATTTTAATCCAAGCCATCATTATGTTCCACTGAAACAAAATGATGTTTTCAACCCACATATGTTATAATTTATATGAGCTCTAATTTTGCATCAAAAAGCAATTTTGTACAAATTAGTGTGAAGAGGTGGAGTCAGAGGTTCAACTTAGTCTTGAATCTGGTAGTCCACATGTTCCAGCAAAGACGAAGTGATAGGATGAGTTCATAAGAGTGCCAGAAGGAACCAGATGAGAAGCAAATCTATCTGATCTTAAGGAGCAATTAGTTGTGCAGTGATAAGATTGTTTTTTCACAAGTTGATCTAGAGAAGCAAATGGAAGAGTTGAGTTCTTCCATCCAAATAAAACACATGATTTTATAGTCTTAGGTGATCTTGTGTCAATGTATTAGATTTTTTCTTGGTGATTGGCTTGTACCTAAAATTTTTTTTAACAATAGCCCTTTTATTTAAGTTGCTTTTGTTTGGAAAGAAATAATCACTTCTTAGTTGAAAAGTCTCTCGTTCTAGGAGAAAATCCCCCTCCTTCATAATCTCTTTTGATTTAAACATCAAAAGATTGCATAAATTATTAACCTCCACTTCAAACTTACAATTTTGGAAATATGTTGTAGTTTAGCATGGTATTAGAGCATTTTACCTCTTGTGAGAATATAATAACCATTACAGGTAAGCCCACAAGCAATATAGCGTACCAAGAAATGATATAAATTATTAAATTAATCTTAACAAAATATAAGATTTTGGAAGTAGTGGCAATTGAATTGGTAATTATGGGTAACTTGGTATGAATCCCATCATATCTAAAAATCATTAAGATATGAATTTTTATATGAAAGTGATAAATCCACTAGAAATGAACATAGTCACTGTCTATGACTAATTGAAAAGGTTATGGTGATTATTAATTCAAACCATTTTGTAGTTATAAAATAGACACATAAATAAAGTGTATGGATTTGGATTGAAAGAATTTGAATGTATGTAATAAAAGTTATGCATGTTAACATTTGATGAGTCCAAAAATGTATTGTTTTGGAAAAGTTCTTTAAATGGGACTTTAGAGTGGGAATTTGGAGACGTTTCTAAATGAAAAGATGTTTCTAATACATTGAAGTATGTGTCCATGTGATAAAATTGGAGTGTGAATAGCCATAGATATTTACGAGCGGTCGAATGATATAGGGTATGGTCGATCGAAAAATAGACAGAGTCCTTGATTTTTAGACCATAGTCATGAGTAGTCAATAGCAGTTGAGGGGCAGTCGACCATACCTTGTATTTTTGGGATGTTTCCTTAGATTTTTAAACAATTTGTTTACCCATTGTATAAACTATTGTGGAGTATTGTTTGAGACATCGATAGAACATGTCTAGATTGATGTATGACACCCTTTCATGCATCTTATTGTGTGTCTAATAACAAGATTTGTATGGTTTACATTTCATGCAATATTAGTATGTATTATATGCATTTAATGTCTGCATAGTGAGAATTTCAAATCATGCATTCTGAAATATTTATATGTACAAAACATATTATCTAGGTGGTATTGTTTGTCACAGAGAAACCCAATATACCTTGTCAGACTAAGTATTGTGTGACATATGTAAAGTGGAAAAATAGAAGGGGAGTGATTGTGGGTCTGATGTGCCACGGATTCCCTTTATTCACAACCAAGTACGGAGATTCTCTAATAATTTTTATTATGTTTATTTTGAAGAGGTTCAAAGGAGAAAGAGGATAAATTACATTCATCCAACATTCAAATATATTATGGTGTTCTTCAACATGAAGCATAAATGGAAAATCGAGCATGAAATTGAAAGACTTGTAGTAAATTGCAAAATTTGGGATCTGTCCTTTTAAGCTTATTTGGCATTTTCGATGATGTTAAATATTATATATGTAACATCCCATAACTTTTTCTATATAAAAAATTTCTTTCTTTTAAAAACACTCGTGAGGGAAAACCAGAGTAACAAACATACAGTGGAAGTCTTTTACATATAAAACTCAGAGTAAACGAAATGCGAAAGTCTTTTATAGTTAAATACCACAATCTAGTAGTTTAAAAGCTATTAAGTAAACACAGGTAAAATGTTAACTTAAAACAGTTTGAAGTTGTTAAATAGTGGAATACTTTTAAAACATTTAAATACATTTATTCCATTTTCGTGAGCCATAACCTCAAGGTCAATGTCACCAATAGCACAAATGCCCAACCCGGAAATACTCCATTAGTTACGTCCTTTATCAGCTTTATCCAATCATCGGCTCTGTACCTACATCAATGGGACCTAACTATGAGCCTAAAGCTCAATAAATGGTATAAACGTAAAACATGAAATACACATATAACTTTTGTAACATCGTATATAGTTTTCAGTTTTGCTTATCTGTTACTGTTTCTGTATTTTACTATTATTTATTTTGTTTCTATGTTGGGCGTATCCAACCGGACCACAAAAATCGTTATTTATTGTTCTTATCTTTTACTGTTATTTAATTTGTTCATGTGCCGAGCGTATCCAACCAAACCACGCAAACATCTGTTTACTTATCTTTGATTTATGTGACAAGCGTATCCAATCGAACCACATCTATTTACTTATCTTTGGTTTCTGTGTCGGGCGTAACCAACCGGTCCACAAAAACAACTATTTACGTTTATTTCATTTTCGTGTACTTTAGGATTCCAAGTATTAACGTTGTTGTGCACATACAATCCTATCTAACCTGTTATTCGATTGTATTCTTAAAACGTGATCCGTCCTAACTAATGAACTGAATTTACATCTAATAAACATACAATTCATAATAAGCAATTAAACAAACAATAAACACCCTTAATTCTTGTGATGTAGGCCCTTTCGGACAAAATACTCGCATTACCACTTACCTGGAGTCCTTAGTTTTAATGGTTTACCACTTAAAGTTTCTCCTTCGCAAAACCTTCAGATTTCCACCTTTACACTTGCTGAAACTTCTCCTTTACAGAATCCTATTTGTCATAGAGAACGCCTCCGAAACAACTCCATCAAATTTAGTCTCTCACTGCCCTTGACTCTCTTGGTCTTCTTTCTAAAAACTCCAAAAATTCAACCCTCACCCTCACAGACACAAACTCCATAACTCATGGTTTCATCTTCTTCCTCCAGACACAGCCACGGTTTCTCACTGTCCATACAACATAAAATATCCTCTCACGGCTTCCTTCTCTGTAAACCTTCCTCCAAAAGCCTCACGGCTTACTATCACTCTCACTGAACCAACACAGCTTCTCTCCAAAATTCAGCAGAGCTTCCATAGAGTTTCTTCTCTATGAAATCAATTTGCCATCCTCTCAATTTATAGGCCACGTCCAATGCCTCTTCAGCATTCCACTGAAGACAAAATGTCAAGGGACTTAACCTCTTCAATGTCCAGCAACTCTTCGACGTCTAGATGTTTCAGACAACGATTCCTTCCATCTTCTACATCGGTTAAGCCTTTCTAGATAATCATCATAAATGGCAGTCGATTGTGCCGGTCGATCATTTCCTTTGAACAATCGACCTCTAACCACTAACATGCATTCTGTTTCAACTCCGGATGATCAGACCAGACGATCGCGTTCATGCTATCTGATCGCCACATTCATTGATCAATTGTCCAACAGAATATTCACGTGAATATATATTATGTAATATTATATCTCTAACCTCCATAAATCTATATATTATACACTTAATAAACTCTAATTTGCTTTCCAAATTTATCCAAAATGTCCCCTTCACATGATTCCATTCAATATATCCATAAATTTATCCCCCCATAATTAAGCTATAATCCATAATTCTTTTTCCACCTTATTCTTTACTAAATTCAGTATACACTAAAATATTCTAGATCTTATACCATCAACCTTATTATATCCAAGTATATTTTCTCTTACCAATTTCACTGACTGTCAATCACTAACCCAGTCCTGATATCATTCTTTCTAACTAAAAATATCATCAACCCATTCTCCAATAACCTTAATATTTCCTTAAGCTACTTAATCTAGAGTATCATGGTTCACTTTATATGAATATATTTCCCTTTACTAACACCTTTAATTATCCAGGGATTAATATAACAGAATTCGAGGTATCACAATCCACTTCTTCCAATATGTTTCTCTTGACCAACATCCTAAATTGTCTAATTTAGCTCCTATCATCCCAAAATTATCACTTAAGCCTTGTGTTTAGCTCCACAAAAATTCAAGATATTACATTATATAAAAAAGTTTTCTTTACAAAGATTGTAGCTGACATCTCAAGGTTTCTAGAATAGGCTAGTTCGTTAAATTTGAAGTTTGTTTGCTATGTCAAAAGGCCCACAAACAGAGAGCTACATTTCTATTTAAGAGCCCTGATTTTACTTACCCAAATTAGAAGCTCAAGTCGATTTGAAGTCCAACCTATGATCCAAGATGAAGGCACACCTCATGAAGTGGATCAAGGGATGCCAACACATGTGCTTAACATATTAATGAGGGATCCACCAAAGAGAAGAAGGACCATGAATTTGAATTCATTCAAATTAGAATGAAGTTCAAATTCATTCAAATATTTATTTACTTTAAATTCAAGTTATTTTAAAGTTTTCATAGATAGTTTAAATTCAAGTTATTTTAAAGTTTTCTAGGATAGTTTAAATTCAAGTAATTTTAAATTTCAAACATATAGATAAGGGTTGGTTAAAGATAACTATATGCCAATCCTTTTCCTAATAGAAATTTTTTTCAACATGAGTTATTTATACCCCACCAAAATTCATTAGAAGTTTTTTAGCTTTAGGATGAATAAAAATCCCTTTTAGCTTTGGCTATTTTCTCTCTTTCTCTTGGATTGTTGATATTCCTTGAATTGAAAAACTAAAGTTCAAGTGTTATGAGAATTACTTGATCTTTAGATTCTTGCAATTCTTCTAGCCAATTTTGATTGATGAATAAGTTCAAAGATTGCAATCAAACTCACTATTTGGGTTAGTGAGAATTCTCTTTTTGATTCATCAAGGAGTTCTTTGGAGGAATAAAAAAAATTGTAAAGGGGTAATTTTTCCCCAAGCGAATCAGCTGATCAACATATCCACCTTGATTGACTACCTATCATCTTTCGTCAATGCAGTTTTTGATCGACCTGCACCGTTTTGGCCATATCTTGGCCGTCTCTCAGAATTTGCCCACGAAACTTTGAGGGTTACTTTATAACTCATTGTGTCAAAATATCGCGTTGAAATTGATTGATTAGAGTTGTTTCCGTTGCAGTTGAAGTTTTCCCAGAGATTCTACGAAATTCCAAATTGTGGGCTTTCGCGTCGTTTTTGAACCCTACGTTCGCACATCATTTGGTATCAGAGCCTATTTTGACCCTATCGACATATTATTTGTGTGTTCTTATCCATTCTACATGATGACAAGAGACTACAATTATGATATGGATTACATGGCAGAAGAAGATTTACAAGTTTCCATTCCTACTTTTAGCAGATCTGAATGGCCAAAAGATTACATAGCTTGGGCAGAACAAGTGGAAGAGGTGTTTGCTTACCACAAATATTTGGAAAGAACCAAAGTCTGAATAGCTACTTTAGTGGTTACCAGGAATGCTAGCTTATGGTGGAAAAATCTTAAGGCTAATAGAAGTCGTGTAGGAGAACAAGACATTTGAACATGGAAAACTATAAAGAGTTTAATGAGGCATCAGTTTGTACCTAACTACTATAGGCAAAAGCTATTTTTACAAGTTCAGTGCCTAAAGCAAAGGACTTTATCAATAGAGGAGTACATCGCCAAGTTTGAAACCTTAAAACTAAGAAGTTTCCTCGAAGAACCAGAAGAACAAACAATCATTCATTTCATCAAGGGTTTAAACATTAAGATCGGTAAGGTAGTAGAACTACAAGTATATCGCAACATGAGAGAGGTCATACAACTAGAACTCAAGTTAGAAAGGTAAGCTCAACTCATTACCACATTGGAAAAGATAGCTCAACAACTTGTCAATTTGAAAACAAGTTGTGCACGCGCTCCACCTTTGTATACACAAGAACATGTTGAGGTACTAGAAGAAACCCTAGAGATGGAAGAGCAGTTTGAAGAAGATGTTATATCACCTCAAGATGGGTCATTATTATCTCTCGATTCCCAGAGCATGAATGAAGAACTTTATGAACTCTAGATGAGAAAAAAGTGAAAGCTGAACACATAGAGAGCAAAGTTGATTCCGTGACGACAACTATTGAAGATGAATTATTGGTGGCAAATAATGAAGAGGAGGAACCACAAGAGGAAATATATTATATTCAAAGGGAACCCCTCAACGTAAAGGTTCAAAGTGCTCTAACTCTCCAACTCCGAGAAGAGGAATCTCAAAAGGAACAAACTTTTCACATCCACTGCTTCAACAAAGACAAGGTTTTCTCTTTGATCCTTAATGATAGAAGTTATGTCAACATGGGTTCTATGGATATGGTTAAAAAGCTTGGCTTGGAGATATTAATACATTGAATTCCTTACAACTTACAGTGGCACATTGATAAGGAGCAAACTTTTATTAGCCGATGTCTAATAAAGAAAAAGGTATGTTCTTTATTCATTGATGGAAGAAGTTGCACCAATTTGGCTTTCATGAATCTTGTGGAAAGATTAAAGTTAGAGACTACCGAGCATCCTACACCATATTGTTTGAATGTGAAGAAAGAAAAAGATTTATTATTGGTTTCAAGAGGCATGTGCCATTAAATGAATTGATTGCATGGATTATTAGAATTGGATGGATAAAAAGAAATAAGGATATTAGTGTTCATTTGGAAATTTGTGATAGCAATTTTGATCAAGTGACTAAGGATTAATTCTTTATTTCCAATGGAAGTTCATTTAAGGATAACAACTTTTGCATGATTAGTTTTGGCTTTAGAGAGTTGTTGAACCGAAAGTTTCTTGTTCGATATTTGTGGGATAGAAGGAAAAATTCTAATTTGATGAAGCTTCTGAATTTTATTACTTATGATACTTATATGGAGGATAAAGAGATTGATTATGAAGAGGTCCATTGTAAAATGCATGAGAAGGGATTTTTGGAAGTCTCAAGAGTTTCGGCCTTCTATAACAAACAAGACTTGTTTAGAGTGTCAACCTACTACAACAAACAAGATTTGTTTTCTTATTTCACTCCTGAAGATTTTAAAGCTTTTGCAATTTTTATGATCCATGACTTGTCTCCTTATTATGGGAAAGAAGACTATGGAGGAGAAAACTTAGATTTGAGGTCAACCTTGAGAGGATGATGTGCTACAAATTCCCTTTATTCGCTACCAAGTATGGAGGTTCTCTAATGATTTTTATTATGTTTATTTTGAAGAGGTTCAAAGGAGAAAGAGGATGAATGTACATTCAACTATATTATGGTGTTCTTCAACCTGAAGCATAAGGGGAAAATCAAGCATGAGATTGAAAGACTTATGGTAAATTCCAAAATCTGGGTCTAACCTTTGAAGCGTATTTGGCATTTTTGATGATGTTCAATATTTTATATCAAAATTTGTTCTTCACAAAGATTGTAGCTGACATCTCAAGGTTTTTAGAATGGGCTGGTTTGTTAAATTTAAAGTTTGTTTGCTATGTCAAAGGGCCCATAAAGAGAGAGCTATGTTTCTATTTAAAAGGTCCGATTTCACTAACCCAAATTAGAAGCCCAATTCGATTTGAAGTCCAACCTATGATTCATGATGAAGGCACACCTCTTAAAGTGGATCAAGGGATGCCAACACATATGCTTAATTGCCATATTGATGAGGGATCCACCAAAGAGAAGAAGGACCACAAATTTGAATTCATTCAAATTAGAATGAAGTTCAAATTCTTTCAAATCTTTATTTAGTTTAAATTTAAGTTATTTAAAAGTTTTCATAGATAGTTTAAATTCAAGTTATTTTAAAGTTTTCTAGCATAGTTTAAATTCAAGTAATTTTAAATTTCAAATAGATAAATAAGAGTTGGTTAGGAATAACTATAAGTCAATCCTTTTCCTAGTAAAATTGTTTTTCAAGGCGGACTATTTATACCCCACCAAAACTCATTAGAAGTTTTTTAGTTTTTGGATGAATAAAAATCCCTTTTAGCTATGGCTATTTTCTCTCTTTTTCTTGGATTGTTAATAATCCTTGGATTGAAAAACTAAAGTTCAAGTGTTGTCAGAATTACTTGATCTTTGGATTCTAAAACAAGTTTGAAGATTGCAATCAAACTCACTACTTTTGTTAGTGAGAGTTCTATTTTTGATTCACCAAGAAGGAGTTATTTGGAGGAATATAAAAATTATAAAGGAGAAATTTTTCCCCAAGCCAATCGACTGATCAACATATCTACCTTGATCGACCCCCTATAATCTTTTGTCAGCGCAATTTCTAATCAGCCTGTACCATTTTCTCCATATCTCGGCCGTCTCTTGAAATTTGCCAATGAAAGTTTGAGGGTTACTTCATAACTCATCTCTTGAGTATGTATCAAAATATCGTGCTGAAATTCTTTGATTAGGGTTGTTTTCGTTGCAGTTGAATTGTCCCAGAGATTCTACGAAACTCTGAATTGTGGGCTTTCGCATCATTTCTTAACCTTATCGTTCGCACATCAGGGTCCCCGTTGGGTTTAAACTCTCTAGTCCTTAGAAGGTTTTGATATTCATGAACACACCTATTGGAGATAGTGGTCAGTATGGTGGGGTTTCATGGTCATGTGAAACTATACATACGATGGTGTATGATCATTCCTATTAATAGTCACATAAATGTTGACATTCACGGATATGTTGACATTACATACAAGTTAATAAAATCGTACTTGTTCAATATATGTCCATTTAATAATAAATAGAGCATTGCACTGATTTACACTATCACTGCATCTTGTGAAAATAGAGTTGTAATATGCATTTCATATTTATTACATAATTGTGGGTCATAGGAGGACGTAGTTAAATGGATTGTAATGGTATCTAGGCTATGATCTATTATATCATAAGCCTAGGCATTGATATATGCATCATGTTGAGGAGTTTCTTCATATAGAGGGACATTGGTGATAAACATTAATTGTAAATGTCTAGATAGTTTGTGATAGACATTAGCTAAAAATGTCTACATAGTATGGGATAGACATTAATTAGAAATTTCTGGAAATAAAGAAGTCTTTCATATAGAGAATTAAGTGGTTGAAGCATAGGTTATGATAAACATACTTTGTAAATGTCTAGATACCTTGATATTATACACATTGGAGATGTCTAGTATTGATATTAAATAAACCATAGAAGAAAACGAGAGATGATTTGGGACTTAGTCATTAATTGGAAATGTCTAAATAGTGACGGTGATAGATTGGCCAAAATAGAACGTGATCTATAGTAAGGGATATCAAATTGGAAATTAGAAAGATTTATAGAATAAGTATTCTATAGAGTTTGATGGTGCTTATTTGGAAACCACGTGAGGTTTGTGTTGAGAGTATTTAATAATTAAATATGTATGGGTATAAGTTGTGCATGAAGAGAAATTACACATGAGAATTGGAAAAGGTAGGCTATGGTTATCTAAATCATAAGCCTAAGCATTTCTACATATGCAATAAACACTTCTTACATAAAGAATTGTATCATATAGTTGAGATATTAATTAGAATATCTAAAAATCTAGATAAAACATAGAACTTGGAATGTGTGATCATGTGATATTGTTATAGTTTATGAGATCCTTAGATTAGGATTCTTATTGAGCTAAAAAATCTCACTGTTTTATTTATGATATCTTTTAGGTGAAGGTGATAATAGCTCAAGGTCAAAAAGTTAAAGATCAGTTAGATAGATGATTAGCACAACATAGGCTCAGTAGTTTGGTTCAAGTTTATATTTGGATGTATTTAGTTTTAATTTGGCCTCTATTTGTATAATAAATTTGGGTACAATTTTGTAAAATAAATAATAGTGAACAACTTTCCTGTTTGGGTAGATTTTTATGTTTAGGAGGCCCTGCGTGAGCGCATGCGTATGTGATTTGTGCGCTTCTGCTACAAGTTGTGAGTTATGTGACCATTTTCCATATAGAGAATCTGATTCGCTGTGTGATTCCCGAGGAGATCGAGAATTGGGTCGTAACTAGGACTTCATGCTATGAGGATATTTTTTTGTTTTTCTTCTCTTTGATTTGAGGTTTATGTCTTTTGTTTGACTTTTTGAGGTTCTATTGCTTTGCATTGTTGTTGTCAAATATTTTTCTAGTCAGTGGTTGCTTTTTTTTTTTCCTATTGTTCTCTCTTACTGCAGTCTAATGGATTGTCAATAGCTTAACAGTTTCATGTTACAAGTAACATCATATTTAGTTTTTGTTTTGGATTCTTCCCCTCGTGTTAGTCTAGCAACAAACACAATGTGGGGAATTACTTATTAAATTTTCTTTTAAGATTACTGATTGTTCACCAACAAACCAATTCAAAGGTATTGCTTTGATATTTTTTTATATCATTTTTACTCGATTCCTAATAAGTTGTTAAATAAGCAAACCATAACATTGATTGTGTTTGATTGTGTTTACCATTACTCATTATATAATCTTTCCAAAGATATGACTATCCTTATGCCATGAGTAATTGTCACACTCCAAAGAGGACATAAAACAGAATGATGAACGATCCAACCTAAAAAACGAACCGAGTTGCTGACCCTTTAAAGGAAAGGGAAAATGAGAAATCAACCATCGTGGTTTTCAGTCAATGACAAGTCAACCACTGTGGTATGTTTTCTAACAAATTAACCATCCACGTATGCTGGGTATGACAAATCAACCATCGCTGTCTGCAAAATACACTGAGGGCCCCGCGGCCTCCAGGCAACAAAATAACTGGAGGCCGTGGGCTCCAGGGAAAAAAAATGCCTGGAGGCCGCGGCCTTTAGGAAAAAAATGCCTGGAGGCCACGGCCTTCGGGCTAAAAAAGGCCTGGAGGCCGCGGCCTCCAGGAAAAAAAAGGCCTGGAGGCAGCGGCCTCTAGGGAAAAAAAATGATGCTTGGAGGCTGCGGCCTCCAGGCAAAAAAAGGCCTCCGGGCAAAAAAATGCCTGGAGGCCGCGGCCTCCAGGGAAAAAAATTCTTGGAGGCCACGGCCTCCAGGCATCTCCAGGGAAAAAAATGCCAGGAGGCCACGGCCTCTGGAGGCAAAAAATGCCTGGAGGCAACGGCCTCCAGGCAAAAAAAGCCCATAGGCCGAAGCCTCCTGGCAAAAAATTTCCTGGAGGCCACGGCCTCCAGGCATCTCCAGGGAAAAAAATTCCTGGAGGCCGCAGCCTCCAGGCAAAAAACAAATGGCCCGGAGGCCGCGTTGCGGGGCCCTCAGTGTATTTTGCGAACAGCGATCGTTGATTTGTCATACCCAACATACGTGGATGGTTAATTTGTTAGAAAACATACAACAGTGGTTGACTTGTCATTGACTGGAAACCACGATGGTTGATTTGTTATTTTCCCTAAAGGAAATTTACTTCATTTTTTTATGGAAAGGAATTATTTCCTTCCCATTTCTAGGAAACACCCAATTTCCATTAAGGAAATTTATTCCCCATTAAACAGGGGGCAATCTCTTTCTCACGAAGCAGAGCCAACTCCAACATTTTGGAGAAGAACTTTGGAGGGGATTCTTGGTTAGATTATCGACCTCATAAGTCATTTTCTTCCTCGTCTTTGTAATACCAATTTTGGCAGAAACCTTTGTATTGTTTGATGCAAAATTTGGAATTTGTTGGTTGAAGGTTTGGTAAACTACTTTCATTGGCGGTTTAGAGAAGGAGAGTGTTGAGTATCACTGCGTTGATCAAGGTCTCCAGTGGTGTGAAATCCCTGTAATCAGAGACCGGCGGTAAAGGTAGATTAAAAACATGATTTGTGTTTCCCTTGTCACTGTTATGGCGTTTCAGTTTGGATTTTTGAATTTGTTGTTTCTGGATTATTGAAGTTGGATAAATTTATGTTAAAGGGAATAACGATTTTGCAGAATTATGGAAAATTTCATGAATTCCTTCGAATGGCATCGATGGTGGGAACGTCGAACTGCAGCTATGAGAAAGATGGGTCGCAACATTAGTCGATTTGACCTCGGCCGGTTGGGTGGCAAGTAAGACTAAGGATCTCACCGACGACGAGATCACCTATATAGGTGAGGAAGATTGGCTGCCTGTGAAGTGAAGAACTTGATCCGAGACACTAAGAGTACTGAGTCATAGCTCGGGACTCTGTGGGCTACACTGTGGTCTAGGTCCTTTGAGGGTCGTAGACCAGGCCCTTTAGGCCACGATCCAGCCTTTTTGGGCTGCAGTCTATGGATAATTTTTTGGGCCAAAAATATTTTTAAAATTAAAAGAAAATAAATTAAAATTTTTTGAAAATAAATATATCAAATTTTAACCAAAAAAGTTACAATTTTATTTTTGGATAGGTACCAAAAATTAAAGGATTAAAAATCATGGACCCTTGGTTTTTTATTTTTAGATTTTGGGCTTTGATCGATCACAAACCCACTTCAAGGTAGAAATTTAATTTCATATACAGTATCGCACATTTTTAAAAAAATAATATTTTGAGACATATCTCATATAAAAAGACGTGCCCATTTCATTGCTCGTCAAATGTTTACATTATATTTAGTTTTTCGCTGGACATATTTAATTAAGCATGCATACATAACTTAATGGATTGACTTGGTCATGTGAACCAAGTTCGATCGACTCAATTTGGTGTCTTGTTTTATTTTATGCACATTCAACTATAAGAAGATATGTTCATTCGATATTAACTAGAGTAATGAGACAACTGTTTCTGTCATGTTCTTGGGTGTAAAACCTTCAACCTGATCAGGGTCTTTATGTAGTTTTTGCGATTACCGAGCATCACTATTATTATGTGATATGCTTATGACATGGTGTGTCCAGAGTCCTTGAGTTGCTCCATTTTCACTGAGATTTTATATGGTACAATATGAGTCTATTTTAATTATATACCACATTATAGTTAGTTGTTTTAAACACATGTACTTCTGTATAATTTTTTGAAATGAATTTATCAAGCATCAGTTTTAAGACTATACATGTTTAATCATTGTTCTAATTTGAATGCTAAATATAAAACTTATCTTTATTGAGTTTAGTCAACTCAACTCAATGACTCTCCCCTTTCAAGACTTTGTCAGCAAAATTTTCAATTGCAGAAACATGAGTAAATTCAACAAGATTTACATTTTTTCAACATTTTTATAATTTTTATTTGAGTTATTTTCGTGAGGTTAAACTTGTTAAAGATATTGTAATCCCTTATTTTACATTTTTATTCCACCCATTTATTTTTAGATTATTTTGCTACATTATCTTGATATCACTTGTTGATGGTTTATCAACTCTTGGCTATTAATTAAGTATTAAGACTTCTGCTGCTAATTAAGTTGATTAAAATAAAAGGGTCAGGCGATTTGTTCTTTTGGGCTAGGTCATTTCCCATTTTGTCTAGGGTCCCTTGCGAGTCGTGACAAGACTTAAATGAGAAAATAAATAGATAGAGCCCAACCAAATTGGGCTAACACCATAAGTGACATCAGATAGTGTACTAGTATAAGTCCATAAAAAATTGTGCCATAAAATAAATAAAAAAAATTTATTACAAATTTAGATTAAGTTCCAACCTCATAAATAGAAGCTCTCGAAAGAAAAAATATTGAAGTAAAACAATAATTCGCCAAGCTCACTACCACATCGGTAACTGAATCTTCCAAACTAATACATAAGGGAAATGTTGTTGGGGTGAGTCGACTAAAGTCAATAAAAGTAAAGAATTACGATGACAAAATTAAAATAAAATGAGGAACATGCCATATATAAAACATTAGAAGTAAAATAGGTTTATAAAACAAGTAGTAGGGGCAAACAATAAAACATTTTACTCTAATGTGGTACATACGTAAAATAGGCCACTACTGTTAACAATAAAAACTCAGTGAAAATGAATACACTCACGTACTCCAACATACCATGTCATCGGCAGTAGTATAAATAAATAATGGCGATACTCAAGCGATCACAATAGCCATAACAACCCTAATCAGGTTTAGGGTTTTGCACCCAAGTACACGATACATATAGTTTTCTTATTACTCTAGTTAACAACAACATAACAAACACATTCTCTAAGGTTGAATGTGCATAACAAAAACAGGACTCCCACATTGATCAATTAAACTTAGTTCACACAACCAAGATGATTAATAAAATAAATGTCATGTATGTTCAAAAGCAAACATGTCTAGTGGAAATACGTATACAATACAAAAAACAAAGCCATCAAAATGGGCATTTCATTTTATATGAGAACGTGTCTCAAAATAAATTTTACAAAGCGATGCGATGCTGGACATAAAAATAAATCTCTACTTCAAACATGCCTACCAAAGTCAACACCCAAATAAATAAGAATCCAAGGAGTCTAAAACTCTTCAATCCTTTAAACCTATCAAAGTATATACAACCAATATCAATTCATTTTTCTAAACTCTTAAAAGTTTGTTGGAACTCATAACCGGGATAGGAACCAACAGGGAGAACTTACAAAAAAAAATCTCCAAAATTTCCAACTCCCAAAATCTGGATTGGATGTCAACCTAAAGGCCATTGTCCATTCTACCATAATTGGCCCACTGAGGACTGGGTTTGAATGGCCGGTTCTAATCTGGATGTCGTTCCCTCGAACGTCCTACAAACTACTATAATTCCTATCGACCACATACAAGTCAGGACATTCACTCTTCACGCATTGTCCTCACTATACACTTTCACCGAACCCTTTGCTTTTGCAGATGCATGAGTTTTCATGGAAGCCCTTCTTTCTAAATACACTTGCCTTCCGTGTGCTTTTGCAAAATCCTTTGTTTCCATGGATACGTCTCTTCTGCGTTCTTTCATGGAAACCTTTGCTTTTGCTGTTGCATGTGTTTCCATGGACATGTGCCTTTCGCGTGCTTCTGCATAAATCTTTGCTTTCGCGGAGATGTGCTTGCGACACAGGACCGTCCTAGCATCTTGAAACACTCAAACTTTCCCCAAAAATTACAACTTTTATACTAGAAAATGATTTTCAATCTTACTTAATGAAACTCTAAATTCTCCAATAAAACCAACATCCAATTACTAACAAAAACAAGATAAAAATTGAAATTTACCTCTAAAGAATGTTCAATTCTCCAATTTTATCAAGTCCCAATATAGTGGCAACCAACTAGTTTTACAGAACACAAAACCTAAATCAAATCGGTCATCAAAACTTTGATTTTTCTCCAACAACTCATCACAGAGGAGAAGTTTCACTTACTGAAACAATGACTACGCACAAATTTGACTTCTAGCAAGATTTATCGATCTCGATGATTGTCCCTACATTGTAGATGTCCTCTCCAAAATTTTAAATGGTTAAGGAATACAGTCAATGGAAAGTCTTTGAGGGAGTAGTTGAGTGATATTTGGTAACCGCCACTAATTGGATCATTATATAGATTAATACCTAGATTCTAAAATATTCCCTAACTAATTTTTTTGTGGCAACTGCTACAGTAATGATTCAAGAAAAATGCTTCTGTGGAGACATTATCAATTTTGAGTTGAGGAAAGAAACATTTCATAAATAAAATTAGAAGTTTTGTTTGATTGTATGCTTTGAATACAAATATCCATATATGTACACAATTACCAAATAGTTTTGCTCGGATGAAATATATTATAAATAAAAACTCAAGCAAGAGGACAAGATATAGGCCCTTTACCATGTGGCTGTTCTAGAATCTTTGATGTTGCTTCTTACATTACACTCTCATGGGTTGCTTACATCACCTTGTTAAATAAGAAATAAAGAAAATTACAACCAGGTATGCCTCACTAATTTATTTTCTTTTTTCAGCTAATCAACTTTGGCTATAGTTGTACTCAAGGTTGGTTCATCACTCCTTTTAGTAGCGATCCAGGTTTAAGGTTGACCTCCCAATTGGTTATGTTTTCTTTACTTTGAATTGTGGTTGTTTCATCTTATCTCTAGGCAATAACTAGTGACATGTATTATTATTTTTTAGATTGAGTTATAACTAATAGACATTATTGTGATGCCTCAAAGCATTAAAACTTTTTTTCTTGACTAATTTTTAAACATGTGTTATACATAAAATCGTGCTTTTAAACCATACACAATGGAAGTCTTTCAAATAATTCTCTTTTGAAAGCAAAGCTTAGTGAAACTCAACTTTTATTAAAATATCCTTTCATACCTTTTTAAAATCATTGTAGTGAAAGTCTCAATGAAACTTATTTATTTCAAACATAGTAAAACTCATCATTTAATTGAACAAAGACATTTATAAAGAGGTTTCTACAACAATAAACATAACTTTAAATGAAAACCTTTATGACTCATTATTAAAAATTCATATTTCCTTTAATCCTCACCCTCACAACGCTCTAGCTCTCATGGGAATTTCTCTTCATCTATGTCATCAATTGTTTCTATCATCATGTTCCTCTATAAGTTCATCATTACCTACATTACAAAGTTCAAATTATGAGTCTAACACTCAGTAAGAGATGCACAATATAATAAAAGTATGCAATGCACTTTCGTAAAAACGTGTCTTTTTGTTCTTTCTTCTTTCTTTCTTTTTTCCTTCTTTTAATAAGCTCATAACCTTTGTCGAGATTCCTAAGGGAACAACGACACAACCTTTATTAAGATTCTTACGAGAATTGTATGAACGATTATGGGGAACACACCACTATGTCTCGTGAACTTCGGCGAGACAGCCCCCCCTTACCAAGACCTCCGTTAGTGTTGTGCACTCAATGCACAACCACTTGGTGAACTTTGGCCAAACCCCAGCATAACTAAGCTAAAGGGCTTATCCCCCATAGGACCAACCTTTGGGATAGCCTTTCCTTAACTTTTCATATTCTTTCTTATGTATCTTAAATTTTGTTTGTCTTTCTTATATGAAAGCATGTGCATGAAAACCATTTTCGTTCTTTTCTTAAAAAACATGATGCATAGAACATACATGTTACATGATAACAATCTAACATGCATGAACATAATAGTAAACATATTATCAATCAATGTCTCAATATGAATAGTAAACAAGCAATAAACATATCATTAATCAACAACTTTGTAGGTATCACATCTTATCATCATTAAACCATGTCATTAGTCATTAACCAATGGAAATCATATCCTCAAATATCACAACATGACCAGTAAACAAATTAACAGCAAACAATCGGCAAATATCACATCCTCAAACAACAGCCCGTAAGCATCAAAGAATAACATTATAATTCTACCTTACCCTAGCACTTTGTGATGCAGCCAAAGGCTAAACACATACAAACATCTCTATCCATAGGCATTATAGACAGAATAAACATAAAATACCCTAGCATCTTCATGATGCAGGCCAAAGGCCAAGCACAAGAAAACATCTTTTACCTGAAAATCTTAATGGACGTCTAACTGTTCCTCACCCCATTCCATTCGTTGACCTTTCCTCTATGTAAACAAAAAAGATTAATTGTTAAAAGAATAACCCTAACATTACTTACTATCAAAGCTACTTCAGAAACTAAACAGTGCCTACCTTGAGAAATTCGAAGGACAGCTTCACATGAGTGCTTGAGAGAGAGCTCTCTCGTCCATGAAGGTTCGCAGGTGAATAGTCTAGTGCCCCATAAATTTCTTTACTTTAAAACGTGTAGTTTAAAATATCTTTTTCTTTAAAATGCATAGCAGAAAACTATTCTAAATAAAAACATTTAGAACCAACTAAATGAAATACCAAAATGAAATTTTCCTCTTTAAATCTTTACACTTTACAAAACATTCATAAATTGAAATATATTTACATTTTCTTTTTTCTTTTTCCCTTTAGCTCAGCCAACACAATATCTCATCGCGTAAATCCTTCATCCACCTTTCTTCCTTTAGCATGATTACCTACATCACAAGTCATAAACTATGAGCCTAATGCTCAATAAGAAATATAATAATATGAAATGATTGGGTAATGTAATTCTATAAAAACATGCAGTTTCTATTTCATTCTTCCTTTACCTTTACCTTTACTTTTACTTAACTTTCATTTAACCATCTCGGCTTTGGAGATATAACCGTACATGAGAGAGTGATACCTGTTGACCCACATAGGGTAGTCATCTCAAGAACTCATACATCGTAGCATCTATTTATGTTTATTTCCATTTCATTCCATTTTTCTTTGGTTTCGTTTAACCATCCAAGCACTAAAGATATAACCATACAAGGGAGAGTGACATCTATTGACCCCCATGGACAGCTATCTCAAGAACCCATGCCTCGCATCGTCTACTTACGTTGATTTCTATTCATTTTTAGTTTCTTTTCAAAAAGCATATGCATAAAACATGTTTGTACACTTTTATCAAAACCATGATGCATGAAAATGCATATAATCAATACAATGCACCATATCATCTACACATTCCATATCATAACAACATATTACATTTTTTTAATTTATCTTGTCATTAACAATCAAATTTTTTTATCTCTTACATAGATCGATACTAACTTCATATATTTCCTAACATAACAATTACATGATGGCATACAAATAGTCATATCATACTATAATACTATCTTTATATACACAATATGTAACAACCCGTAACTTATTACCTTTGAAAAACATGTAAAATTAAAAATTTTTAAAAATATCTTTCTTTTATAAAATAGCAGAAGACTTTAAAAACAATATCTGAAATCTTTTTCTTAAAACACTTTATAAAACACAGTAGAGGAATATATAATACAACATTTTACAATTCAAATACTTTACAAAACCATTTTTCTCTCTTTAAAACCTTTAGCGTAGCCAGCCACAAGATCCACGCGTGCAAATCTTTCATCAACTGCTGCTTAACTTGTTCTCCTGATCTCGTACATACCTATATCAACAAGACTTAAACTAATGAGCCTAACACTCAGTAAATGATATAAAATAAAAACTGTATAATGCACATGCTATGCTCATTTAAAACCATATTCGTTTTTTGTTTTCTATTTTCGTTATATTTTCTTTATCTTTTACATTTCTATCTCTTTTCTGTTTCTGTCACCTTCGTATAGCAGCAATGGCATAGTCCGAAAGCCTGCTAACCATTGGCCTGTCTATCTCAGCAAAGTCCAGGGATCTCACAACCAGTATGAGCAACAATGACATAGTCCGAAAGCTTGCTAGCGGCAATGGCATAGTTCGAAAGCCCAACCAGTGGTTGTGCCCACCAACGGCTTAAACAGCCTCGCATCATACCGTTGCCTGTATCACATATTATCTCTTTTACATTTATGTCGTTATCACCTGTTTCTCTTTCTATAGTAAAATGGATATTCCTACAGCCCAAATGATGGTAGTCCACTTTAGGTGATCAACCCTCCATGAACACCATACACTTAGTATGTGTGATCATCTATTAAACCATCTTTAAAACCATGCATGTAAAACAATCTTTCGTATCGTTTGAAAACCATGATGCATGATGCTCGTGAAGACATACAGTTCTATATCATCAATAAAATCCTCGAGACATGATCATTATAACATCCTATAATCCTCAAACATGATCATTATCAATATCCTTGCTTTAGTCTATAAACACATCAATAAAAGAACCTAATACTAGTAAACACCCAGCAAGCATCAATACATCCTCAAAGCATATCAATAATAAATCCTATAATCCTCGAAGCATGAACTATATCAATCTATAACATAAAAGAACCTAAATCTAATAAACAGTCAGCATACAATCCTAATTCTTGCAATGAAGGGTCCGAAGACCAAAACACATACAGTCACTTACCTGGTTCCGTAGGCGGTTTAGCACTTATCCTTCTTCCTTTAATACCTTCACAATAAATAACATTTATCCATCAATTACATTTCCTTAACAACCCTTCACTAAGTTCTATTACCCATAACACTTAACAATTTCCATAATTTATACTTAATACGCAGCAAATCATACAGAGCCTAAATCCACAATCTCCAGAACATATATATTTTATTCAAACAGTAAAACCCATTAGAACCAGCAGAGCATATTTCCAACTTCACACTAATCATAAACAACCCTCACGGCAGTGAACAATCCTCAACAGAGAGCAACCACAGCAATCATAACCAATAACAATAACCTAACTCCAAAGCATATCATAATTCCCAATAATATACAGTGAGTAGGAAACCCAACAAAGAGGCATAATTATCAAAGTTGTACAGAGAATCATATACTCATCTTTCATCCTCACTTTTAAAATAATTAAATCCCTAAAGTCGGGGCAATAACACATTCCATATCTCAACATCCAACAATGATATGGAATCTATTTCTAACTCATTTATAAATTCCATAAAACATTCAGGAAGGAGTCTGATAACCTGAAGACCAATAAGAGTTCCAGAGCAAGTATGGAATCACCAGTCAACCCCCATTTCCCTTTCTCTATTCTTTTTTTCTCCTTCAACCAACATAACCCAAATCATTTATAACATTAATCCTAACACATTCAATGGAGCAACATTAAACAAGGACAAAGGATTCCACACACCAGGAGAGCATCCAAAGGAGAACACCCGAGAGTACTCCAATTCACTCTTTGTCTCGGCCTCTCTTAATCTTCTCTGCCTCCATTTTCTTCTTTTACTTCTTCCTTTCTGTTTTCTCTGTCATTATCTTCCCTTCATATCCACCATCACTCACTTTCTCTTCTTTGTTTCCCCACTTCACTGTCTCTTTTTCTCCTCCCAATTCACTCGGCTTCACACACTCAGTCCTCACTCTCAGCCTTTCTCTCATCCTCTCTGTCTCCATTTCTCAACTTCTCATCTCCCTTCTGCCCTTGTCTCTCTTCCTATCTCTTATTTCTCTTCTCCAACAAGCATTACCAATCTCCATGCTTCTCACCTAACACCCATTAGAAATCAACATCTGTAAAATAGGAGGACGTGGAGGAATGACAAGAACCCAAAGCCATTTAGGAATCAGCATTTCATCTCGGGCAAGGTAACCCAGGTGAAACCGAAACCCATGAGGAACCCACAGGTCAAACACATGGCAAACCAACTCAACCCCTACCATTGCTTCTTCGCCATTACCTATTTCATGGTAATTCCAATTGCAGAACCACCTGGCCACAAAGCACCAAATCCACAACAAAAAATAGAATGAAGAAGGAATATATCAGAATCAACCCAGCATTCAAAACAACACCAACAACAGCATTCGGCAATGGAGACCAAGAATCAACACACATGAGACTTACCTCACATTGGCACTAGAGAAGACCACCCCTGCCGTCTAAAATCCAATTCCCAGCCTCTCCACTATTCATCTCGGCTTGGTGCTGCAAATTTTTCGCTCGCTGTTGCATTGCCCCATCGTTCCTGTAGAACCCTCATCACTTCGAGCCTTAGCTCCCACAGTTTGCCGTTCCTCACGTCGTCACCCTTCGTCGCATGGCGAAGTCCATCTCTTGACAGTTGCTTCATGGGAGAAGATCTCCCCTGCATCCCCGAGTCGTTCTCCTCCATTGCACAAAAACTGGCCGCAGGCTCTTTACTTTCTTCACCCACCCTTTCTTCTCTTCATTCAGCAGAACTGAACCAACGGTTCAATGAACAAAACCGGTTCAACATCATAATTTTCCCCTTTTAATCTAAATATTTTCTTTACTTTATTTTAATTTCATTTTTCTCCTTTTAAATTTATAAATCCTCATTTTAATTAATCCCTACTTCCATAAATTAATATCAACTATATATATTTATGCGTCAATTTTAATCGACCCAATTTCAATTTCTGAATTACTCCGAACATTGCTTGATGATTATTACGGGTCCAATTTAAATCTTTCAATTCCATTTTCTAAATTAATTTTCATCAATTAAATCTTCAATAATTATCCAATTAATCAATTTACACCCAATTAATTTCCTAATTATCCTTACTTAATTATGTTACTAAAAATCAGGGTATTACACAATATATCAAACAATTCCTAAATTCTTGTGATGTAGGCCAAAAGGCCAAAGACATGCATATCTCTTACCTTAAGTATAACGACCCAATTTTTATTACATTTTAAAATCGCAAAAATTTAAAACTTTTCTTTTCTCTTGTAAAAACAGTTGAAGACTTTAAAGACAATAATTTGAATTTTTTTCTTAAGACCTTTGCAATTTGTAAAACCTTAGTTATAAAGCACAACAGAAAACTTTAAGAAATAAAACATATAATAAATACAATTATTTTGTTTTACAATTTCAATACAAATCTCTTTACAAAACCTTATTATCTTTCTTATATCTTTAGCCTAGCCAGCCATGAGATTCGCGCATGCAAATCTTTCATCAACCGCTCCTTGACCTGTTCTCATATATACCTACATTAACAAAACTTAAGCTAATGAGCCTAACGCTCAGTAAGTGATAAAATGGAATGCAATGCTAATGCTCGTGTATGATCATGCGATGCATTACACAAAAGAACCTTATCTTTTCTGTTAATCCGAGAGTTGGATACGTCCTATGGTCATGTGGCTATCTGTCACTCCGACAAGGAGATACATCCTATGGCATCACCACCATGATCGTCACCACACTCTTTTGTTGAAGACATTTGGGGATTTTCGTACAAGAGAAGGGGATACATCCTATGGTCCACGTGGTTAACCGTCACTCCAATGGGGAGATACATCATGATGCATGGATGTTCATGAATGCATACAGATCTCTATATAACCTCAAAACATGCTCGTCTATTAAACAAGTCATTAAAAGAACCTAATCCTAATAAACACCCAGCAAGCAGCAGTACAATTTACGGAACATGCTCAATGTCTGGTAAAACAGTAAACAACTTAAATATTCTATGAAAGCAGTAAACGGTCAACATACAACCCTAACTCTTGTGATGTAGGGCCCGAAGACCAAAACACAGTCAGTATCACTTACCTGCAGTCTTCAATGCAATATAATACAAATACTTGCCTTTCTGAGTATTTTCATACACCTTCAAAATTAATAAAAATTTCATCAACAACTATTTCCTATCATCCATTCCATAATACCATCAATGAATTAGAAAAGAAGCTTGATTAACTTAGCATTGTCTCTGCCAATCATTTCCAGCATAGTAACCCACTAAATCTTATTCACAATAATTCTTCTTCACTTCACTGTTTATCATCTTCGTATACCATCATCAGCATAAATCACACGAGTATGCATCAAATACTGTAACCCAACATAACCCCACTACCAAGCATAAGACCTCAACAACAACAATCCCAGAATAGCAGTCCATAACATGACAGATACTCAACAAGGCCTATTCAAACGGTAATGAAACAGAGACTCCCCAAATCAACATATTATCAACCCCAACAAAATCCAATGATTCTTGACAAGGTCCATTAAACCGTAAGTAAAATAAACAACCCAAAACTTATCAACAATTCATTATCAACAATAAGTGAGATAGAAGACAAACTCCAATCAACAAGCATTATTGTCCGCCACATCCATCAAGGCAGTACAAGCAACCGAGCATCAAGCACATTCAACCGAGCATAAGACTTTCTAAAATATCCATCAAGCAGTAATAAAGCAACAGAAAAACACCCAACACTCGTGCAACAGAGCATAAATCTAATCCACATAATAGAAATCTCCAACAATCCTACATGTAATTCATAAAAGCAGGAAGAACTTCCTTACCTACAGTACACCCGGAGCTAATTCCTTTTCTCCTCTCCTTCTTTTTCTTCTTTTCATTCTGCAATGCATCCTCTTCACTTTATAATATTATAGAATACATCACCTGCTACACTTTATTTATAACCAAGAAGCCTACATGGATGGACAATCACACGTACCAATGGAGGAGGTCCAACCTGCTTATGCCGAGTGGAAAGTCCATAGCGTTTACTGGAGAATCAAGTGGAGATTGCCAAAGGAGCTGCTGAAGAAAACCCACTCCGGTCTGGTCCAGCATGAAACGCACAGTTGCAACTCATCCCTGTCCATCGCCACACCAGTTTTCCTTCTCCAAATCAACATACCGAATTGTCCAATCAACAGAATGAAATGGAGGAGAAATCAAAATACAAATTAACAACTTACCCTAGCCAACGATTTGTAGCAAGCAGAAATCACAACACAAGGGATTTCGTCAGACCCGTCACCGCGGCTCGCCACCCGAGCCCTAGCTCGCAATCGCTGGCCGCCCGTTGCACCTTCGTCCACCCAACAGCGCCCCAAGCCGAGCTCCCTCTTCTTCCTCGCATCCCCCTTGTCTCCCTCTCTCTGTCTGTTTTCTTCCTCTCTTCACAAATGGCCACAGGCCATTTGGCTTTAAATCTAGACCAAACCGGTTGGATCAAACCGGTTCAACGTCCCTCCATTTATCCTTTTGATTTTCCTTCTAAATTATTTATCCTAAACAACATAATTTAATTTATTAAGTTAAAATTTATTTTAATTACATAAATTTCCATTTTATCTCCAATCTCTCTCCTTTGTCTTCAAACCGGATTGGTTTACGGTGAACCAGTTCAACCCCTTTATTTTTTGTTTTTTGCTTAATCTCCATTTTTCGGTCGAGGAAGGCGTCTAAAGCCTAGACCGCATGTCGACCGAAATGTCAATTAATTTCGACAGATTCAAATCCTTCACGTACACCACTCGACCGCTAGTCGACCACAATTCGACCGAAAAGATCAATTAATTCTACAGATTCAAATCCTTCTCATCCGCACTCGCCCTCAACTCGACCCAAACACGCGAGGAGTCACCCGAAAAAAAATTTGGTCGAGACACTCAACCCAACTTCGACTGCGAGTCGATTGAAACACTAGGGAACGTCTTGAAATGCAGTTTCGATTGCGATACGTGACTTAACCGCGACCTATACTCGACCGAATGTGTGACATAAAAAATCCTTAGCCATTCTTCCTTTAATAATTTCCCAAAATATTTCTTCCCTCATTTATACTGCATCAAGCCCCAAATTAACAATTACATAACATATTTTTCATCATAAATTCAATTACCCAATGTAATACTCCTCCCAAATTAATCATAATCATCCTCCAATAATTTCCCTTAAATTATAATCTATCGATTACGTCCTTGGTAATAGCCCGATAAATATCTGATTATTCGAATACCAAAAATTACTTTCCAATTTATCATTGTTAAATTCCGATATAAAAAATCGGGGTATTACATTAAGTCTATAATGTAGTTTCAACACTTAGAGGTACCTTCTTGAGTAACATCACCTTCAAAAATGATAAACTTTCATCAATATCTATTTAACGCATATAACATAAAGTATGCATAATTCCAAATATACACAATATTCACTATTATTGTGTATATTACTTAACCATTTAGTGCTCACTACTTATACATGTTTAAAATAACACATTTTAGAACTTCACTCCAATATGCATAAATTCTAGGTTTTTCTTCCAAATATTCACTCATCTTTTAGTGTTCATAACTCTCCTTATACATAACCAAATTCATTAATTCCATAACTTTTTTCTTCCCTAAGGTGTTAAGAATAACACACTCAAATGGTTTTACCTTACGATTTCATTTAGATAACCAACATATGCCAAACAACATAACTACCCAATTATGACCATTTTTGTAATACCCTGTTAATATTTTTCCGTTTATGTAATGAAAAATTTTAATGTATTATATTGCGTGGCGGTACTTTGTTGACTAATACCATGTAAATGTATAGAAAATATAATGGAGTGATTAAAGAATAAATTTTAATGGAAATTGTACAATTTGGATTTTTGGTCGACCCGCGGTCGAGGCTAGAACGAGTGTCTCGATCGTGGTTCGGTCGACGTTTGCGTCCAAAAATGCACCTCTGTCTGCATTATGGGTTTTCGGCTAACTGCGGACGAGTGCGGTTGAGGTGCGGTCTAGGAGGATTTGAATCTGTCCAATTTCGTTGAATTTTTGGTCAATGTGCGGTCGCGTGTTTCGGTCGAAGTTCTTGACCGAAATCCACCTCTACTTGAATTTTTGACATTTTGGTCGATATGCAGTCGACAATTTTCGACGCCTTTCTCGATCGAAAAATGGGATAAAACAAAGGGAAGAAATATGGGTTGAACCAGTTTGATTTGGCTCGATCCAAAATTAATGAGTGCCCAATTCTTTGCTAAAAGAAGGAAAGAAAGTGGGATTAATGGGAAATTTAAATTGGACCGTAATTATTGTCAAGCAACGTTCGAAGTAAGTGGGGGATTTGGAATCCGGTCGATCAATATACGATACGTATATTTGGTGCATATATATATAATTATATATTAAGTAGATGAATGAATGTAAAGTAAATGAAATTAAAATAAAGAAGAAATTAAATGAAAAGAATGGGAAGTGAACCAATGTAGCTCTGGTTTGGGTTATGGAGAAATAAGGGAAAAGAAGAAATTAAATAAAGGAGTAAATTGTTTCTTCCTTGTGAATCGGTTCAGTTTTAAGAGAAAAGGAGGGAGAGTGGTTGCGGGCAAGTTGTCAATGGGAGAGTGACGAGAGAGGAGAGGCGACAAGGGAGCTTGGGAACGAAGAGGCGAGGCGCGGGTGATAGAGAAGTGCAACGCAGGTGCCGCTGTCCAGCAAGTAGATGGTGGTGACTTGGGGAGCGATGGGTTGCAGAGCTAGGGCTTGGGCACTCTAGTTCGAGGAATGAATTTTGCGGGACAAATTGGAACTCCCAGCGATGCTGCGAATGTTTCGGCTGAGGTAAGTTAAGATGTTACTTTTGTTCTATAATTTCTTCCTCTTGGGTTCTGCTGATGGATTGGTCGCCATTTTTGTGTTGGTGGAGGAATGGCGAGCTGAGATGGCAGGGGCGATGGTTCATGCTAGAATGGTTAAAGGCTTCTGGTCCAGCTTGCAGTTCGATCTGAACTGGTCCGTTCTTCCTGGTTCTTGCTCTGAGGAAGGCGATAGCATGGATGTTCGTGCAGGAATGGAGAAGAGACAGAGTATGGCTTGGGACTTGCGTGGGTGTCTGTGGCAGGTAATGGTGTGCATTTTGGATAAAAGGAGAAGAAAAACCAAGAAAGACAGAGTGTGAGGGATGAGCAGGTTGTGGTCTCGGGTGTGTCTTCTCTGGAAGAGTGTTGTCTCCTCGGTTGTCACTGGTAAGTGAAGTCCCTCCCTTTATTTTGGAGTTTTCATGGATTTTAATGCAGATAAATGGATGATGTGATTAAGATTCTCTGTTATAAGTGTTAAGATTCATGTTCTTTAAGTGGATATTACTCTCTGTTGCTACTGCTTTTGGTTGTGTGAAGAAAGTTGATGGATTGTTGTCTGCTGGTTGGTTGTGAGTGTTAAACTCTACTGATGGAATTGTTTAATACCTCTGTTGTTGAGCTGCTCCTAGATTTTGTGAAATATTATGCTTGAAGGTATTGTTCTGTGGTATACACATTAATTGGGAGTTTGAATTCATCCTCTGTTTATGTGTTGCAATTGGTAATTATGCTCTGCTCTGTTGGTTGTGGAAGATATAGTAGTGAAGAATATGTTGGTTTAAGCTAGAATTGAGTTCTGTGTTATTCTATTTAGAAATGTTATATTCTGTGATGTTTGATTGATCAATATATGCCCTCTGTCGGTTATTTCCGAAAGCATGAATATGTTGGATTTAGTTTTGTTGCGGATTTGCACTATGTTGGTTGTTGTTGGTTAATGTCTCTACTGAATGTTGTCGTGTGTAAGTATATTAGGTGTACACTCTTTGGGATTTGTATTCGGTGATTTTGATCTGTTCTGTCTCGGATTAAATTACGGAGATATTATGCATGTATGTTATAATAAATTCATGCAATGTGAGATTAGAGTTAAGTGTTCTACACGTTGGATATATGCTCTGTACATTTGGGTGATTTAAATTGTTGTTGCATTGGTTTGGTCACACATTCTCCATGTTAAGATAATTAATTGGGTTGTGCTTTGCTTTGTTGTATTGTTATGGTTTGAATTAATTTATTGGGATAGGTTATGTTCCGTTTTGGGTGTCAATGGGTTCCTAGAACTAGTATGCAATTAAGGATAGGAAAAGACAATGGAATTAATAAGTTGTGACTATTAATAAGTAAATGTTATTGAATTGTGAAGGTATTGAAAAGGAGAAGAAGGATAACGATTAAGTGTTAATACATGTTAAAGCTTTGAGGTAAGAATTGGGATTGAGTTGTGGCCAGTGGAGGCCCTACACCACAAATAGAGTCTTCCTTGATTGTTTGTTAATGTTTCTATATTCTGAGTGACTCTATATTATGCTATCCTATTTATTATGCCTCTACTCAATTCATCGATTTGTTGCCAAGCATGTTTAGCATCCTGAATATAGTTGTTGTCTCCTTTAATTACTAAGCATGTTTAGGATGTGAGTACAATGTTATTGTTTCCTTTAAATTTTCGAGCATGTCTAAGATTCCGCATATTATCTTTGTCGTACATAAAACGTTGCTCTATAGCACACTTTATATTATCTCACTGTTAATAAATAAATTAATTAACTTGTGTTAGTCAGCTCCAAATGTCCCGTTTTAGAGCATATTGTCATGTATAGCATATTAGTAACTTTTCCATGTCTCATGCTTTGTTGCTAACTTTCTATTTAAATTACGCCATGCTAATGTCAATCCCACTATACTACAGGTTGTTAGATTTCTCTTGATTATTGGTTTGGACTTGGTTTGATTAGATCGCTTCATTTCTCGTTGAATGACACTGATATATTGCTGTGATTATTGCTTCGCATTGACATGCATCATGATAATAGAAACCCAAGGAATGCCACGCGTGGGTTAATATTCATATGTGAGAGAAAGTGGATAAAGAAAATGAATGTAAGGGGAACTGGAGGATGGAGAGGTAGTTCGGCTCTAACCAGGTAGACTCGAAGAATTATGTCTTTCCCTTATTGGGTCGTGAGAGAACTATGTCTTTCCCTTGTTTGGTCGTGAGAGCCTGTCTTGGGTGGGACCCATTCTGACATAATAAGTTATAGGCATACATCATATTGCATATCTCATTTCTTGTTGGGCCTTAGGCTCACAGTTTGCTTGTTGTGTAGGTACACGCACGAGAATAGGTGAAGGGGCAGTTGATGAAGGATTTGCACAGGCGAGACTTGTAGCTGGCTAGGCTAAAGAAAGTAAAAGAGAAACGTGTTTTGTAATTAACACCTAACAATTTGTTAAATGAATTATTTATACTTCTGCTACGTTTTGAGAAAAAATATTTTATAATTATAGTTTTCCGCTGCTTATAATGAGTTTAAGAAAAAAAAATTTTAACGGTTCTTCTTTTAGAAAGGAACTCTAGTCACACTTTAAAGGAGTTTTAAACAAAATATTTTCCGTTGTTTTATAAAGGAAAAGAAATTTTTTAATGCAATTTTTTTTAAGTAAGAAAAATCCAGATCGTTACAATTTTCCTCATTTTCACTTCTTTCCATCATAACAACTTCCTTAAACTTATAGAATTCATAGGAAATCATAAAGATTACTCTTTTTACCTTCAAAATTTTTGAGAGAAAGAGAGTTTCCTTGAGATCTTTTGCCATAAGTGATTTTTCTTTAAACTTTTGAAATTCTAGCTTTATATATAGCAAAGGCTTCTTCTCTCACCTCTTTGCTGTTGCAAGTTGGAGGTGTTCACCAGGCTAGGCATGGAGGTAGTGACTTATCACCCCCACGGCTAATAAAAACATAACATTGAATCTCTTTCCAGGTGACCTTTCATCTTCACGGTCATTTGCATTTAATGTCCGGCCAACCGCAAATCAACCATAGCCTAAAACTTTACAATTTGTTCATCGTCCAATCGTCTAGTCTAGAACCTTGTTTTTGTCTTCTAGTCGTCCACTCCAGAAGCATGTTTACACATGCAAATGACCACATCTAATATGAGGACAACCACATTCCTATTTTTCCAAATGTAAAATCAAAGGTCGAATGCCCACTCTAGACCTTTGTTTTCACATGTGGAGGCTCGCATCTTGTCCAAAATTACATTTCTATAATAAACACTCTCATCTTTATAATGCCTCTATGTTTTCATCAATCCCTTCTTTGCTATCAACTAATCTATATCTTTAATAATCATACATAAACCCTCATGCTTAAACACCAATTAAACAAAATCCTAGCACAATTAATATGATAAAATTAGGGGTATTATAATTAGGGTTTAACTCAAACTCTTATATTTATAAAAACACTAACCAGAGAACTTCGCGGGATAAAATCTCATGAAATTGTGTCTAAACTTTATCTATTTCTAAACAGTCTAAGGATTGAATCGTATCTCGCAAGATTCTAGAAAAAAACTACCTTAACTTAAACTTGCTTGAGTTATAGTAGACGCGAGAATGCCCATAGCAGACATCTGTAACCGCCCGCTCGACCAATGGCCAATAGCCATGTCAGCCCTAAAACTCACATTTGCGGTTGCCAAAGCAACTGCAGATGCATACCCTTCTGCAGAAGCTAATGCTCCCGCGGAAACTCCAATCCATAAGCTCTTTGTCTGCCACGTGTACTAATTTATCGATAAAAACCTATTCGCAGATGCTAACACTCCCATGGACCGTGACTTAACTAATCTAAATGACAATGTTTCTAACTTACTTAACACTCACGATTGACATCTTTCCCTTCCGAGAATGGCTCACACTTTTTCTACTAAACTAAATCTATTGGCCCAACATTCTTTTGTGCCTGAGCAGCATCCAACGCTCTCATGGAAGAATCTTTCCTAAATCTAATGGTTCATGTTCTTTCCGTAAATCTATTCCTACGGTTCATAACTCTCCCGCATTCAAACGACATCACACTCTAGTGGAAGCATTTTTTTTCTTAAATCTAATGATTCACCTTCCTTGTGCTAAACCGATCCAACGGTCTTACGTCCTCCCTCGTCAAACACTTCTGCGGAGCATTTTTCTCCATTGAAAATGATTTCAATCATTTCTAAACCTTATCCAACGACTCTCATTGCGTATGGTCTTCCTACACAATATTTTTCTAAAATTCCAGAATTAACTTATTAAACTATTAATTAAATATTTTCCTTAAAGTGTATCATTCTCACAATATTTCTTTACTAATTCTTAGCTTTCTTAATCCTCGAAAATTCTTATTTTATTTAATTATCTATAAAAGAAAATTATTTATTTTAACTTTGCTAATTTCAATAATTCTAATAATTTTAATATTTTAATTTCTTCATTAAAATTCTTCAATTAACTTATTAAATACTAAATTATCGTATTATTTAATTAAACTATTTGTAAATGTTAGAGTTTTACCATTATTCTTTGTCATATTTGAGTATAAAAACTTACTCAGAAAAAAGGTAGAGTAGTGAATAATTTGTTTTAGAACTAAGGCGTACCCTATTATATTGGTGCAGAGTTTGGTCAATGGAGAATCTAAATTATTAAAAACAGAGTCCTATAATCTAGGATCGGCTATATTTGCAAGCCATTGAATAGGAGGAATATATAATTCATGATAAACTTGGATTTTTGGGTGTTGATTTTTCACAATCTTTCCGTACACTCTATGGCATACTATAAGAAAACAGGAAAAAAAAAAACTAAAGACCTAAATACAAACAGGCACATCATCACATATCACATATTATTAATGCCTATATTATATCTGCATTGCCTTTGGCAACCCCAGAAGTTGTGTGTCCTATTCCAATTTCAGTCACAGACTTTGCATATACCTCAACATTCGGGTTCACTTGTGAACCATATTATCTACGCAACTAATAATAGAATTAATGGGATGTAGAATTTCAAGTATTACAACCACCCAAGTTAGGTATTGTTTCTCAGATCATGTCCACTGTTAGGGTATTAATCTGCCCAACATCGGGTGAGGTTGTCACATGCTAATCTTTGTTTGTCTGTCACTGTCTCCTACACTTAAAAGACTACTTGGCTTTATGGCCCAGTGTTTGGAGTATTCATAACTATGATATATAAAAGGCCAGGTGCTATCGTAAAAGACTACTTGTTTCTGTTATTTCCCTTCCAACGTAATCCCTTGTCAATATTTAGCAATTTAAGAGGGTTGGGCCACGACAAAAAGTGCACCATAATTTCATTTCAGTCGTATACTGCTGCTTGTTCCGTTAGTAACATGTTTCCTCCCAATTTATTGACAATACCTTCAACGTTCAAAAGCCCACAACAAAAACAAGGGAAAAAGTGTCCTTGCCCTCCTAAACTCTGTGTGCAACTGATTCCATGTAGACTTTGAGAAGGTACTTTTTGGTGTTTATGCTCTCATTTGTATGTAATAATGTGGTCTGGGGTTTTTCTTAGGTCGAGGAGTGTACAATTGGCGATCGAGGAGTGTACAATTGGCGAGAATGTAGCAAAGATAGTCTTTGCACTCACGACATTCATTTATTTTATTATATATAACACAATTTTTAAATAATTATTTATCCAATATTTATATTACCTACATTGAAACATGCAATTTTAAAGTTAATTCACCAAACTAGGTACTGAAACCTAATGACAGCTCTAATTACAGCCAACCATGAGTTTGGCTACCTAGCAATGGCTCTTTGTCAGGTTAGTGTAAGCAGAGTGTAAGCAGATTAAACATATATCTTATTTCCTACAATCAGTAATATTATGTTAGATTTCGGTGTGACCCAAATTTTATTGGGCCAGGCCGGTGAGCCCGCATTGTAAATCTCATTTAAGGTTTTGGTTTCTCTATAAATTGATGTAAGCTAGAGTCACAAAACTCGCGGTTGTATTTTGATCTTCATAGTAGATTATTACTCTTTCAGTGATTTTTTTCCTAAAAGGGGTTTTCCACATAAATCTGGTGTCCCACATCGTATTTTCTTTTTTCGGTTATCGTTCGATCTCTAACAAATGGTATCAGAGCTTTGGTTTTAAGGTTCGTGTTTCCAAGTGTGGTGAAACAAATTCACTCTGGTCGTTTCATATCGAACAAGGTTTGTGTAATTTTTTAGAATATTACAATTTTTGGGAAAAAGAAAAGAAAAAATAAAGGAACAGGAAAATGTGTTCCCTTTACCATTCATCTTGCTCATGAGATTTGTTCTCTCTATTCGTCTTGCTCATGAGATTTGTTCCCCTTTTTTATCTCTGTTTGTAGTTCTCCATAGCAATTGTGTCTCCGAGCAACAAGTTCGTCATTGGAGAGTTTTCAATTTATTGTCAGTCGTCATAGATCATCTACATTGGTATTCTCTATTCTCGCTGTCAAGCCATTTCGATTGGGGCTGCTGCAAGAATGTACTTTGCAAAATTGAATTTTTGCCAAAAATAAAATTTTTGAAAATCATTCGGATTTTTAGAACATTTTTGGGTGATTAAATTTGATGATTTATGGCAGATTTGGAATCGCGAGAATATCACAATTTTTGGGATTAATATTTTATTGAAGTCAGTGATCGTTTGAGTCAGATATTTTGTTAAAGATTATGTTTTTGGGGGCAAGGAGATCTTGGAAGTAGATCTTCCACTTTTGAATTGAAATTCTATATTTCGTTATGGTAAGATAATGATAGTGAAATTTTAAAAGATTTTGAAAAATAGTTATGAAATAGCAGGTCAAGAGACGAGATATATTTGCATAGATTTGAATGACTCTTTGTGGGAATTGAAGATGTCATCATCGTGGTTTAAATGTTTTAAAACCTGGCCAGCATCAGTTGCTGAATTTACTTTTGAAAATTTTTATATTGGTGATCTATATATTTCTTTGAGAATGGCAGGTGGGCCCTTGTTGCAAATCTTATTTAAGGGTGTGGAAGAAGAAATTTTGAAGATTTAAAAATTGGTTCCTTGCATCAGAATTCGTTTCGAGATGGAGATTGTCAGAATTCAAGGTTTTGAATTAGTTTTGTTGGGTCAGGCTAACGAGCACGCTCTGTGGAAAGAATGCGTACCTCTTTTTGTCTTCATCATTCCAATCCTAAGAACCTTCTTCATCAAACTCAAAATCTCAGCTAATAATATTTTTTCAAGACTTGGATTGTAGAGCTTGTAGTCTTTGGAGCATTGATTATAAAGGATGAAAATATACTTCTTGCTATTATCATCAAGCTTTGATCTCTCTTGATCAGGGACATGTACATAACCAATGCTTCCAAAAACTCTTAAATGATAAGCACTTGGCTTTCTTCCACTGCATGCTTCTTGAGGTCTTTTGTCCCACAAGCTTCTCGTTGGGCATCTATTTGATAGGTATATTGCACAATCAACTACTTCTGCCCAAAACTTTTTTTGGCATCTTCTTTGTTTTCAGCATATTCTCGCCATATTAAGAATGCTTCAATATTTCCTTTCCACTATGCCATTTTGTTGAGGAGATCGTGGAACGGTTAGGAATCGTCGGATGCCATTTGCTTCACAAAAATCATAAACTCATTAGATGTAAACTCACCTCCTCTGTGTAATCTCAAACCTTTAATGGAAAATCCACTTTGCTTTTCTACATATGCTTTGAACCTTCTAAAAATGTCAAAAGCTTGAGATTTCTTCTTCAAAAAATAAACCCAAGTTTTTCTGCTAAAGTCATCAATAAATAGGAGAAAATATCAATTTTTACCGAATGAGAGAGGCTTAATCGGTCTACATACATTAGTATGAACAAGTTGAAGTGGTTTACTTGCTCTTGATGTCGTCTCCATTGGAAAACTCTTCCGAAATTGTTTACCAAGAAGACATCCTTCACATAGCTAATCTGGTTGTTTTATGGATGGAAAACCCTTCAGCATTTTTTTCTGTCCCAATAGCTTTAAGCCACCAAAATTTAGATGGCCATGTCTCAAATGTCAAAGCCATGAAGTGTCCTTCACATAAGTCTTCAGGCATCTAGCAATGTTAGCTTGAATATCAAGCAAAAACATTCTATTTTTCGTCATTGGTACCTCTGCGATCATATTTCTTCTATCATCTTGAAGTAGAAGACTACAATCCTTCATGTGAACATCATGGTTTTTCTCCAAGAGTTGTCCTAAGCTCAAAATATTACTCTTCATACCCAGAACATAGTAAACATTGTTAATAAGTTGATGATTGCAATTTTTCATATGAATTAAAATTGTACATTTGCCTTCAATTTGAACTTTGGAATCATCTCCAAATGTGACTAATTCAGTCACTGAGTTATCAATTTCCATAAATTTGCTCTTATCGCCACACATGTTATTGCTTGCCACGTTGTCAAGATTCCACACGTTGTTCTTGCTTTCTTCTCCTTCGTAAGCTAAAAACAAGGTTTCTTCAGCCTCTTCATTTTGAGCATAATTTTCCGTTTATTTGACATTTTGAGGAGGACTCCAACAATCACGAGCATAGTGTTCGTGATTTTGGCAATTGTAACATTGAACTTTTAATCGATCATTCTGTCTTGAGTGACTTCCTCTACCACATTTTCTTACGAAATGACTCTTCTCTTCATTATCGAGATTTTGACGTCCTCGACCTCTTCCTCTACCTTGTCCACGTCCACGTCTCCGTCCTCTTCCTCTTTGGCTTCTCCCACATTCATTTTCTCTTTCTTTCATCGAGAGCTTGGTGGCTAGAAATTGCTCGATTGGCTCCTTCTTCTTGTTGATTCTCTCTTGCTAAATCTTTGGACTCCTTGATAGCTACAACCACATAATCAAACTTTGTATGCAACGAATGAAGAACCATTTCATTCATTTGAACGGCTTCAATTTCTTCTCCATATCTCCTCATTTGGTTGATGATGGCCAAAACCCTCGAAAAGAAATCCATTATAGACTTGGATTCTTGCATTCGCAATGCTTCAAATTCTCTTTGTAGGATTTGAAGATGTACCTTTTTTACCTTATCAACTCCTTGATAAGAATTTTGTAGAATCTACCATGCTTGCTTAGCGGTGGTCGCATTTGATACTCTCTCGAACATCCAAACATTGATAAATAAGGGTAAGAAGCTTGTTGATCTCTCTTACGCGTTCTTTGGTGAATCACCCTTTGATTTTGAGTCAAAGCATCACGAGACTCGTCATAGCCTCTATCGACAATCTCTCATACATCTTGCTAGCCGAGCAAAGCCATCATGCGAATGCACCAATTCTTGTAATTGTCCTTGGCAAGTTGAGAGAAATGGAATGAAAATGTAGAATTTGACATTTCTACAAGATCAAAAACTAAGCTCTGACACCAATTTATTGGAATGAGGAAGAAGGATTTTGGGGAGGAAAAAATAAGGAGACGAGAGAACTAGATAAACTTTTTTTCTTCAATTACTTTGGCTATTTGCATGATACAAAATGTCTAAACTCATATCCTATTTATAGCATTATTTGGTACATGTATAACACAATACATGAACCACTTATTTAATCTAATACATGTACTAGTACATAATGAATCACCTAGTGACATGAACTACCCATCAATGAATCATACAAATACATGAACCAATGTACCATTGCATACATGAATTAGAACCTTCTAGATAACTCTTCACAAATACATAGTTTTTACCAAAAACATATTAAAGACATACATTAACAAAAACACTTATTCAAAAAATGCATTAACCAAAAGATACATAAATTAAAGAGGTTAATTGAATTAAGTTTATATTTCAACACACACAAAATGAATCTAGGTTTACATAGTGATTACAAGAAATGATAGTGCTAACAATGTAATTTAAAACCAACACTGGGCATCCAAATTCCAACAACCAGTATCATCCAAATTTATACATTACAAATCCAATCATTATCTTCACCAAGTAATTAAATACAAACAAGGAAGTAAATAAATGGATGGTGGCTCCTCGGCAAGAGCACCAACAATCCTATCTGCCCTTGTCTTTACCTGGAGATGATAGGTCGTTGGGGTGCGTGACTAACTCAGTAAAAACTTATACTAAATGTAATGCAATGTAAAACTTGTTTTACATTTTCTCATCAAAACCATGATCTGGAGAAATGTTTAATGATTAAAATCATTTTCAAAATTTTTATCGGCATATCAATGAAAATTGGCCTCAAATGCTGCCGATGAGATATTAATTAAATATATGGTTGTATACATAGCCATCTAATACCAAAATACCCTCATCGTATTATATACTAAAACCAATCATCATTTAAAATGGAAGATCAAACAATGACTCCTTTGAACATACATATAGAAAGGCAACGACAATTTTCGAGCAGCACCTCATGAGCCAGGAGGAAGAAATGACGGCAGTCTAAAGACCTGGCAGTGTCACCCAAGTTGCAGGCGAGCAAGGCTTCGCAATAAAAAATCTTGTACATAATAAAAAAAACATCTTGATCTGGTTTAAGAATTCGAAACCCAAGGAACGCGTTATCACCGCCCTATTATCAATTTTGTAATGTGTAAACAACCATCTTCACGCAGCAGAAGATGCATCAAGATAGTTTCATGATGCTTTGACATTGAAACCATTCAAAGCACCAAGAGGATTCATCTCCCAAATCAACCGTCAATAATCAGATAAAAATCTCATGCACACCGAAATGTAAACATGTAAAACTCATGTACATATAACATAAAATTGGACGTGTTGTCAAATAGTTCTCGTCGATTTATATAAATATATATATATATATAGATATATATAATCATCGGTAAAAATTTCAGGCTATTACACTTGTCTTCCCACGTTACTTATTTTGCTTTCGCTGCGAAAACCTGACTTCATTGCAGAAGCCAATGTTTCTGCAGACATGTGTCCCTCACAGAGACATGTCTCTCACGAACACGAGTGTCCCACGAAAGTCTACGCTTCCACGAACACAAACATTTTCGTAGAAGGTTTCGCTTCACAGACCACGAACGTTTTCACCGACATGTGTCCTTCATAGAGAAATTCCTCTTACGGACATGAGTGTCTTGCAAAATTATTGTGATGATCCAGATTAAGGATTAATACTAATTAATTATATTTACTATGATTAAATGATAATAAGTCATGAGATGACTTTGAGGAAGAGATTGACCAATCAATTGAGGGTATTTTTTCAAACTAAAAATAGGTATAATAGTATAAAACTTATATTATAGATGATGATAATATTGGATCAATTGGATGTATGCTCATTAATATATGAATTTATGCGCAAAAGTGATAAATGTGCTATAAATGAGATAGTAACTATGTGTGGCTAATTGAAGAGGTTATTATAATTAATAATTCAAACCATTTTAAGGCCATAAAGTAGACACATAAATAAAGTATATGACTTTATATTGAAGGGATTTTGATGTATGTAATAAAAGTTATGCAAGTTTGAAGTTGGATGAGCCCAACACTACACTATTTTGGGATGTCTTTAAATGAGACTTTAGAGTAGGAATTTGGAGAAGTGTACAAATAAGAAATGTTTCTAATACATTGAAGTATGTGGCCATGTAATAAAATTGGACAATCAATAGGGTTATGACACATGTCACTTGTGGATTAGTGACTAAGTGTGTGATTATGATATAATTAGGGGATGATTAAGATTAATTAATCAAGATTAATTATGATAATCATGAGGATTAGCTTAAAACTAATTTAAAGTGTGATTAGTTTAAGTTAAGAGAAGTTAAGAGTAATTAACCATGGTATTTTGGTAAATTCCATGGAATTAAGGGTAAAATAGTAAAAATTAAAGGACAAAAAAGGACAAAAGGGTAATTTTATCTTATGAACTCTCTAGAAAAGAGAAGGTAAAGGCTAGAACTAAACCATTTTGCGTTGAATTAGAGAGTGAAAGAGAGGAAAAAAGCGAGGGGAGAAAAGGAAAAAGAAGAAAAGGAAGGATGAATAATTGGCCCTCAACCCTTCAAGGAAAAAAGTTCTTCTCGCCAAGAGAATTCTTTTGAGCCTAAAATCAAGAGGAGAAAGTGATGGACTCTAAGATTCAATCACAAGAGCAAGAGCCCAAAGACTCATCAACACTTTACCTTTTTAAGTATTTGGAAGGTAACTCAATGAGGACCCAAATGGAAGAGCTACCAACCCAAGAAGACCAAGGGAGGCCCAAACATATGCTACTATGGAAAAAAGCCCAAGAAGACAAGCTTGAATAGCCAAAAAGATCAAAGGAAGTAGAGATATGGAAACCTCCCCGAATTGGCCAAGCGAGTGGACAAAAGGAAGGTCGATTGTTGCATGGATATGGCAACCATTCAAGTGGCGAAAATTGAAGAGAAAGAAGCTTCCAAAAGCCATCAAAACTTGGAGAAAAAGCAAGTAAAGAATAGTTCAATAATTACTTTAGAAAGTTACCTAAACCTTAGTATAGTAATCAGCCAAGTGGTGACCGAATACCTACCTTATTTCATACTATGTTATTTTCTATTCTATGGTTTGTAATAGGCTATATATAGCAACCTATTGTAAGTGTTTTAGACATTGAAGTTTGATTATTAAATGCTTTTTCTTATTTCGAAATAGGAGTGATTCTTTTTTCAACCTTTGGTGAGTTGCATCCAAAGTTCCTTGTGAACCATCACAAATTTAGGTAACTTGTAAATTGAGTAGTCTCTCTTATTGACATCCATGCTCCTACTCCTTGAAGGAAGAGTGTGTGAAGTGGTGTCCAACTTTCCAAAGGAGTTACATTGGTGGAGTCATCCATACGAGAGTGCAAGTTTTGACTTTTTGCTATTTTCGGCCAATCGACTTCTTTTATGAATATTTCTAAATCTGTGGCATTCCTCGTCTTAATTTTTTAAGGAGTTATTATTCACTCATGAAAGTGGCTGCTGTCAAAATTTCAGAGAGAAAGCTTCTAAAATGAGGGAAATATTGGTTTCCAAAGTCGAAGTTTCCATAAATTGATTTGTGGCAAAGTATAGAAAGATTCTACCTTCCGATCGATCACCGCCTATTCAACCAACTGACTACCCCAGTTGCGGATGAACGACTCTATAATTTTTGTCATGTTGCTGACTGGCCACTTTACTGCCTACGAACTTGTGGATGCTTAAAATTTTTTCCTAGTCATTCTTCTTCATCTAGTGATCAGCCACTCCTTCAACCATTCAAGCCTTTGGTCGTTCAACTCCTTTCTAAAATCAATCAATCACAGGTTACTTTATTTTCCTCCTTCCGTTGGCGTATCAGAAAGTGAAGAATAAAGTGATCTTCAAGAGGTAAGAACTCTAAACTATGTTAAATATTGCATAATTTCAGTACTGATGAGAGAGTTCAAAAACTATTGGTCCATGTAGTTTCCATTGTCTCACCTTCAACTATAAAGTCCATTTTTAGCTTCAAAAAATGTTAATAGCTAAGGTTTTTGTGTACTTATTGATAATTAGTAAGAAACTGCAAAATTTACGCTAGGGTTATGATGTGATCACAACATTTTTCACCTCAAGAAATGTGTAACTTGAGTTTTTTTTGGTAGTTGCACGTTATTTTTTTGTAAATTTTTTATTTTATGTGGGAAATTTTTAATTTTGCATGTTATTTATGATTATACTTGAATCTATTTGCAATGTACGACTTAACCACCTACTTTATGAGAATTGTTGTGGTTATTGTGTCACCGATGATATCAATTAGCTTATTGTACTTTTACATAGGGAAATTAACAAATCAACCATCATACTTTATGATCAATGACAAGTCAACCACTAAAACATTTTCGCTAATAAACTAAACCACTATACTATGGGATATAGTTGCAGCAAACATCATTGTCACATTTGCCTTTAAACATATTAATTTATTCCATGGCAGAACGCTATACGTTCTGTCGTGGAACAAAAATTAAAAAATTAACGTTCTAGCACTCACATTTTCCACGGAACGTCAATATTAATTAAAATTTCCAACGTTCCACCGAGGAATGAAAACTTTTTTCCGTGGAACATAAACTTTCCACTGCGGAATGACAACGTTCCACCGCGGAACTTCATGTGTTGTTATGCATTCCTGTGCCCTATTATATAAGAATGGACTGTACGCTCTAGTGAATTCATCGCAAACCACGAAATCCTCAGTGAACATTCGTACTCTTAGAGCTTCGTTCCTCATTGTTTCATCCATTCCAATGGATTCAGGACAAAGAAATTGACTCTCAAGCAAAATGGTGGTCTGTCACAGCCTTAGCCGCAACCATAGGTAGAAATGACAAACTCAGCTCGTGAACACCATCGACTTGCAACCGAGTTCATTGTCAGTCAGTTGCACCACAATGTACCTGTAGCACTTGAAGGTGTAGTAGTTACAGTTCAAGTTAGAGCAGTCGCGATTTAAATTGGAGGACCCGCGGTTGCCCCTGTTACACAAGTCAAGGTTGAAGCACAACCTCAACCTCGAGCTCAACCTCGATAATGACCAGTAGTAGGTGCAATAGTCTGTTTCCAACCTATTACAGAGAGATTCCACTCCCCACTCTTCTGGACAGCCAAAGCGAAAGAACGTTATTGTAACGACCCGAATTTTCATAATTCATTGAAAACGCATGAAATTCAAAACTTTTGTTTAAAACCCCTTTTTAAAAGAATATCAGAGTGCAAGTCGGGCCGTTAGGAACGCTTAAAATATTTCAGAAGTAAAACATTTGCGAAAGCGTAAATAATTTAAAGAAAATGAACTAAACATTTAATAACAATTTAGAAAAAAATTGAATTTAGTTACAAATCAATTGTCTCTCACTTTACATAGTCTGGCCAACCACAAGCTCACGCATGCACATCCCTCATCAACTGCTTCTTCATGGCTCAAAGACTCTGCGCGTACATGTACCTACACCGCAAGTAAGACGTGAGCCTAAAGGCCCAGTAAGAAAATGAGTTTATACATATGAAATGCCGCTCTTTAATTCTTCGAAATGGGTATGCCCCAAACCAATCTTTTAGTTACGTATTTTATGAATAACTCGTACGTGGAGCATGGAGTTTGGGGAATCCTATGATTTCTAACTAATTACGTTAATTAGTCTTGTGATCTCGACATGGGAAAGATTTATTCTTTTTCTCACACCAAGCGTGTGGCCACCCCGTGGTGGTATTCCCAATTGTTTCTATCGTTATGATGCCTAAGACTACCCTAAAAGCACATACAGCATACAAAGGAGTTCCTATGACAACTATAACGAACATAAAAATGCACAACAATAATATACATCTCAAACCAATAATTAAATCAAACAATATGTTAAAGACCAACAACGTACTTATATACTTGACAGATTAACAAATGGATTAACGTTCTCAACCGATTAACATGCACTAGTTATGGTCACTTTAAATTTGGTAACATGCTCAATTAACGGTTAACAATGACAATCAATTTATTATAGTTCAATACATGTAAAAATAACATAACCCATAGCAGAACAGCGAAGGAAACTCCAAGAAATCACAAGGCATCACATAGCAACATAATATTCTATCATTCTACACCATCAACACAAAGGAAATAACAAACAGCAAGGAAACCAATCAAAACTTCATAACAGAATTCATCCAAGGAACTGTCAACAACTAACCTACACACACGTCAAGGAAACATACAGAACAATCATACCTCAACTAGCCACAAGAGAAAATACAGAGAACTAACATACAGAGCATCAAAACATACAACAAATAAGCATATAAACACACATACTATACCACTCACGCACACACTTGCAGTGAGGGCCTCCACATGGCCAAGACACACCTAAGTCTTACCGAATGAAGAACACACTCCACAGCTCACGCAGCAGCAGTTCCAGCTCCTGGACATGGACAACAACTCACGATTCATCTCCTTCAGCACACCCGAGAGTTCCCTCTAGAGAGCTCCACTCGACATCCATGAGAAATCCCCCTACACAACACTCCCTCCCATTTTATCCTTCCCCCATAAGACAAACACCCTGTAGCCCGACAGCACCCCGACCAACACTGCCCAGTTTTATAGTGTGTTCCCCACTCGCCCACATTGTCATTGTCGCCTGCTGCAGGGTATGAGCCAGACTGGTTCAAACCCAACAGCAAGCTAAACCAAGGCCTTCGGCCGGTCTAGCTTGAACAGCCATTCCCCCCACCCACTCCGACGCACAAATCGACAGCCCAATACCCTGCCAACGCCGACCATCAACGCCGGCCAACTGAACGTGAAGGAGAAGGAAGAAATTGACTTACCACGACTACGCCTTGCCTGAAACTGGAATTTGTCGCTGGTAGAAAATGAACTGAGCCTTAGACTCCCGCGAACGACATCGCCATTCCTCACCGCCTGCAGCCGCACGCCTGTACATCGCGAACGCCAAAGCTCCCACGTCGCTGTCATCTTCATCGCTCATCGCCGTCGCCTTGCTCATTCTCCCCTCGGCCCTGATCTCTCTCCCTCGTCTCTTCTCTCTTTCTCTCTGTTCACGATCGATGCACACACAGAATGGCCAGGCCATTCTGTGTATTTACATACTGGACCGGTTCTTGCTGAACCGGTTCAGCATATACTCCAAACTTAATTTAATATATTACATTAACAACTATTTTAAATTCCCAATTTATCCAATTTATTCCTTAATGTAAAACAATTAAATTAATCCTTAATGTACAACAATTATAAGTAATTCCAAATATTATAATTTAAATTCATTAAATTAATATTTATTTTAATTACAGTAAATTTCATTTAATCTTAATAAATAGAATTCTTACGAATAAGTCCTTCGTAATACCCCGATAAAAATAATTATCCAACTTTAAAAAGTTGGGTTATTACAGTTATGAAGCCAATGTTAAACAACGTTCAATTATTGTTGCTAGAAGAATAGACTTTGAGTCATTGGCTGAATTTGAAATTGAAGAATTGTTTGAGGGCCTGGCTTAGCCGGGTTGTGTAGATAGGGTGAAAGTTTCTGTAAACAGATTGTCAAACTCTTTTATGCCAATTTAGAATTGTCCACCCAAACATTAGAGGTACGAACTTACATGTTTGGACGGGAGTTAAGAATGACTCCCAAAGATATTAACTTGCTGCTTAGATGTTTGATAGAGGAACCAAGCGAGCACTATTACCACGTGTCTTGGGAGCCACCTTTCATCAGACAAGGAGAAGGTCCAATAGTGCTTCAAAAGTTGCACCGTGATCTTGAGATTGCAGCGTTCAAGAAGCCAAAGTTCAATGACTTAAAAGCCAAAGCCTGAGTGATCCACACCATCATGATGCACACCATTTTGCCTCGGGATGGACATTGAGACCATGTTACCTGAATGGATCTCTATATGTTGGAGAAGGTTTTCAACAAAAATAAAGTGAACATCGACTGTGTGATTTTCAGTCACATGTACGAGGTCCTCAACAACCCGGCCAAGAGTTTGCCATTTAATTGGCTCATTTAGAGGATTGTTGAGTATTACGGGGTACCCGTCTCAGATGGGGAACCAAGAATCGAAGAGAAGGCCACCAACGTCTACAACAAATTGAAAGTGGGACCGCATAGGGATCTTTAGAGTTGAAAGGGTATGGGTATACAAGACTCTATCCAAGACCGCCCCAAAAAAGTGAGCTAAAGTTTCTCAACCCCCTCAGTCATACAACCTCTACTCCCCTCAGTTGTACAACCTCCAGTCCCCTCAGTTGTACAACCTCCAGTCCCCTAGAGGAACAGCCTTCATCATCGCCTCTGCAGCATATGGAGGGTGATACTCCGTAGCCGATGACTCTGACCCCTCCTCAGTCATCTCACTTTACCTCAATGCCTGAGGAGATTGTCGGCTGGATGCAAAGAATGGAGTAGCAAGTGGAGGAGCGCCATGAAATAGTACTGGATCGAGTCCGAAGGATGGAAGACTAACTTGTACGAATGGAGGAACACCATCAAATGGGGTTGCACCAAGTGCAAATAATGGAAGAGCACCATCAAATGGGACTGCTCCAATGCAAAGAATTGAGGAGCGAGTAGAGGAGCATCATCATGAAATGTTGGCCAAATTGCAAAAATGGGGCAGTGAGCAGCCCTGTCCACCATCCTCTCCTGCAGCCTCTCAAGCAGCCCCTCCAATAGCTTCTCTAGTGTCTTCTCCATCATCCTCTTCAACAACTAAGGCAATTACTGTTTGTAAGTTATTTAGGTTTTACGTAAAATCCATTTTTTACTTTTTTTGTATGTGATGTAACAACGTATCTGAAATTAGTAGCACCATTGCCCTGAGACACCAACCTTCTCCTCCTGTCGTGCTTGCCAAGATGTAGGAGATAGTTGCTCTCATTCCTCCATCGACAACCGCATCGGGTGTATCGCAGCCTCCGCCACTTAAAACTATGTGTGTGGTACATCTTTGATGGTGCTATCTATGTGTGTCTACACTTATTCATGTCTTATTAGTATGACTATAACTTGTCAATGTTTATAGCAGCCAGGTCAACTGATGGATTTTTTCACAACTTATGTTCGTACAAATACCTGAAAGAACCTGAAGATGTGCAGAATTCTTTCAGAAATTATGGTAGGCTTTTTCATTTTGTATCAATAAGCATTTTGGACTGCATACTTAGAATATTTTACTTGTTGTTTTCTTTTCAGGTTCAAGATGAGTACCAAATCACTGAGATCATCTTCTTGAAGAAAGAAGCGACAGTAAACATGGTGAGAATTACGTTCTGTTACATTAAGTAGTTCAGAAGCTTTTATCTTAGTAGTTATCCTTGTGTTGTGTTCTTTGTATGCAGTGCTATGCGTTGGACGAAGAAGGATACTTCAACGTTCAATTTCAAAAATTGGTAATGACATTAGGGTGGATTCATATAAGTAAACATCTCAATTTTTCAGTTTGTCTTTCATGTTTGAACAGTTCTAATGCGTGGTTTACATTTTAGTCACACACAAAGCAGACGTGTTTTATGTCATCCATTTACCTACACACTCACTACCCTTACCAAGCGTTGCTGTCTGAAGCAATTGTGATCGACGTAGCTCCAACTAACAAAGAGAAGTATATCTTTTCCCTTGTGTAGATTCATATTGCTTTCCGCTTATGTGCTTATTTTTCTCTTTCCATTTCAGCCCACACGGCATCTTTCGATGAATGAGTGAGGGGTTAGGGTAGCTCCAAAATTGCAAGCATATCGGCTTCCACCATCATGAAGATCTACTTGAAAAGAGTCCATTGTTCGCCAAAGGGTCCAACGTATACATGGACTAGCAGTTGTCATTTGTGATCACGGATTTGAGAAAGAAATCTCACAAGAAGGTGATGCAAACTTAGTGTACTTGAGATGTGTAAGGATACAAATTGAGATACTAATTTTGTTGTACATAATAAAAAATTCATCGTCTCTTTATATGTTTATGTTTACTTAGTGTACTTTGATAAAATATGTTTATATTTATGTTTACTTGGATAATATATATTTACGCTTATTTTTGAAAATATTTGATTGGATTTCTAGTTTTGATAATGCCATAGGGGAATAGAGTAAAACAATGGAAACTATTGCAAAATTTTCATTTTTTCACAAGAGAAAGTAAGAAACTTTGACTCAAAACCAAATTATCCATTTCATTCATCATCAACAAACAACTAATATGTTAATTGCAACAATTTAAGAAACCTGTGCATAACACCGAAATATATAAGGCAAAGGAATGCTGACATTCCACCAAGGAAAGTCGACGTTCCTCCGTGGAAACACATTGTTCCGTGGGGGAATGTATGATGTTCCGCCATGGAACATCGAATTTCCACTACGGAACAACAACTTTAGCCGTAGAACATCGATGTTCCTTGGCGAAACGTCATATATTCCCCTGTGGAACATGGACTTTTACTTTGGTTCCAGTAGACTACAATTTCACTTACTCTATTTCTAATCTGTCTCAATTCTACTTTTTCCAAATTTACATTTTCATACTAATCAATTTTCATTAATCATTAACAACAAAATTACAATTTCATTACAACCATATCATATACAGGTGCATTACAAACGCAAACCAATTTATCAATTCAATTACAACCATATTATGCATATGTGCATTAGAGACACAAACCAAATTATCAATTCAATTACAAGCATATAATGTACATGTCCACTAAGAATCAGTGTGTCCCAAGCTAGTAACCTGCAGTAATAACTTGTCGTTCATTTAACTTCTTCGTGTATTTTGCCCACCAACAATTTCACATAGCTGAAATAGGATTTGATTAAGTAACTTGTTGTTGTGGTGGGTGCTTACGTGTTACTCTTAAAAGAGCAGTAACTTATCATTCATTTAACTTCTTTGTATATCTTTGCCCACCAACAATCTCACATTGCTGAAATAGGATTTGATGAAGTAACTTGTCGTTGTGGCGGGTGCGTACGTGTTACTCTTAAAAGAGTAGTAACTGGTCGTTCATTTAACTTCTTTATATATCTTCGCCCACCAACAATCTCACATAGTTGAAATTAAAAAAGCTCACAATGAAACATGTTAGAATTTATATGTACCATTTGGAAAAAGAAAAAAGAAAAATCATACACCTCCATGGGCAAGTAAATAGGATTTGATGAATCATTTCCAACTTGAAATACTAACAAAGTAGCGTATTTCAAGGCAATGCCAAATCTAATCAAGGAAGGTTAAGGTCCACGTTTGTGTTGGTTTGTGTTTGTGGACCTTGCGCATCATAATCATGCATAACACATTACAAATAAAATTAGCATAGTTAAAATAACATTTTAAAACATAAACGTAATAATGTGCTCACCTGCATCTCAGGAATTGTCTCGGGGACTATCTTAGGGACTTTGTCAAGAACTGTGAAACCCATCAATGTGCCCTATGAGCTTCCTTTGCCGCCTCTGCCACCTCTGGCTCTGGACCTGTGGCCACCACATACACTTTACTCTGGCCCTCCTCTTTCACACGTGCCAGAATTGTGCCATACACCCCCACACCGGCCGCACATCATATTCAGGTGTCTCCTAGGCAGCACTATCTGGCTTGGGGCATCGTCAACATCCCTTATTCTTCATAGTTCAATGGTTAAGTTGTTAGCAAAAATATTTTAGTGGTTGACTTGTCATAGTTTACAAAGTACACTGGTTGATTTGTTAATTTCCCTAATTTTAATATTTTAAATCCTTCATTAAAATTATCAAATTATTGTAATAATTAATCTATTTAAATTATAAATTGTCACATTAAAATTGATCGTGCAAATTTATAAGTATTACAGTGCATCCACAGAAGCCTACGCGTGCGTTCTGTAGGCACTAACATTTTCGTGAAAGTGTGGGCTCTTGCGGAGGCCTATGATTTTGCAGCAACCTATGCTTATGCGGGCATGTGTGAGGCACATGTTCTTTGCGGAAATCTTACCCTCCATGGACGCTAACGTTTCAAGGGAAGCCTAAGCTTCCACGGACACATGCAGGGCACGTGCGCTCCGTGGAAATTTCACTCTCTACGGATGTGAACGTTTCTACGAAAGACTAAACTTTTGTGAACATGTACGGAGCATGTGCGCTCCGAGGTAGGAAGTCTACACTCCCACAAATGCAAACGTTTCTGTGACATTGTGCCTTCTGCGGACATGTTGTGAGGCACGTGTGCTCTACGAACGTGAACGTTTCCACATAATCCTAAACTTTTGCAACCACGAACGTCTCCATGACAGTGTGCCTTCTGCGGACATGAGCTTGAGTGTCCAAGGTGAGTTTCTAGCACATGACACTATGAGAAAACTACATTTCCTCTTTCGTCGATTTTTGCCTCCATTTTACCTTAACTTTTCATAGAGACTTCCATTTTGGAGTTTCCAAGCTCGAATCCAAATCTAACATCCAACCTAGACTCTCAACTCAAAAATACTTTTAAAAACGAACTTACTCTCGAAGTTCTTTTGTAATATCCCAAATTTTTGTTGAGCTGAATGCGTAGCTTAAGAGATAATTTTGGGATGATAGGAGTTGAATTGGACGATTATGGTATTAATCAAGTGAAATAGATTTGGATAAGTAAACCTTGATTCCTGGATTGTTTAGCTTATGGGAAGGATTGTGATTAGTTGGAGAATTGTTTCATGATATTTAGAGTTAGATAGAATGATATCAAATAGCCAGTGAAATTAGTAAGAAAAAATATATTTGGACATATTTAGATATTGTATGAATATTGTAAGTACTGAAAGCTTGAAAATAATAAGGTTTTTATCAGTTATTGGAATTTGACTTGGGAAAAGGTGAAGTTATAATAGTGGAGCATATACTATAAGTTTGTTTAATTGATATCGATGGTCAAATATATATTTATGGATTTAGAGCATGTTGGTCTTGGATATAAGGTTTGTTTAAGTGATACAAGAATAAATTGGAGAGTTAGAAGATGATAGTTAGAGTTAAGAGAAGTAACATTGGAAGTAGTTAATAATGAGGTTATAAGGTCATATAAATGTATATAGTTTAATGAGGATATTCATATATATAGAGTATACATATGAATATAAATATAACGTTAAAGAAATACGTGTACATATGAATAATCTGGAGGAATGATGCTAGCGGTTGATCATGGCGATCACATGGGAGGTGTCAATCGACCGACGTCGTCAACGGGCGTGAAATGAAGCAATTTTCTAAATGGTTGGTGGTCGATCGCCCAAAGGGAAATGACCGTCTAGCTCGATCATCCACCATTTATAAAGGTCATCTAGAGAGGTTTAATTGATGCTTGAAGATGGAGAGACTATCGTCTGAAGTGTTTGGACGTCGAAGGATTGCTGGACGTTGAAGAGTTGCCACTCTTGGCCTTCTGTCTTCATGCTAACGTTAGAAGGTCATGGTGAGTGGTCTATAAATAGAGAGGTGAGGGACGAGGATTTCACAGAGAAGAATCCTTGCAGAAGCTCTACCAATTCTTCAGAGAGGTCTTGCTTATGGAGTTGTGAGGGTCTATGCGTGTGAAAATGTGAGGCTGAGGTCCTTGATGTGCTGTAGTTTTGAGAGAAAGAAATTGTGAAGGTTTGTAAAGAGGTGAAAACGTGGTGATAGAAAACCGTGTGGGTTGCTATGCGCTTCTGGAATTTTTGGTGAATGAGCTTCTGGAGTTTGTAATTGTGAGTGAATGGTTGGCAAAGGTTTAGAGAAAAAGATAGAAGGAGAAAGTAAGGATGAGAGGATATTTGTAAGGGAAACATTTGGTGTTCAGGTCCGCTTGTTCTCTGTTGTATATTTAGGATGAAAGTGATATGCTATCTGTTGGATCGAATTTAGTTTATTATGTGGATGGGTATATTTGCCCTGGGTGATAATAACTGCTTTGATAAACATGCCTAATGTTCTGTTGGGATAATTGTGATATAAGTAATATTCTGATAGTTGTTAAGAGGGAAATATGAGTGTGATTACTGCATTGATGAATGGAAATGAGGTTAGAATTTGGTTACTGCATGTAAGTAGGTGAATTGGATGAATTGTTCTCTGCAGATAAATGGGTATTCGAGTATGATTTGGGAAATAATACTATGGTTGGGAATTAGATAGATTTTTAACTATAGGTGAAGTGATAAGTTATTGGATAAAGTCGGAAATAATTTAAAGAATATTGGTTGAAGATTATAATTGTTAACTTGATCTTTGGATGGTATTAGACAAACATTACTCACTGGTTGTAGTTTGTTATTGGAGATTTATTAATAACTATGTGTTAATAATAGATAGATTTTGTGAAGGAAACTTTGAGTGATAACTCTCCAAAGCTAAAGACTCTAGGTAAGTGATATTGCATGTGTTTTGTCCGAAAGATCTACATCACGGGAATTAGGGGGTGTTTATTGTTTGCTTAATTACTTGTTATGAATTGTATATTTATTAGATTTAGGTTCAGTTCCTTAGTTAGGATGGATCACTTTTTAAGGATACGATCGAAGAACACGTAGATAGGATTGTATGCGCACAACAACGTTAAGACTTGGAATCCTAAAGTACACGAAAATGAATAAACGTAAATAGGTGGCTAGAGATGTGGGTTCTTGAGATGGTCACCTTGGTGTGTGCCACGGGATGACCGCCTTGTGCATAAACCACTCTACCTTGTCAAGTTGACATCTCTAACACTTAGACAGGTAACTAAAAATAAATGAAAACATAAATGGATAAACGTAAATAGGTGATTAGGGATGTGGGTTCTAAAGTTGGTTGCCTAGGTGTGTGCCACAGGATGGCCGCCTTGTGCATAAACTGTTCTACCTTGTCAAGTTGACATCTCTAACACTTGAATGGGTAACTAGAACTAAATGAAAACAAAATAGTAACAGAATTAAACGGAATATACGTAAACAGTTGTTTTTGTGGTCTGATTGGATACGCCCGGCATAGAAACAGAATAAATAACAGTAAAAGATAGAAACAGTAACATATAAGCAAAACAGAAAACTTAGTACAGACTTTAAGAGTTGTATGTGTATTTCATGTTTTACGTTTATACCACTTACTGAGCTTTAGGCTCATAGATAGGTCCCGTTGATGTAGGTAAAGAGCCGATGATTGGATAAAGCTAATAAAGGACGTAGCTAATGGAGTATTGTGGGGTTGGGCGTTTGTGCTGTTGGCGACATTGACCTTAGGGTTATGGCTCACGGAAATGGAATAAATGTGTTTAAATATTTTAAGAGTTTTCAAATGTCATTGGCTTCAAACTGTTTTAAATAAATGTCTTAGCAATGCTTGTTTAAGTAGTTGTAAAACTACTGGTTTGTGGTATTTAAATGTAAAAGACTTCTGCTATATGTTTACTCTAAGACTTCCCCTGTATGTTTATTACTCTGGTTTTTCCATCACGCAAATATTTTGAAAAGAAAAAAAAATTTTATACAAAAAAAGTTTCAAGATGTTACACCCTTCACAAATATTTTCTCGCTATGGCCTTGCGAATGATTTCCAATTCTTACCATTGCTAGAATCCTCATTTCACTCACGGGCACTCTTTTTGTCACGACCCGGAGGCGGGTCTAACAAAGTCGTCGGGTCAAGCGACCCGTTTCTTGGAGAGAACCTGGTTACCCAGCCAAGGAGTAAAAGAAGTAGATGACTTAATGAAAAAAAAAATGTACTGTACAAGAATTAAATCAAACAACACCAACCCCCAAACGTACCAGATATGAAGGGATAAGAGTGACGAACATCCACCCATTCACAGGGAGGTCGAAACACCCACCAGGGGACTCTAGCAACGCCCCATGGAAACACGTGCAAGTCCTATACACCAAGCCTACACCCTAACCTAGGGAAAAATATAATCTAAGGGGTGAGTGACAAACTCAGTAGAGAAATCGATATTAAATGCAATGCATGCTAAAAACCGTTTTCCTCATCTTTTAAAAACCCTTTCATGCTTCTCATTTACCGTACATGGATTTAAATCATTAAAAACCTCTTTATCATTTTATTAAAATAGGATCATGGCCCTCGATGTGGCTACATCAAAACCTGTTGAATATCGTTTTCCACACAAAAACATCATCAGTGAAAAGGGATGGTCACATAAGGACCCATCCAACGCACACCACAGATAGGTGGCATCTATCGAGAGCAGTGCCTCATGAGATAGAGAAAATATAATGATGGGTGATCTGATGATCCAGCACATCACCCAAGTTGTTGGTGTGTGAGATCCGCGACAACCCAACTCATATGATTGCACCCAGATGTGCCGACGAGTCGTAGCTCAACGTCGATACAATCCATAAATCAAAGGGGATGGTCACTCAAGTACCTATCTAAAACATCTCATAGAAAGGTGGCTATCCATCAATAGCAACATCTCATGTGGCAGGAGAGAATATCAATGACGGCGACCCGAAGATCAAGCACGTCACCCGAGTTATAGCGAGCAAGCTCCACGATGACCAAGCTAATACGATCGAATAAATGGATGAGGTTGTCGGTGACAGATTGCTTCTCAACTAAAATACCTCTAGGTTTTAAGTTGACTGGGGTTACCAACGAGCAGAGCTACGAGCCATCACGCCCCATGTTAAATGGAACAGTACTAGGATAGACAAAACTTAGTGACAAATAACCTACCATCTCCATGTGACTAATACCCTAGCCACGTTAAGGGACTTGAAACCCAAGGAGCACGTCATCACTGCCCTACCTAGTTTCACTTCCGGGACTCGAAACTTGAGGACATGTCATGCATCATCCCTATTTTCACTTATGGGACTTCAAACATGAGGACATGTTATTAATGCCCTATCGCCATTTCACACGCAAGCGATAAATCTTCTCGCAGTAGAAGATTGCACAGGACAGCCTCGTAATACTTTAGCTAGCGCTAAAGTGCCTAAAGCATTAAGAAGATTCATCCTTCCAATGTACGTAACAAATATCAAATCTTCTCGCAGTAGAAGATTTTACGGGATATCCTCGTGATGCTTTAGCACCAGAATGCCTAAAGCATCAAGAGGATTCATCCTCCACCCATATATGCACAACTATATAAATCAAACCATGTACATAATATAAGCATGAGAAAATATACGTATACCTAAAAACCGACGTGCTATCGAAACAGTCCTCGTCGGGTTTTCAAGTGTGGTACCCACAAAATATCAATTTTTGAACACATGATGCAATGCAGTGCAAGAAGTATTAAGACCCCTACCTCGATGACGACCATGACACGCTTACCGATAAGCCAGCTCCACGCACTATCGTAAGCGAAAGTCGAACCACTGACATCTCCGAAATCTATAACAAGGTCGATGTCAACATCCTAACAAACATACAATAGATAACAGGCAAGTCTTAAATAAGACTCAAATCCAAAACGGTATTCAGGGACAATCACGAGTCCCAAACCAAAAAACCAAAATCCAAGAATACAACTAAGATCCTGAATCTAAAACCAACCGTGACCGAAAGGATCAACACAAGACTCCCAGCTCAAACAAGGAACGACGGGTCCCTTACACCCCAAGCTGAGAATCTACACGATTTACAATGAGGCATGGCTGATGAAGCAGGATGGAGTTCCCTAAACAAAACTCCAAGAAACGAATGATGTAATTAACCCACAACACAACCACGGTTGACCTAACACCTCAACAGACCACCTACAAATCCAACTAGTCAACAAGACACAGTAACAAAAGGCAAAAAATAACACACTTGACTTGATCTACTCAATAGTCGAGAAGACATAACTAAAGTCATTCAAACCATCCATGGTCAACAAAGCATCACAGTGGTCAACCGAGACCACTCAACAATTGTCGAGGCAAAGCGAAGGTTAACTGGGACCTTGCAGCCTCAACCAGACTCAACAATAGTCAACCAAGACCATTTAGTGTCGACAAGACACGTTGACGATCAACCAGGACTTTACAATAGTCAAAACATCACGCTCGCAACCATCTAGGACTCAATGGTCCCGGGGACTCATCTAAAGTCAATCGAGTATGATTTTAGTGGAAAAGCCAACTCGAAGACCACAAACCAAACCGAGCCTAGAACTTGTCAATGGACAAGAACTTTCAACCATGAGTCACAAATAGGTGGAAGGGACCTATTCCAAGTTTAGGAACCCAACCGACGCATGAGCAGGTAAAAAACATGTGTCCCAAAACAGTGGGAGCGACCCGGGATAAATTGAAGGGCAATCTATCCATTTTGGACAGGAGGAATTGATTAATCAATTTGCGGTCGTTCATTTCTGTCCAAATTTTTGAAGTCTCGATCGCTCGGGGAGAATTACCAGTCGATTATCCACTGCTAGTCGATCGACCGCAAATCTTCGATTGATCGACCACTATGTGGACGATCGACCATGATCACTGGCTGATTGCCCGTGACCTTGTGGTCGTTCATTCCGCTTAACAGCGGTTAATTAGCTCATCCTCCTGATCAACCGATCAGTCGTCTATGGCGTGGATTACCTGCCAGAAATACACCGTTTCCTCCATTTTTACTTCTTAATGACCAATAAACTTTCCTAGAATTCAAATGCATAAAAAACAATAAGCGATTCCCCTTGGATTCGAGTTTTCAAGCTCGAATCTGAAGTCACAACAAACCCTAACATTCATACTTGAAAACGGAAGAGGAAAACTGACCGAAGTGGAAACTGATTTTACAATTGTTACTCGCGCAGACAACGGGAACACAAAACTGCTGAGGGAAGTCAGAACCGCTCCCTTCCGACCTTTCCCTCTCTCTCTCTCGACCTCTCCCGTGTTGACTGTGAAGAAGAAGAAGGAGGAGGGGAAGAAGATCTGTCTTCTTCTCCCTTCTCTTCTTTTAAAAAAATAAAAATGTTATAAAATAATATATATTAAAAACATATATTATGATTACGTTATCCCGATTTAAAATTTGATTTGTTTAAAACGCCAACCAAAAATAATTGCTTAGCCAAAATAATTTACCAAAAACATTTCCGTGAATAAATTCCCGCTCAGAAAAACCCAATTTGATTGTTTCACAAGAAAACGCACACGTCGTCACTACGTGACAAAACATGTCAACTTCTTTACATTTGACTGAAAATTTTGCAAAAAATTTACACGTGACATTTTAAAATCATTTAAAAATCTAGGATTTTACACTTTCACTATAGTAAGTAGGTTAAATTATGAGGAAAGAGAAAAAGCTTTCCTTTCTTCTTTGAAGTACTTAAACTTATTCTCATTTAATAATTAAATTGAAATATGTATAATAATATGTCAAATACATATTATACATATACCAAAGAAGAATTTTTATCAGTCCAACCAATTTACGATAATTCACATGTGGATGCTGTAATGCCCAGATAATCCTCCATGTATTATGTAAAAGATTTTATTTAATGAACGAATATTTTATAAATGAAGATCTATTCTGTAATCACTAATTTGGAACTTGGTGTCAAGTAATTGATGAAAGAAATACTTTGGAAAATTTTAACTGGAAAATTGTCACTGATTAAGCATTTCTACGTTTTTGGTCGACTAGCGATCGATGTTGGGTCGAGTGTCTCGACCGAATTCCGTTCGGGCCACTCTATGTGTTTTTGGTCGAGTTGGGGTTGGGATTTAAAATTGAGTATCTCGACCTAAAATGTGTTTTTGTGGAAGCTTTCCACGTGGCCACTACCTGTTGGACCTCTTTCCTTGAGACGGGGAACTGTCCATCAACCTACAGCATTCACGTGGGTGCTCTCCTGCCTATAAGTCGATGGAGTCTCCAGGTGAGCATGTTGAATTCTCTCTCCTTCCATTGTGTATGTTGTGAATGATTGAAGAGAATTGGTGAGTGCTACGTTTAGTGTTGTGACTAAGTGAAGAAAAGGGTGTGTGTTGTGTTGCTCTGTGTATGACAATATTCTGTGAGCTGTGGAAATGTGGTGAGCCTCCGTTTGGTGTTCCCTGGGCGTTGCTTTGAAATTGCTACAGCTTAAGAATTTTGCTGAAAGGATCTTCAAGAGGTAAGGATTAGGATGTAGTTGGCTAGAAGAGACCCTACATCACATGTTGTTTGATTGTTACAACTTCTTCTGCTTGGGTTGTTTGTCGTTTGATAAATAGTGTGGCTTGAAAACTAATACTGTGGAAAACTACCCTGTCAATGTTGGTTGAGTTGTTGTCTTATTTTCTGTCGGTTGTTAAAAATGTGAATTTTGCTTAGCTTTCACTGGAATTCTTTACCTTCATGCTGAGAAGAGGAATACGATCAAAGTTGGTAGATTGATATAGTAGAATAACCTGGGTTGATGAATATTAGATTATTGTTCTTTGAAAATCTAAATATTGTTTGGATTGGGTATGATGAAACTCTAAGTTGAAGGGTAGTCATGTCCATGTCTTGTAAACTGTTGGTCCAAGCATGAATGGAATCTATAAAATACTAAAAAAACACAGAAATTGAACTTACAGAGTGTTGGTAAGAGCACGAATAAAGCATTGGTTGTCCTTGAACTTCCTATGAACACACATGTGGATCCCCTGTTAATTAAATTTAAAAACTTCATTGAATACTTGCTCGTGTGCTCTGCGAAGTATATTCAAGTTACTTCCTCTGAATTTAAATTCCCTCACTACTAATAAAAGTTTAAGTTACTTGATAGTCTGTCACTGATTTCTATATTGCTTCCACGAGATCCTTGATAAATGTTATGTTCCTTTTTACATATATATATATATATATATATATGAATTGTACATGGCATCCATGCATCATACATAGGGCTTATGAAATTGTCAACATATTGCATGACATACTTAATATACATAAATAGGCGTGTGGGTGTTCGAGAGAATTGGTGATGGTCCATCAGTGGGGACACCATAGGATGTATCTCCCCATCGGAAGTGACGGTTAACCAAGTGGACCATAGGATGTATCCTCTTCTCTTGTATGGAAATCCCCAGCTTCTTCAACAAATGAGTGTGGTGACGGTCAAGGTGGTGATGCCATAGGATGTATCTCCTCATCTGAGTGACAGATAGCCACATGACCATAGGACGTATCCAACTTTCGACTTAACAAAAAAGATAAAGTTCTTTTCTGTAATACATCGCATGATCATGCATAAGCATTAGCATTGCATTCCATTCTAATGCTTGCTGAGCTTTAAGCTCATTGTTTTTCCCTACGATGCATGTGAACCTTATAATTCTTGTGATGTAAAAGCTAAGGAGGAGGCATTGCAGGACGATCCCTTGAGTTATCAGCCGGGTTCACCTAATGGTTGTGGCTCATGGAAATGATAATTTAATATTTTGAAACAGTTAACTTCCTATTTTGACATGGTAAAACGTTTTGTAGTCTTGGACTTTTATAGGAAGTAACGCAATTATGTTTTGAAAGTTTAAGTTATATTTCTGCTCGTTTTACTCTGAAATATTTCGAAATCAATTGTTACTCTGATGTACATGTTTTAAATGAACTTAGCAAAAAATTTTACATCAAGAAATTTTTAAAAATAGAGAAAAACCGTTTTAAATAAACGGGGCATTACAGACGCTACGCGACAAATCGGTCAACCCCAAACACTTTGACAAAAAATAACGTAAAAATTTTATACGTGGAATTTTATGTATTTAAAAATTTACAGTTCTTACATGCCCATCTGTAATACCCTAATACTAATTTTCTCGTGTACGCGATATAATCAAACTTTGGAGATAATTATGTATTTCATTGCATACCCATACTTTTTTAGTTATGACATGTATTTAGGGGAAAAGATTATAGGGTAAAAAGTTAAGTAGGAAAATGTGAGAAAAACATTGTCTTTGACATTTTCGGACGCCTATGGACGACGTTGCGGACGAGTCATGTCGTCCACAAATGCTTGGAGCATCGCCCTGAGCATTGGGACGACTCAGGATGTGATTTTGCGTCCTAACTTCACTGTGTTGTGGAGTAGCATATGAGTCCAGACGAATGCGAACGTAAGCCAGCTGCGTCTGATTTGAATCTGTCCAAATCTTGGACGCCTTCGGACACTTGCGGATAGCATGGACGAGGACGAGCCTCGTCCAATTTCAATCTGTCCAATTTATGGACAAATTTGGACGATACATGCGGATGCCAAACGGCGTCCGAAGGTCATTTGTGGACAGTACAGACAAGGGTGGGGACGCCATTTCTCCTCCGTGACCACAATTTGGCCTGTGAATTTTACTCATGCGGACGAGACCAGTACATCCGTACTCATCCAAAATATCACAGATCTGCGTAAATTTAGGGATTTAAGATTAGAAAGTTTGTCGCATAGTAAATTAATACGCATTCTCCAGACAAACACATTGACCTCCCCATGCCCAGACCCATGCGGGAGCCATTCTCCTTCCTCCGCTTAGGCATACGATGGTCTCCTTAGGTAAGCTTGCCTTTTTATCTGCCTCCTCCCTCGCGTCCAGTCCGTTCCTTTCCCTGCATTCTTCCTCTCCTTCTTCTTCGAGCAGCTCTCCTCGTCTGAGGTGTGGAGTTTTAACTGTCCCTGCTTGCTTCCTTCATCACTTTGGTAAGGACTTGGGTTAGTCTTTGGCTTGAGGAAGCCATATCCACAAGTAAAAACATGTGTATGTGTAAGTAGTGGTTGTTGTTCATAGTTAAAAATTCTGTAAATTTCTTGGATGCCATAACTCATGTGTTGTTCCCGTATACACTTTGTTCTGTGATTTCATTCTGCCTTGTTCTACTAGCTAATGTACTATGTAGTTACATTTCAGTGCCTTGTTGGTTATTACATTTCCTGCTTGGGTTTTTTATTACATTCATGCTTATTTTCCTTCACTTGATGTTAAGTTGAAAGCACTAAGCCTGCTCAGTAGAATAGAAAAGATGACTGTTATGGATGAATGAGAAGGACTTTATGTTATGCTTTCATTATTAATTGGATTATTAATGTTGTCTTGTGATTTCAACTAGATTAATGTTGCCTTATGATTTTATTATATTTCGTAATACACTTGCTCTTTCGTTCCTTGTCATAATACCCTTGTTGTGACTATTAAGCTTGTTAATTAATTGTAGTATTTTCGTTGTAGTTTCGCTATCATCACTTAATATCTCCGCAAGCATCCTTCGTTGTTATAAGCATGCTTTTAAACTGAGTAGTTGCGTTAATTAATTTAGTTAATCTTAAAGCATGATAAGTTAACTCGGTTAACCCTTAATCATGTTAACTTGCTACTAATCATTAAATCTTCAAGCATGACAATTATCCATCCTTGCATGTTAATTAGTTACTTATCTTCAAGCATGCTAATTAACCCCTACTCTTTAACCTCGAGTATGACAATTAATCATTGCACGTATGTAAATCGATTCTCAATATGTTACATTAGTTGTCATGTATGTTAACTTACGATTTCTTGGATGTTGATTTACTACTAGTCTTCAAGCATGCAAATTCTATTTATATAATCTTCAAGCATGTCACTTTACTAGTACGTCTCCAGCATTGTTAGTTAATCATTTTTTGTTAACCCTCGAGTATGTTGATTTGCTAAGGCTCATTTAATCTCAAGCATGTTATTCGAATTTCGCTGTTATATATGCTTCCTTTATAAATGCCCTATATCTATGCTTTCATTCTTTTTATGTTATGTTTTCATTCATTTCATGTATCTTTCTTTAATTTCTGCCATTTATTTATTGAGTTGTCATTTCATTACATTACTGTTATTTACTTTCAATATATGCATTATTTAGTTGTCATCATGCATCACGCTAATAGAAACAAATAGGAAGTGCTACCATGAGGTGGTACTCACATGCATTGAGAGAGAAAAACGACAAGAAAATGAAAGAAGAGAAAAGAAAAGAGAGTTGGGGGGCGGATGGGTAGCGGGTTTAGTTTGCAACTAGCCGAAGCCCCTCCCTTATCGAGTACGGGAGTTCTAGTTGCAAGTAAAAGGGTAGATCCGACCACTATTCCATCCCAAAGAAAATCCTCCAATCTCCAACTCGAAGTACGAGTAAAGAACGAACGAACGAATGTAAAGAGATGACCCCACTTCCTTTACTGGGCCATTGGCTCACATCCTTACTTGTGGTGTAGGTAACGAGATGGTAGTATCGAGAGTAGAAGATGAGTCCTTCCCTGTGGAGCCTGTGAGTATCCGGAGGAAACCGGCCGAAGTAAATGGATAGCTCAAGGTAAAAAGAAAAATATGTTTTGTAAGGGTTAAATAGTAAACACGTTTTTGTAAAAATAGTAACTATTGTAACGACTCGGTTTTATTTACTTCAAAAATCGTGTAAATTTAAAATTTTTCTTTTTATAGAAAACATCAGAGTATTTATCTTTTATAAAACCTGGTCATTACAACCATTTACTTAAAACATTTTTCAATTGCAGCAAAAATAATAAAATTATTTTCTGAAAACACAGCAGAATTAAAACAAGCATTAAAGAATACTAAATAATTTACAAACCCTTTTACAAATAAATTTCATTTAATTCTTTAGCCTAGCGAGCCACAAGTTCCACCCCGTGCAAATCCTTCATCCTCTGTCTCTTAGTCTGTTCACATGTGCGTGTACCTACATCACAAGACTTAACTAATGAGCCTAAGACGATCTCTTAGCCAACTCAATCTCACATTTTCAAACGATCCCGTTGTATGTTTATTGTTGTCTTAATCTTAAAAGGCGTTGGAAATGTCTAAACTTGACGAGGAGGAGTAGTCAGCTCAACCTCACATTTCCAGACGACCTCGTTTATGTTTGTTGTGTCTCTTAATATTGAAAGCCGTTGGAGATGTCTAAACTTGACGATGAGGAGCAACTAACTCAATCTCGCATCCCCAAACGACCCCGTTTATGTTTATCTTTATCTTGTGTTAGAGATGTCTAAACTTGACGAGGAGGGGCAGCTAACCCAACCTCACATCTCGTCACACCCATTTACGTTCATTTCTTTACATTTCACAACCATCTCGTTTCTTCTTTGTTTCCTTCTTGTCAATTTGTAATCGTTTTGTTTCTTCTTTGTTTTCTTCTTATCATTTTGTAATCGTTTTGTTTCTTCTTTATTTCCTTTTCAAAAGTATGTATGGAAACCATTTTCGTATCTTTTGAAAACTTGATGTATGATGCTCGAGAATGCATACACTCTCTACTAGAGTAATTTAATAACGCAACCAACATACAATTCATAAATCATGCTTATAAAAACTGTAAACAATAAAACGTGCTATTTAAAACTGTAAACATCGTAACATGCTATTTAAAGCTGTAAACACCGAAACATGTTATTTAAAACTGTAAACACCGAAACATGCATCTCCTATTCTTGTGATGTAGGGCCCTAAGGACCAAAGCACATGCGTATCACTTACCTCGATTCCTTAAAGCGTTCAACACTCATTCGTTTTCTTTTTCTTCATTCTTTAGTACTTTCACAATTTAACAACGCTTAATTACTAATTTAATCTCAACACATTCCTTATTTACTACTTAGACACTTATAGTTTCCGTCCATCTATTTTCATCAACATTATCCATTAACATCACTTTAACCAATAATTATTCATTACTAACTAACCACCGAATTTCCATAAACCTCACCGCTTAATAAATCCCAATTATAATGCCCAATATTAATATCCAACAAGGCATGAAACATCAACATCTAACAACCCAATAAAATGTTCAATGGCTTAATCCAATTAGCAGAATATATTTATCTAATTAATTATCTGAATCCAATCCCCACAGAATATATGATCACAATGTACATTCCCAAACAAACAGAGCAACCATCTCCATTGTGTCTAACCAACAGTAACACAATGAAAAATACAACACCCAATCAGAAGAACACCATCATTATTACGAAGAAGAAAACTTTTATTCAGAAGTTTAAGAATTAGAAAGTAAAGGCAACTCTTTATAATTGCAGAGTTCCAAAAAAGAAAAAATAACTGTCTGTGTAGGGAGGCGGCTATCTTCAGCTTAGAAGCATCTAAGGGAGGCGGCTATCTTCAGCTTAGAATAAGACTTCAATACATATCTGTAATAGGCCCCTTCAAGATGGACAATGCAAATTAAGCATTTCCATCTTGCGAAGTAAAGAATGAAACAAGCCAGGAAGAACAGGTTTGGTGAGGATGTCCGCTAACTGATGTTTAGAAGAAACATGTAATGTCTTGACATTGTTCTGTTGGATTTGTTGTCGGACAATATGACAGTCTATCTCAATGTGTTTCGTACGTTCATGAAACACCGGGTTAGCAGCAATGTGTAAAGCAGACTAGCTGTCACAAAATAACAAAGCTGGTTGCGAAAAAAACACACGAAAGTCTGCAAGAATAGCTTTAAGCCAAATGAGTTCACAAGTTGTGAGTGCTAAAGCTCGATATTCAGCCTCGGCAGATGACCTGGAAACTGTGTGCTACTTTTTGGATTTCTAGGAAATTAAAGAGTCTACTAGAAAAATGCAGAACCCACTGATAGAGCGACAAGAATCAGGGCAAGAAGCCCAATCAGAATCACTAAATGCTTTCAACTGAATAGAAGATGATACAGGATAGAATAGACCATAACCAGGAGAACTTTTAATATACCTCAAAACCCGATGAGCAGCCTGCATATGAGAAGTCCTTGGATTTGCCAAGAACTGACTCAATTTATTCACAGCAAAACTCAAATCTGGTCTTGTAATGGTCAAGTAAAGTAGCTTGCCAATAAGTCGACGAAAAGATGTAGGATCATCTAGCAAAATGCCACTGTCAATAGACAATTTTGTATTGACATCCATAGGTGTAGAGGCTGGTTTAGAAGCAAGAAAACCAATTTCCTCCAAAAGCTGTAAAGCATAGTGACGTTGATTTATGGAAATGCCTTTAGCAGATATAGCAACTTCCAGGCCTAAAAAATAATGAAGAGGACCCAAATCTTTCAACATAAACTTGGAATGCAACATATCCTTGACTGAAGTCATTTCAGAAAGTGAAGAACCCGTCAAAATTATGTCATCAACCTAAACCAATATAGCAACAAAAGAGCTGGATTGAAATCTGATAAACAAAGAAGAATCAGATTCAGATTGCTTGAAACCAAGTGAGATCAGCGCTGTTGAAGATTTTGCAAACCACTGGCGGGAGGCCTGCTTTAAACCATATAAAGATTTGTGGAGTTTACAAACTAATGGTGAGGCACTGTCAATCAATGAAGAAGAATTAGGAACCTTAGAACCGGGAGGTAAAGCCATATAAACTTCCTCATTTAGATCACCGTGAAGGAAGGCATTATTCACATCAAGTTGAAGTAAAGGCCAACCATTGATGGAAGCCAAAGCCAGCAGTAGTTTGACAGTGACAAGCTTCACAATTGGAGAAAAAGTGTCGAAAAAATCAATGCCTTCAGTCTGCGTGAAGCCCTTAGCAACAAGCCTAGCCTTGTAGCGTTCAATCGAACCATCAGCATGATACTTGATTTTGTATATCCATTTGCACCCAACAAAATTTTTATTAGGAGGAAGTGGCATGACAGTCCAAGTGGAGTTGCATTCAAGAGCTAACAACTCAGTTTGCATTGCATCCCTCCATTCAGAAAATTGCTCAGCTTGCTTAAATGTTTTAGGTTCAAAATTGGATGAAAGAGCAAGGCTAAAAGCTTTGAAAGAAGGAGAAAACCGATGATAAGAGAGGAACTGGGAAATTGGATATTTAACAGTAGAAGACAAAAGAGGAGAAGAAGTTGAAGCATTTGATAGAAAACAATGGTAATCACGTAAGTATGAAGGAAGTTTAGAAGTTCTGGACCGTGTGATAGAAGAACTAGGAAAGGATTTTGGAGAAATGGAGTCTGGTGTAGAAACAGAATTAGGAACTGAAGAAGAGTTATGTAAACATTTTGAAGATATTGGAAAAATAGAGGAAATGGAATCTGGGGAAGAAGTAAGAAAATGAAAAATAGACTCATGAAATACAACATTTCGAGAAACAACAAGTGTATTTGTTTCAATATCAAGAACTTTATAACCCTTATAACCCGTGGGATATCCCAAAAAAACAGAAGCACGAGCACGGGGTTGAAATTTGTCTCGACCAGAAGAAAGGGTAGAGACAAAACAGAGGCAACCGAATGCTCGAAGATGTGTATAAGATGGAGGTTTATTGTATAACCTTTCAAAAGGTGATTTATTAGAAAGGAGAGGAGAAAGAAGTCTGTTTATCAAGTAAGTTGCTGTAAGTACACAATCTCCCTAATATGGTAATGGAACATTGGATTGAAAAAGAAGTGCACGAGCTACATTCAATAGATGTTGATGTTTACGCTCAACAATTGAGTTTTGTTGAGGAGTCTCAACAAATGATTTATAATGTACAATACCTTTGGCATTATAGAAATCAACAAGAGAAAACTCAGGGGCATTATCAGATCGGATGCTACGGATACTGATATGAAATTGAGTGTTAATGAGTTGTACAAACTGAGGAATAAGAGAAGTAACTTCAGATTTTAGTTTCATAAGATAAACCCATGTAGATCTTGAAAAATCATCAACAATGGTGAGAAAATATTTGAAACCATCATGAGTTGGAATTGCAAACGGACCCCAAACATCACAATGTATGAGATTAAACGGAGATTCAGATAAGTTGTTGTGAGAAATGAAAGATAAACGACGTTGTTTGGCTAATGGACAAATTGTACAAGGAGATATATCTTTGTCATTAACAGAAATTGACAAGTTGTCTTTAAGAGTATGAAGGACAACATTAGATGGATGTCCAAGTTGTTTATGCCAAAGAAAGAAATCAGATGCACAAGAACTAGAATTACAAACAATCTGATTAGATTTACATGGATTTGTACTGGAAATGAAATGATCTGAAAGCTTAGAATAAGCATGATTATGCAGAAACTTGCTTGTGACAGAAGACTGGTTTTCTGGAGATGCCTGATCCAAGACATAAAGGTTGCCATGTCGCTCACCCATCCCAATCATTTGGTCCGAGGTAAGGTCCTGAATATAACAAATATCATAGCGAAAAAAAATCGAGCAAAGTAAAGAAGATGTGAGAGCACTAACTGATAACAAATTGAAGCGAAATTTGGGAACAAACAAGACATTGGATAGAATAACCTTTGGAGAAATAGGAACAGAACCAATGCGTAGAATGGGTATTTTAGAATTGTTAGGAAGAGTAACAAATTGATTATGTACAGAATAAGAGTCAGAAAAATTTTCAAGAGTAGAGCACACATGGTGAGTTGCACCACTATCAATGATCCAATGGTTTGAAGAATAAGAATAATGAAATGAAAGAAAAGAATTAGAACCAGGTAAAGAGAATTTACCAGTAAAGCTAGAAGCTGAAGCAAGGGAAGAAGAAGTATCATTGGAAGGTAAGCAATCTGAGCCATGACTAAAGGAGGGAGAACTCCACTGCAGTTGAGAACTCAAGAGTGCTATAAGATGTTGACATTGATTGGCAGATAACCCGTCAGTAGAATTTATAGCAGCAGTAGAATGATCTGAAACTGGATCATTACTGGTTTGATTAATAGAAACCCTGTTACTGGTTTTCACTTTATAACCAGGAGGATACCCATGAAGTTTGTAACATTTTTCTATAGTATGCCCTTGTAATTTGCAGTGAGTGCAATACGGACGATCTTTCTTGGTCTTAGAAGATGAAGTAGTCTGCATGGATGTGGCAGAATGAAAAGACATAGGGGCAATAGATCCTCCAACAGATCGTTGTCGTTCTTCCTGAATAACTAGAGCAAAAATCTTACTAATATTTGGTAATGGTTCCATCATAAGGATCTGAGCGCGGATATGAGAAAAAGACTCATTTAAGCCCATTAAAAACTGCATAACATTTTCTTGCTGTTGATATAAAAGCAGAGTTTTCATGCCTCCACAAGTGCAATTGGGAATGGGTCGAAATTCTTGCAATTCATCCCAAAAGACTTTGAGTTGGGTATAATATGAGCTAACATCCATAGATCCTTGAGAAAAAGAGGATAAATTCTTACGTAATTGATAAGATCGTGGACCATTACTCAGTTTAAATCTATCCGAAAGATCATTCCAAACCGCAACTGCTGTATCGAAATACAAGAGACTAGCGGCTATCTCCTTGTTGACAGAATTCAATATCCAAGAGACAACCATGCTATTGCAACGTTTCCAGTTGTTGAACTTTACATCAAAAGGAAAAAGTTGGAGAATAGACCCATCAACAAAGGCAAACTTGTTTTTGGCAGTGAGGGCCATACCTCGTCTCCACGTATGAAAGTTAGAACCGTGAAGAGGATGCATGACAAGAATTAAGCCTGGATGATCAGAATTGTGCAGAAAAAATGGATTACTAGAATCGTCCATTTCTGACCTAAACGATGAATCAGAGGAATGCGCTGTGGAAGAACCGGAAGACGAAGCTTTAGCTGTAGGAGAAGATTCAACAACTGGAATGGAAGAAGCTGCTGAGATTCCTGCAGAAACTGCCTTGACGGGATTTGTACCACGAGGCATCAGAAAAAATGCGGAAGGGAGAGCAAAAAATGCTCTGATACCATATTACGAAGAAGAAAACTTTTATTCAGAAGTTTAAGAATTAGAAAGTAAAGGCAACTCTTTATAATTGCAGAGTTCCAAAAAAGAAAAAATAACTGTCTGTGTAGGGAGGCGGCTATCTTCAGCTTAGAAGCATCTAAGGGAGGCGGCTATCTTCAGCTTAGAATAAGACTTCAATACATATCTGTAATAATCATCAACTACGTTTATCAAATCCGTACACAAAATGGAGGACAAAACTCAATTGTGAAATCCATCATCAAATCCAGAAATCAAAACATCGAATCCATTATCAATGGCAGTGGACATAACCAAAAACAAACCCAACTCACGATTTTTCTTACCTAAATCGAGAAATGGGGAAGAATGCCCGCTGTCAGCTCACGCACTGAATGCTCCGACGGACTGCTCCGCTGTCAGCTCACGCACTGAATGCTCCGACGGACTGCTCACTCTCGTCTAAACCGTCCGTTCGTAGCTCACCGAAGGGACCGCTCGTCGTACGCTCGGAATGTCCTCGGATGCGAGTCGCCGTTCGCCTTCACGCTGGAATGCCGAATCCCATTTCCGCTCTCGGCAAACCCATCACGCGAACCCTCTCTTTCGCACACTCCCTGTCGGCCGAAGGGAAAAGAATGGAGGAACCCATTTCTTCTACAGACTCTGCTCGCACCCCTCTTCTGTTTTTTTTTTTCAAATTTAGTCCCTGCTTACTGCTTAGTGGTTCTCTTTCCCCTTTCCTCTCATTTTAAACATTTTCATTTTATTTTATTTTTTTTAATTCTCCTTCAAACGACGCACTCCTCTCCTTTCAAAACCCTAATCCTCCTTTAATTTAATTCTATTTCCTTTTTTTTTTTATTAAATCCTTCTCTCCCTTCAATGTGTACGTGTCCTTCTCCTCTTTACCTTTCTATTTCTTTTATTATTTCCATTTAATTTCTTTTATTTTTCTTTTATTTTCTTTCATTTAATTCTCCTCAATTTAATTAATCCTCACTTCCATAATTTAATATTAGGAAAAATGACAAATCAACCATCATGGTTTTCGATCAATGACAAGTCAACCACTGTGGTATATTTGCTAACAAGTTAACCACTAACGTATGAGAAATTGACAAATCCAATATCACACTCAAGTTAACCCAAGAAAACAAAAAGCCTAGACGCCGCAAACAAGCGGCGTCCAGGCAAAGCCAAATTGCCTAGACGCCGCTGGGGTGCGGCGTCCAGGCTTGAGGATCACCCCAATCATTTTCCCTTTTATAAAGGGAAAATAAAAGCTAGGGCTCATTCTCTTACCCCTACCCGACCCCCTGCTCTTCTTCTCCCTCCCAATCGGCTCTCCCGCTCTCCCCCAATCGGCCACGAGTCCGACTACCGCACGGCGATGACCACCCGAGGCCGACTACCGCACGGCGACGACCACCCGAGGCCGACTAGCGCACGGCGACGACGAGCACGCGAGGCCGACCACCGAAT
>CM039468.1:19126533-19202115 GCA_022433065.1 Begonia loranthoides
CACGGCGACGACGAGCACGCGAGGCCGACCACCGAATGGCGACGAGCACGCGACGCCAACCACCGAACGGCGACCACCACGCGACGCCAACCACCGAATGGCGACCACCACGCGACGCCAACCACCGAACGGCGACCACCACGCGACGCCAACCACCGAACGGTCTCGGATCTCGCCTTTCTCTCGCCTTTCTTTGATAGATTGTTAGTATCCTGTGGTAGATCTGCACTACATCTATTTTTTGTGGTAATTTCCTTGTTATTTTGTTTGTTAGTTAAATTGAGTTTGTTAGTTATTTTTAGTTTTGTTAAAAACAAAATAGCAGTTTGGGTTTGTTTGCTAGAAAATGCAATTCTAATCGATAATGGTACTAAGAAACTCGATACACTACTTCCAATTATGAAACTGCTTGTACCATTGGCTAAAGCTGAATTGTGTTTATTGATTTATAAAACTGCATTCTGTCTATTTTTTGGTGGTTTGTTGATTTAGGATGTTTTATTATTCACAAATTTTTGTTTGATTGTATTTTTTATTATACTGCAGGTTGTTGGCAAATTACTCTCAACGATCAGCATGGAATTGCGGCCTAAGAAATTGAGGTCAAAGCGTCGGCAGGCAACGGTGGAGGCCGTTGAACCCGTTCAAACTACGGAAGTGGAAGATGTCCAACTCGCGACAGCGGTGGAAGACGAAGAAACCGCCGACCTTGAAGAAGAATTATTCTGGAACGCTAATTGCAAAACACGGTATTTAGAAAATATACTACATCGTAGAATTACTGTGTCCAAAATAGTAGATTTGGACTCTTTCGCAGAAATGGGAATTGATCGTATGCTTCAAGCTGCTGGATTAGCCGGGTTGTGCAATTTGAGCGGCAGTTACTGCGAGAGAGTTATAAGATTGTTTTACACAAATTTGCGAATATCCACTAACCCATTAGAGGTGCGGACGTACGTTTTTGGAAGAGAGTTGAGTTTCACTTCCAACGATGTAAACATGATGCTTGGATGTGTACTAGATGAGCCAAGCGAGGAATATTATCATATGGCTCGGGAGCCACCATTTGTAAAACAAGGAGGTGGGTTAGCGCTGCTTAGATTGTTGCACCAGGATCCCGAGGTTGTCGAGTACAGAAAGCCAACGGGAAAGGAGTTGAATGCCTTCACCCGATTGATCCACTTGATCATGACGTACACCATTTTGCCTCGAAATGGGCATCGCGACCTTGTTACCAGCATGGATCTCTATATGCTGGAGAAGGTGTTTATGGGAAAAAAGGTGGACATTGGATATATAATCCTGAGCTACATGCAAGAGGTGCTCAATAAGTCGGCGAAGTCCCTGCCGTACAACTGGCTAATCCAGAGGATCGTTGAGCAGTTTGGGGTCCCCATCCCGAAGAACGAGCCAAGAATTGAAGAGTCGGTCAATGACATGTACAACAATTCATTATTGGACCGAATGGGTATCACCCAAATAGAAGGTGAATGGTTCTGCAAGGGGAAGAAGGTAGCAGCACATCCATTGCCGCCTGGGCCTTCGCATTCAGTCCCTTCGCATGCACTACCGCCTCCTCCTCAGTCATCTCACTTTAGTTCGATACCTGCTGAGATGCTCAACTGGATGAGCAAGATGGAGGAGCTCCATAATATGTCCATGACCCAAATGCAATTGATGGCCGACCAGATACAAATGCAACAAGGCCAAATACAAGAAGCGGCCAAGCTCACAGAAGAGAGGTGGGCTATCACAAAAGAGAGGTGGGGTATAGAACAACAGTGGCATGTGCAAGCAACGGAGTGGCATCGTGAGATGGTGGCAGCACTTAAGCAAGGGGAGAGGCGATCAACCCATTCAGGAAGTGCGTCATCCTCCTCGGACGCACCAGATGCGACATTCCGATTGTAAGTTAATTTTGTTGAACGTGAATTCCAATTTTTACTTTATTTGTCTTTCATGTACTGACGTGTTGTTAATTTGCAGCGAACCTGTCGGAAGCCGCTTACAAACTCCTCCAGCCGTGCCTCTCAGGCCGCCGCCCCTTAAAATTTTGCGCCTGGTACGTCTTTCATTTCGGTATATGTGTATTTATTCATGGTTACGCTGACTGTTTGTTACAGGCTCATGATTTGATGAGTAAGTTCCAAGACTATGTCCAGGCAAATACTCAAAAGAACATGGAGACATGCGCAATTTTTGCAGGAAAGCTGACCGACAATACGTACCTCGTCTATGAACTCATCTTCCCAGATCAGAAAGGAACGCCAGATACGGTGAGAGGCCTTTTTTGGGTGTTAGTGCATAAGATTTTATCTTAGTACTCATCCAAACTTATATGCAGTGCTATACGACGGCAGAAGGAGACACAGAAGTTTTCAATTATCAACAGCGACACGATCTACTCACACTTGGATGGATTCACGTAAGTAATCATGTCGTTTCTCCAAGTTGGAGTTAATGTTTACTGAGATCATATAATGTGTTGTTTAAATTGCAGTCACACCCGAAACATGAGTGTTTTATGTCGTCCGTTGATCTGCACATGCAATTCGCTTACCAAACATTGTTGCCGGAATCAATCTCCATTATCACAGCTCCCACTGACAAATAGCAGTATGTAGTTTTCCTAGTGTAAATTCTTAATTTTGCTTTCCACGTAATTGCTCGACACTTGTTCCCTTTGCATTACAGGCCATTCGGCGTCTTTCGGTGTACCCCTGAGGGGATGGGGGTTATATCAGAGTGCCACATTAAGGAACAATTCCACCTGCACGAACCTCCAACCTTTCAGTATGAGGGTCCGTTGTTCACCCGAGCTGAGAAAGTAGCCTTTGACGTGAACTTGTCGTTTCTGGTCACGGATTTGCGCCGGAAACTGCCCAGGAAGAAGAAGAATGCGTAGTTTAGTTGATTTTGTGTACTTGTACGTTAAAATGAATGTCAAGTTGTCAATGATATGTTGGGAGGTTAGGTGTAGTTTACATTTAGTGGATGAATGAGATGTTTGGATGATATTGGAATTGTTTGGGCTGTTTGTGCAGGATGTACGAGAATAACTATGTGGAGTCAAGAAACAAGGGACATTCTGTTCAAATTTTTAAAAAATTGGCAAGTCTATCAAACTCATTTTATTTTCAACAAAATAATTACATCAATGGCCTTTGACTGTCATGTACATTTGTTGCAAGCAAAAAGGGTTATATCACGGCAGGTTAAGGTCCACATCTGTATACGTAGGTGTGGGAGAACCTTCAGCATCAAACTCCTGTAGATCACATTACAAAGGAAATGAGCGTAGTTCAAATATCAATTAAAAGCATAATGCGATAATGCGCTGACCTGCGTCTCATGAACTCTATCGGGAGCTGTCTCGGGGACTCTGAAACCCATAAATGTGTCATCCGACCTTCCTCTGCCGCCTCTTCCTCTGGCTCTAGCCACCCCTCTGTTGCCTCTGCCAGCCCCTACACTGGATTCCCCTCCCCCTTCGCACGTGCGGGCATTGTGGCCCACACCCCCACACAGGCCACAATGCACGTTTAAATGTCTTCTGGTAAGCACTGTCCGGCTTGGAGCCTCATCCACATCCCGTATTCTACGTACGCGGGGCCTGCCTGGAAGCCTTTTATACGGCGGTGGGATAATTGGATCCAGATTCATCACAAGATGCCACTCGATTGGGCCATTGAGGGGTTGGAGAAAGTGGGAGTACATCACCATGTATGTTTCCCGGTGATAGCACCAATGCACAAACTCCTCAGGAGATCTCCTCGTGAAGTGAATGCACGGAATTGCATGGACACACGGGATGCCGGTCAACTCCCACCGGTTACAAGTACAAGTACACCTGTCCAAATCGACAGAGTACATGTCAGTATTGTTGCTGACCTCAAACTTGGCCGCTCCTGCAAATTGGGGACTCCAATTTCGACTGGCAAGTTGGACTTTGGCGAGCCGTTTGCTAATCATTGGACACAACAGATCGGTCGAGTGAGCCATTTTTTCATGTTTTTTCACGATCCTACCCATGATGCCCTTTCGAATGATCTCGAACATACTTAGAATTGGTTTGTCCCGGGCTGGTAGGATGCAGGCATTGAAAGACTCGCTGAGGTTGTTGAGGCTTATGTCGCACTTTGGGATGGAAGAGAAAGCATGTTTGGCCCAACAGGTCACCTCTATTCCACGTAGATATTCATGAGCCGCTAGGTCAAGGACAAATAACTTGGCCATCTCTTTCTCAAATTGCCCCACTGTTGTGGCTCTTGATGCAGCCCACATTGCATCCTTCAACAACCTGCCTTTAAATTGTTTTTGAAAATTGGCATACAGGTGTCGGATACAAAACTGTTGGTCTGCTTGCCATGCCACCTCTCTTACAGCTGGCACTAGTCCCTGCAAACTTTCATAATATGAGACAGACATTGGAAAAAACATGCATAACATAAACACATAATTCAAAAGCAATGCACAACACCTTTTGTCGATCAGAAATAATTGTCCATCCATTGCCAGATGGTGTGTTTAGATCGTCTACCAACAATTCTATAAACCACCTCCATGAATCCCTATTTTCTGTTTCTATGACTGCTACAGCAATTGGATACATACCATCGTTCCCGTCGATGGTGACAGCAGTCAGCAATTGGCCCGGAGTCGCTCCCTTTAAGTGGCAGCCATCTAAACAAATAACAGGTCTACCACAGTTCAACACTGCCCTCTTGCATGCATCCATGCACATGTACATCCTTTTAAATACACTCATATCAAGGTCAACACGCAGTGAACTTCTGGGATTCGACCTCCGAATCTCCTCAGCATAGGACCAAATGAGCTTGTATTGCTCATTGCCATCACCTTCGTTAATTTTCTTTGCCGCATTTCTTGCCCTTGCTAGGGTGTGATGTTGACGTTGACGTCCTTCCTGACAATCTCAATTATGGAAGATACGTCCCAATCAGGCTGACTTTTAAATCTGTCTAAGTAATGCGTTGCCACCCATTTGGCAGTGGCATGGCGGCTTTCCATCTTTCGGGAGCAAGTGTGAATGTCATTGTAGGACTTTATTTGAAACGTCATTTCACGTCCTATTTGTGACGTGTGCATCCTCCATGTGCATCCTTCCTGGCAGACAGCCCTCAACCGACGAGCATCACTATGGGTGAATTTTATGCCGTACCCATTATTCAATGCATAATCAACAATTTCTTCTCTAATTTTCGTCAATGAACTATATTTTTTGCCAAGGCCCATACCAACGTAGCTGCATTGTGCTTCTGCTTGGCGTATAGACCTACTCTGTGCCATGTTAATGTCTTCATCACTAGTGGATTGGCACACTGATCGGAGGTCCTCATTGTCCTCTTCATTTAGACTTGCAGATACAGAATGCAACACAATTACAACTTCATTTCCAATTCCACGTACCTCATTTTCATTCGCCAATAATATCTCTGAAGGGACCACTACAGCTTCACAGTTAATATCAGCTTCTTCGACACTCCAAGCACTCCAATGCGCCATTTTCTTGAAAACAAATGCTTCAACTTTGCCAAAATACATTTCTCTTCTCGCTTCAGTTCTCACAAATCGCTAGGTTTAGGGTATGTTTCAGATTCGGGAAGGGAGAGTCGAGACTGAGAGCCCTAATTTTCATTTTCCCTTTTCATAAAAGGAAAATGATTGGGTGGGTGGGTCCTGGACGCCGCAAACATGCGGCGTCCAGGCTTGTTTGTTTGACTGGACGCCGCAAATCAGCAGCGTCCAGGCTTGCTTCTTTGCCTGGACGCCGCTTGTTTGCGGCGTCCAGGCTTTTTCTTTTCTTGGGTTAACTTGAGTGTGATGTTAGATTTGTCAATTTCTCATACGTTAGTGGTTAACTTGTTAGCAAATATACCACAGTAGTTGACTTGTCATTGACCGGAAACCACGATGGTTGATTTGTCATTTTCCCTTAATATTACATATATATTTTTATGCGTAGGATATACGTACCGTATATAAGTCGACCCAAATTTCAACTCTCGACTTATCCTTAATTAATTTTGTTACAAAAATCGAGACATTACAACTATGGCCTTAATTCGTATTTTGAATATGCGACACTTTTAACCCTAAATTTTAAGTATGTTTTGATTTATTTTTCCGTTTAATAAATAATTTTCTTTTGTTTCCGCTATATTTTACAAACAAATATAATGATTTGAGCCTACCACGACTTAAACGAGTTTTAAGAAAAATGTTGTGGCAACCAGGATTTTAAACGAATACTCTCATATAATTTTAATTCTTTTTATTTGAAAATGTAATTATAACAAAATATTTTCAAATTTACGTGTTTTCAAGAAAGATAAAAAGGTAAAAATAAAAATCTGGGTCGTTACACCATCACTAAAGGAGGTCCAATGTAATACCCCAAAGTTTTCACTGCAGAATTAAGTAAAGATAATTGAAAATTTATTGGGTATCATCGACCAATTGATTAAATTGGATCAATAATCAAGAAATATTAAGAATAAATGAGAATTTGAAATTAGATCTATTAATTAAATTAAAGAGTGAATTATTTAAATGAAATAGTTAATTAAATTAAGAATAGAAAGAATTAAAGAAAGAAAAACAAAATAAAAATACAAACAAAAGACAAGAAAATTGGTGTTGGCTAGAAGAGGAACCGAAGAGAGAGGGTGAGGCCATTGGGAACGAGCGATCGGCGACGACGAGCGGGAGACGGAGACCGGGCGACGTCTAGCGAATGGGTGACGCTGTCCGACGGCGTGGCGACCTCCTGGCGGCTTCTGTGGGCGCGAGACGACGGAGCTTGGGCACGGTTCACTCGCCCATTCAGATCGCGATTCGGCGATCTCCCACGGGGGTGGATTCCAGCGACGGGTCCGACTACGGTTCAGGTGTCGGTTCGAGGTTAGCTAGTCAATTTCTTCCTCCGTTTTCCGTTGATCGAAGGATGGCAGGGCAGTTGCGATTTGGGCAATTTGGCGTTTCCGGCAGGGGAGCGATTGCGGCTCATGGTTCGGGTTGAACCATGCCCACCTTCCAGCTGTGTTGCACTGCCGACAAGGAGATGCAAAGCTGGCATCGTACGTGGAGTGCAGTAAATAATGTGGGACACTCTGTGAAGTAAAAGAATTGAAGAGGAGACATGATGAATTGAAGAGTGGCTGAGCTGGCTTCAGGTAAGGAATTATGAAACTTTAGGGAGATGAAAAATAAAAGGAAAGGAGGGGGAGAGCTGAGCCGAGTGCCTAGGTGAGTGTTCTGATTTTTGCAGTGCTGGCAGAGAGCTGTGAAGAATGAACGTTGGAGATCCTCGGGTTTTCAAGGTGAGGAGGATTTCTCATCTGTTTTCTGAATTCTGGATTATTCTGGTTTTGATTGTTGTCTGGATGTTGTTTTTGAATGATAAGTAGTTCTTCAGATGGATTGTCCGAATGAGTTGCTGGATAGAATTGTTAATCTGTTGGTTTTTGTTTAAGATGTTAAGTCCAACATTGATACTGTTTTAGTAGTTTTGAGATAATCAGTCAGTTAATGGATGTTGATCTGCTGAAGGAATAATAGTATATTGATTATGGACGAGAATATGTTGCAAATCATTGGATAACACCGGAGAATTCTTTATTAGTTGAGATAACTTTTGAGTTGTTTCTGCAACGTTGTGACTATTGCTCTTTATTAGCCATTTCCGAAAGTATGAAAATATGAGATTAGTTCTGCTGTGGATGTGCACTCTGTCATGGGATAATGTTTGCTGCCATATTATTTGGATCAAAAGGAATAATAAGAATGTTTTGTTGGTTGTTGAATTTTATTAATGGTGTTATTAGATTGTGTTATGTTCCGAATAAGTTTATGGAATATCATCTTTGTTGTTAGATCTGGATCTATCCTTACTTTAATCCAAACCCCCTATTGGATGAATTGTGGAATGATTTTATGCAGAAATTGTAATGTTGGTTGTGGGGTTATGAAACATATGATCTGGACTATTGATTAAGTTATTGCTTGGTGCTAGTTGTTGGATAAAGGTTATTAATGTGTTTAAGTAGTGAGATGACCTTTGTTGTTCTATTATGGATTAAAAATGTTTCTGCTTCTGCTAATTGTTGTGCTCCATTGGTATTTTGAAAGCATGAACAGGTTAATGAAATGAAAGCATGAACAGGTTAATGAAGAATATGGTAATGAAGAATATGTTGGTTTAAATCAGAATTAAGTAAAAACATGAATGAATTGTGGAAATATGAAGTGTTAAATTAATGTTGGATTAATTCATACATGTTAGTTTTGGTTTCGGTTCACTAATTGGAATAAAGATATCATGGGAATTGGGTAAAATAGTTTATGACTCGATTCAGATATTGTTATTAGGTTTTGATTTACAAACCAATAATTTATTGATGAAATCTTGTTGGTTTTCGCAATATGTTAAGCTTAGTTTTCATACGTTATCGATTGATATTAATTAATTAAGCCAAGTTAGAATTAACAAAACAGTTTCGTTTAGGAAACTCTAGTAAGTGACGTATAAGGATTTAAGATAGAAAAAGACGACGATATTAATAAATCAATTAATTGATTTGATTAATAATTAAATGTTATTATATTTTGAAGGTACTAAAAGAGAAGAAAGAAAACGATTAAGCGATGATCACATTAAAGCTTCAAGGTAAGGATTTGGGTTGTCTTGGCCCGAGGAGGCCCTACACCCAAGTAAAGTGTGTGTGTGTGTGTTGTTTTGTGGTTTGATTTTGGTAATGTTTATAGTTACCCTTGGTTTTACTGAATGATATAACTCTCACTTTTTTCATTAGTTGCTGAAAATGCTTGTTAAGCTTGAATGAATCAAAGGAATGATAGTTGAACTGAATGAGAAATGAGAACGGGTCCTAGACAGAATTCTAGTGGCATTAAAGAGAAAGAAGAAGTTAGATATTAGAAAAGACTATGTTTCTTTACAGATTGGCGAAAAAGTTACTGATTTCTAAATGTTATCCCTTTTCATGTCGTAAGTATACTTAGAGTTTCGTTCTTTTCAATTATGAAAAAGTATATGCAAACTTGATTAGTTATAGTTTACTGCCGTTTTCTATTAAGGTATTAAGAAGCATATAGAAACATGTTTTATGTTAGTTATCGTTGTTTTACTTACTGTCTATAGCAGGATAATTGTTTTAGAAGCATGCTAGGGGTCATAGATTCGCTGTTAGTCGATTGTTAAAAAGTAAGTGTAGTTTGATTTGATAATTGGTCTTAATCTGATATAGTTTGTGTTGAATATTGTCCATTAAAAGATCATGTTAGTAGATAGTTTCTGTTGATTAAATTAAGATGAGAGCAAGAATAAAATGTGAACTACGACGATGTGGATGGTAATGAATGAAAAAGGTTTAGTTAACTAAACAAACGAAGGAAAATATTTAGTTAACTAAACAAACGAATGAAAGAGGTTTAAGGAGTTAAGATGCTTTGTTTTCATTAAATATGAGTTGTGAACTAGTAGATGAATATTATTTCTTAATTTTGGATAAGAACATTATAGTTTAGCACAATTAGTTAATTATAATTGTCGTACGTTACTTTACTGCTTTATTGTATTAACTCACTGTTACATTTTGATAGCATAATTGTTTCTCGTATTTTCAGCAATTTTTATGATTCTTTACATGTATCAGTTCACTTATAGTATGTTTATCTCAATGTGTAATTTAGTTTATGTTATGCAGTGTGTTTCATGATAATATAAACCAAGCAGGGGGTAACCTTCAGGATGGTACCCACATGCATGAGTGAGGATAAAGAAAAAGCCCTAAAGGCGGGTATATGCCGGAACACGAAAGAACCCTAAAGGCGGGTATATGCCGGAAAATAAGGAACCCTAAAGGCGGGTATATGCCGGGATAGAAAGAACCCTAAAGGCAATATATAGAAAGAACCCTAAAGGAGGGTATATGCCGGAAAAAGAACAAACCCTAAAGGCGGGTATATGCCGGAACTAGGGAGTTGAGGTAGATGGGTAGTCCGGATCTAATCTAGCTACTAGGATACACCCTCACCAAGTCGGAAAAGGGACTAGTATGCACATAGGAGGTTAGGTTCCGTACAGCTATGTCATCTCAAAGGAAAACCCTCAATCTCCAGGCACGATGTACGAGTTTTTAAAGAACGAACAAAGAAAATGAACGTAATGAAAGAGTTGGTTTTGGTGGCCCCATTCCAACAAGAACTAAAGAGAGAAATGCATATTGTTTTACCCCATCTCCTTACTGGGCGTAAGCTCACGTCCTTACTTGTGGTGTAGGTAAAAAGACGAACAGATAAGAAGAAAATGATGAACACGTAATGAAGCAGGGATGGATGATTTCACACGCACAGGATTCGGGCTGGCAAGGTAAAAGACAAATGAAAGTAAACGCTTATGAATCAACGAAGTTAAAGAAAAGTAAACGGTATTGAATCAATGAAGTAATGGTTCAGTTTTATTTGAAAAACGAAATGATTGAATGGTATTATTGTTTAGTATTTCTTTTGAAAGAATTCTTATGTTTCCGCTATGATTTAAAAAGGAATATTTTAGAACGTTTCCGCAAGAATTTAAAATAGATGATTTTTAACGCTTTTGCATAATTAATAAGTTGGTTTTTATGATGAGTTTTAAGAAAGAGTTAGTATCGATTCAGATTTACGCACTCTGATTTGTTTTAAAAAAATTTTTTTTACGCATTTTCAGAATTTACGAAAATCTGGGTTGTTACATACAATCTCACTCATCCAACAGGCAATAAACTAATGAAGTAAAGGTTTGTTTAACTTTTCAATTATTTTTGTAAATTTTATATTAGTAAAAATTAAATTTGTATTTATATATAAAAATAAAAAAATATATTATTTTATAGAATGAGTGGAACCGAAACCGAACCAGACCTGAACTGAAACTTTCAGTTAGATTTTTCACCTTAATAACTCAAGTTTCAGTTTCATTTTTTACAAATTGAATAAAATCGGTTTGGTTTCGGTTTAACTCTAAAACCGAATCAAAAAGACTTTTGTGAACCCTTAATAAGAGTATTTTTGTTTTGTCTTTTATTATTTTTAGTTTAATATGACTCATGTTTACAAAAATAATTTTAGATAAAATATTGTATTTAATAAAATTTGTGAGTTTTCTTTTGGTTAAATTTTATATTTTATGTGCTTAAATTATGTTAATGTAATTAATGATGGTGAGTTTCTTGTGATTGTACACTCTCGAGTAGAGAATTCTCTAACTTTCGATGGGATGTAGGTTGAGAGTTTTACTCTTTGCACTTTTTGGTTGAAACTCCATTGGACTAAGTGATTGAGCCTTTCTTGGTCTTCCAAGCTAGGAGACTTTTAGTGGATCTTTGAACTTTGTTATCAGTAAAATAAACTAAACAATAATGGTTAGCTAGTCTTCTCGCTTGAGCTCAGGTTATAGGGCTTGTTGGTGTATCAAGTTGTTGATTCAATCAAACAAGGAGCCTTTCTCAGCATCCGACATAGGCATCATTTCTCAATGGAGGAAATCGATCAATGGTTTAGAGGCGTGTTTTCCTTTTTCTTTGACTTCTCCTCTTGTGAAGGTTCTAGTCGAGCATTTAGTCTTCTTGCCAATTGTGTTGTCGACAACAACTCTATTACATGTTGGCATTGCGGTCTACTTCCTAGGGTCACAATGCTGATAGAAATAATTATTAGCAATGTTTATTTTTCATTGGAGTCGCGACCCCAATATCAATTGCCATGACTTTACTATTACCAATGGCTTCTAACAAACTTTTTTTTTTTTTTTGTAGCCAAGAAATTTATAGTTGCTCCGTCATAGCATATTACCTTCATTATTAATTTAAAAGTAATATTTTATTTACTTTATAACTTTACATTCTAATTTTACTTATGCGCTCATTATTTGATCTAATTAATATTTATAATTTATATTAATGAATAAAGGATATATATTAGAGAATAAATTTAATATTAAACTTATTTTAAAAGTATATTTCCCTTAATTACTAAATTTGACAATCTTACCAATTACATGCAATGTTGGCGTCTCTAAAATATCTTACAAATATTTATATTCTGTAATTCATGATTTTGAATTGATTCTTAAATCATGGTTTTAATTATTTTATGACTATTTAATTGAATGTGATTTTGTGATTTTTATTTACTATATATTATTATTATTTTTAATTAAAAATGAATAGGGTGTCCGATACTCCGTTTAAGGGCACTAACCAGCAGATGACCATCTGAAATGCTTCAGGCTCCACTTCTCCGGTTATAGCTTGAGTCCAGCTGGAGGAAGAAGAGATCAGTGACAATGGAGAGCAGCGAAGAGGAAGATGATTTCCCTTCCATCGAAAGCATAGTTCCCCAATCCATGGTCGATTCTCTCTACCAGTCCCGCTCTGAGAAGGTCTCTTTTTCTGCTTCATCTCTTTTTTTCTTCATCTTCAATTATTCTGTTTTGTTCCTGAGAGAATGCCACATAGTGGAAACATTATTTGTTCTTTTTTTTGGTCAGTGTGCGTAGATTCTTTGTTTTTGTGCTGATGGTAGGTGGTTTTTGCATCATCCCTTACTCGAGTAGTGCCAGCACTTCTAGATTTAGTGATTCTAGTATTTCGCTGCTTCAAAATGACGAGAAGCAGTTCAGTTCGTGATAATTTTTTATATGCTTGATTTATGTTTTGTGACCTCAATTCTCTCTGTTGTTTTCGGGAATTGACTATTGTGTGCTCTTTGAGTTCGGAGTTATAGTCGTGAAGTAGAAATCTTGTAGGATTTTCAAATTTCTTTACCAATCAATGCGTCTCAGTATGTTGTTGGTACACACGGGCTTCTAGAATTGGTTGAAATCGGTAACTATTTGGTGAATGAAGGAATTGGTGACTTCTAGGGAGACAAATTGAATGAGAATGAAATGAAGAATGAGGTTGACAACAGCCAATTGAGAACAATAATTTTTACTATTTGACTGGAATAATGCATCTATGCTACCCTTTCAGTTTCTATATTTCCATGAGTTTTTTTATTTTCAATTTTGATTGAAAGATGTATATCTGTTCAGGGTATAAGAAAGCTTTGTTGCGAGCTGTTGAATTTAAAGGATGCTGTGGAGAACTTATGTGGAAATATGCAGACAAAGTACTTGGCTTTCTTGAGGTAATAAACATGTTATTGTATGTGAAACACTGCGATATATACAAACAAGCTTTACAAAAAGTTTCTCTTCTCTTCACAGAGGCACTCTATCATGTTATTACAAATCATGGGTTTTGGTTTTTGACATGTTTTCCTCACAATATGATGATATTAGTTATTTGTCTTTCTAGGGATTAGCAGGAAGAGTTACATATAATTACACCACAAAATTTGATTAGATGATAAAATGACCACAAATACTCATTACATATTACTCTGCTGACTGAATATCTTTTCTTAAATATGTAATGGTAATATTGAGAAGAAGACCAAAGGTTCAAAACTAAGTTGAGCAATCTGCACACACAAAATAGAATGCAGACTGCCATCAGTATAAGTTCGTGCATTTTTTATGAGTCTGGCGATTAGCTGTTTTCTTCATCTTCTCTCTTACACATTCTATTCATTACATTCCGATAGTTCAGATTTTTTAGTTTAGTGAATGCAATCAGTAAATCTCATGGTTTATTTGTGTTTAGTAATTTTTGTGTAACTGGCTTGATCTGCGTGATAATTGTAGGATATCTGAAGAGGCTGTGGAAATGAAGCATGAGTTAGTTGAACTAAGAAAGCATATATCAGCTCAAGGGATAATTGTCCAAGATTTGATGACTGGTGTATGTCATGAATTAGAACTGTGGAACCAGTCTAATGGAAACACTCTTGAAAGTGAAGACCATAATGAACTTATGGAATTTCAAGATTCGTTGCCAAATGAATCAGATTTGTATAAGATAAAAATTTTGGAGCATATTGATGTTCTTTTGGCTGAGCACAAACTGGAAGAAGCTTTGGAGGCTTTAGATGCTGAAGAGATAAATTCTTCTGAAATAAAATTTTCAGGAGATTCTTCAACAGCTGAGTCCACTTCATACAGTTCTGCTTTTATGAAAAGAAAGGCAATGCTTGAGTGTGAGCTAGTGGAGATTGCTGAACAACCTTCTGTTGGTATTATTGAGCTGAAGAAGGCTTTATCTGGTTTACTTAGACTTGGAAAAGGTCCACGGGCACATCAGTTGCTACTACAATTTTATGGATCTCGTCTCCAGAAAAGCATTGAGTCATTCCTCCCTTCATGTGCTGTCTGTCCAAAGACATTTCCTGCAACATTATCTAAACTGGTATTTTCTATAATATCACTGTTGACAAAGGAATCTGCTCTAGTATTTGGTGACAATCCGATCTACACAAACAGAGTTGTTCAATGGGCTGAGTGGGAAATTGAATTCTTTGTGCGGTTGGTGAAAGAGAATGCGCCTTCATCTGAAACAGTTTCTGCTTTGCTGGCAGCTAGCATCTGTATACATGCTAGTCTCAATTACTGTTTGATATTGGAATCACAAGGATTGAAACTATCAAAATTACTCTTGGTGCTTTTGAGGCCTTTTGTGGAAGAAGTTCTTGAGTTGAACTTCAGACGTGCTAGAAGAGCAGTTCTTGAATTAATTGGATCAGATGAGAGCCTTCTGTTTTCACCTCGCTTTGCTTCTTCGCTGTCTCCTTTTTCAACGTCATCTGGGAGTCCGCTTGTTTATAGTGGAATGAAATTCATGTACATTGTTGATGTGAGTTGACCTCTTGATTATAGATGTTTTTTTAGATCTTTCTTATAAAAATGATACTTTTTAGATCTTACTCTACACTCCATAGTATTAGATAGACCCATAAAAAATTGCTAATATTATATAGAAATTAATAGTTACAAAAACTTAATAAGTTTTACACACAACAGTTGCATCTGTATATTTAATATTTTCTATACATTACAAAGTCTTCATCTTACATTGGGATAGAAAACTGGTCCTATTAGAGATGTGAATAGGCGAGGCGGGGCACCAATGATCGTCAATCCTGAATCTCATCTTTTTTTAGTCTCAAAATTGATTTGATTCCCACTTAAATAAACGTGGGACATATTAGGGTACTCAATTTCTTGTAGGCCATAAAAATCTCTTTTTTTTTTTACATTTCTAGTTATAATAAATAGTAGTTTTAATTAGTATTAGTTTAGTGATTATTGTATATTGTAACTGTTGGGGGGTTATTATAACTATTGGGTGATTATTGAAGGGAAGTTAATAATTATAGGGGAAGGAAGGGGGTTTGGGGGGTGAATGGATATTTTGTAGGGAGACTCTAGGGTCTTGAAAGCCTAGAAGTGTGTGTGAATGTGTGAGATTCTTCAATAAAAGTGTAGTTCCTACCAATCAAATAGGAACTATACTTTTATTGAACAATCTCACACATTCATACACATTTTCAGGCTTTCTAAATCCTAGATTCTCTTTACTAAATACCCATTCTCCCCCAAACCTCATTCCTTCCCCTGTAATTATTAACTTCCCTTCAATAACTATCAAATAGTTATAATAACCACCCAATAGTTACAATATACAATAACCACTAAATTAATAGTAATTAAAACTATTATTCATTAGGTACTCTATCATAAGTCTGATTCATCTGTAAAACAATGGCCTAGAGTTGTTGTGCTGATATTTATTTGGTGATCAAGATTGCATCATGACTTCAGCCAAAAGGCTGAGATGCATGGATGTCCATGCATAAATTCTGTACAGGATAGAATTCAAATCCATTTCAAAGCAGTTCACATCGTCTTTCCATCAAGCTTTTATTTTGTATACATTATTTTTTTGTTTTGATGAAAGACTTCAGCACCTAAATCTGTGGGGAACTCTTAGTTGTTATGAAGCATGTCATCTGGTTTTTGCTCATCTTACTTTTGGAATGGTAGTACGATTCAATGCAAGACCATTTTACTTGATGTTTTGTTTGCAGGATATATTAGAACAGCTAACACGCTCAGCCATTGTTCACTTTGGAGGGAATGTGCTTAGTAGGATTGCTCAGTTATTTGATAAATACATCGATGCTTTAATTAAGGCTCTACCCTGCCCCTCTGATGATGACAATCTTACTGAAATAAAAGAAATAATTGCCTTCAGAGCTGAAACAGATTCAGAACAACTAGCAATTTTGGGAATAGCATTTACCATTGTAGATGAGCTCTTACCTAGTGCTGTATTGAATGTATGGAAAAACCAGGATGTAAACAAGGAAATGAAAAATGGACCATTGGAAAATGTTGCATCGAATTTAGGAACTACTGCAGAGTTGAAGGATTGGAAACGACATCTTCAGCAATCGTTTGACAAGCTTAGAGATCATTTTTGTCGGCAATATGTTTTGAGTTTTATCTATTCAAGAGAAGGAAAAACCCGATTAGATGCCCGAATTTATTTAGATGGAAGGGGGGAGGATCTGTATTGGGATCCTGGTTCTTTGCCTTCACTTCCGTTTCAGGTATGTTCTGTGTACAGCTGCCATTTCTATATGTATGACAATTCTGTAGCTGATAAAGTATGCAGTTTGATATTATAGGCCACTTCTGGAATGGTAAAAATCAGTTTAATATATACATGACAGTTCTATAGCTGATAAAGTATGCAGATTAGTATTATGGGGCACGTCTGGGATAGTAAAAAAGCCAGGGTTTTTTGGCTAAGAAAATGTCTAAAAGAAAAGATGTACAAATCGGATTCACAATTGTTGCAGGCACTATTTGCGAAGTTGCAGCAGTTGGCAACTGTAGCCGGAGAAGTTCTAGATGGAAAAGAGAAAATACAGAAAATTCTGCTTGCCAGATTAACAGAGACTGTTCTAATGTGGTTGTCAGATGAGCAGGAGTTTTGGGGTATTCTTGAAAGTGATTCAACTCATCTTCGAGCATGTGGGTTGCAGCAGGTAATTATTATTTCTGCACAAAATAGCTAATGATGAGCATATTTATTGGATAATAGGTTGCCATAACTTATCCAAGATAATCATAATTTTTTGTGGTGCAATTTGATAATGGGTGTTAGAATATTACACTTGTATAATTGTCCCATAGGAGGAAAGATGGTCACTGTCCAGTCTGGATCGAACCACCCAGAGATGGAAAACTTGCTGAGAAACTGAAACCGAACTGGGATTTTTCATTCGGGTCTCATTTTTTATATTGGTCATATTTTTTTCTTGAAAAATACAAAACTTATGTTGTTTTTGAACAGTAAAGCGGTCTAGTGTTATAAAAACTCTGGTCCCCCAGGTGGGGACATGAGAATTAGTAGAATGTTCAATCATTTTAACAACTGCAGTCAACCAGATAGGGACTTGAGAATTAAAGTTGTTTGTAGGTAGTCACGGGGTTGGCCATTTTGAAAAGAACGGTCCCCGTACTTTTGGCCCGCAGCTCATGTAAGTTAGTTTTTGGAAATATATCGATTTTCAACTTTTGATCCTTGAACTGACCAGCTAAATTTACTTGTTTATGCAACAAAACCAAATTTGGTTCCCTGACCTCAGAAAACGGCTCTGATTTTAATCAAACTCTTCAGTCCAATTCTGTCTGTCTTTCATTCAATTTGGTTCAGTCGTTCTTTCCTGCATGCCCTTGCATAAGATCTTTTATTGGCATAATGGATCCTATGTCACTTCTTCTCAGACTAGCTGAACTGTGTCCTATGGGAATTTATCCCTTGCTGAAGTTTTTTCTCTCTCTATCTTTAATGACCTTGACTATGGTAATGCAGTTAATACTTGACATGCACTTCACTGTTGAAATTGCACGTTTTGCGGGTTATCCATCTCGACACATTCATCAAATTGCATCTGGTATTATTGCTCGTGTTATTAGGACGTTCTCTGCTCAAGGCATTGATCCACAGAGGTATCCTCTCTTTTCTTTGTGTTTCTTTTCTCCTCGTTTTCATTCCCCTTTTCCACATTATTTCTGTTTCTGCCTTTGCCATTTTCATTCTATGGAAATAACACTTATTGGTTTATAGTGCTCTCCCTGCCGATGAATGGTTTGTTGAAACTGCAAAGTCGGCAATAAACAAGCTTCTACTTGGAGCCGATGGATCAGATGTATCTGAGGCAGATGATGATCACATCATTATGAATGATGAGAATGCCTCTGATTTGGATGATTCTGCTTCCTCCCTTTCATCAGTAGAATCTACCGAGTCTTTTGCTTCTGCAAGTATGGGTGAACTTGATATCCCTGTATATTCCACGGACCACGAAAGCTAATGTGAAATCTCAGGTCCAAATAAAACTGAAGAGTCCAATTCTTTTGAGCAGCAGCTTTGAGGGCCATCAATCTGGTACGACTGAACTGGTCTAATTAAATTCTATTAGCTCTTGTTTGCAGATTTGGAACTTGCAGAATTAGTCATGATGGTTAGTTGTAGTGTCAAAGTTTTGGTCGATAATTGTAGGCATTGAGTCCTTGATATATAGATGTCTCATACTCATTGATACATATGATATTTCATATTAAAGTCGGAATTAAGTAGTAGTTCCGTTATTCAATTGGTTCAGGAGACATCATGTTTTAGTTTATTTGAGAATAATGATGTCAAATTAGTCTTAATTTAAAAAACTTAAACTGTTTGTTTGATGTCAATTTAATCATTTAACTATTCTTAGAGCTACTCCTCACATGTGGCCTAAATTATCACTGACCATACGAGTGAAGATTTGAAATAGAATAAAGATTTTAATTTAAGATCCCCATTCTAATATCATATTACATTTACATTAACCCTTTTAGTTTAAGCCAATGAGTCGATACTAACATAATCAAATAAATGCCCTTACTTCAGCTGGTGCTGTTTTCAATTTTTGGGTTGTTTAGTTGTTCTTAGAGTTCGAGCTACCATAACCTGACTTGTTTCGTGGCAATAAAAACTTGCACAAGATACTGTAAATACTGTAGAAACATTGTAAGTAGGAAGATCAAAGATGTAGGTTTTAACCACTGCGGTGTGGCTATAAACTACAGCAGTGTGACCATAAACCGCGGGCCATCAAAATTGTCGTGTGGTTTTTTAAAACTTTGGAGCCACGGCGGTTTGTAGACGAATCGCCGTGGCTTGACATTATGGCGTTTAACAGCAAACGTGACAGTGATATTGGCGGCGTCATTTTTTCATAGTTCAGTGGTTAATGTGTTAGCAAAAAAGGGAAAATAGTTGTTTTGTCACTAACAGTAAAGGATGATGGTTGATTTGTCATTTTCTCTTGTTACTTTTATGTTATGCGTTTGTTAGATTGAGGGAGTTTGGTGTAGAATTGTACCTAAATGATTGTGTTGTTTGTATTCTAGAATTTATAAAGTCATTGTTATTTTTTTTTAATGGAAAAAAAAAGCTGGAGAATATTATACAACTTCTTAGGGGTAAATAGTGGGAAAAGATGAATTAAAGTTTACTTGGTTGGATGCCTCTTTTGTTGTCTTATGTTTAGTGGTTTACAGAGAATATTAGGAGTACAACTTGTGAAAAAGGTATCAGAATGAACAATTCATTGATTGAACAGGGAGGAAAGAGCATTTCTTATGCATTAATCAGTTCGAACTATATACTTCATGAGACGTCATGAATTCTCCAGTTTTAAGAGTTTAACGCTTTTCATGAAAATGCGTGCTTTAAAAATATACAGGTTATTGGAAGAATCTTCAAAGAAAGGAACCATTGAGTGGAGGCGTCATTGTCTATGAGCATTGCGATGTTAGAGAGAGAGAGAGAGAGAGTCTCATCACGATGTGAGAGAGAGATTAAATTAGTAGTACAATATTTCTATTTCCACGAAAGAAAAAGCTTTATTCATGTGAACGGAACTTTTGGATTGCCGAATTCTTCTTACATATATTCATGGAGACAATCGACATATATTCATGGAGAGAATCGAATGCGAAATCAACGATAAAAAAACACACAAAAGAGGAAATATCAAAATTTACGTGAAGAGAAATTTACTAATAGAAAATCAATGTACAATGAGTTTTGCGACTCAAATATCAATATATAAAGTAAATTCAATACCCTAATATTAGATATCGGTCAGATCTGGCCCAACAAGAATTAGAGTCACACCGAACTCTAACAATCTCCAATTTGACTCGAATTTCATATGAGAGATCCCAATGTAGATTTCTCACCCCACCCCAAGACAAATTTAGAATACTGAACTTTGAAAATCTCTATCTTCAAAAAAATTCATATGCAAAGAAAACAAATCTACAAAACTCTAAAAAATAACCTCATCTTTCGCCCCTATAGGGTCAACTCAACAATTGATACCATTTAAGTTTAAGCTCTGCTTAAACTTAAGAGATACACTCGAGAAGAAATCACATCTCCTCTATGTCGCAACGAATTGCACTTGAATATCTTTCACACTAAAATCATTTCCTTCGAACACATTTAACGCATAACTTGTTGAAGTAGTTTCACCATATCACCGTAGAGTTTTACCATTCCTTTTGGTTCTGCCTATGACGATACCACTCTAATGTGGAACTGAAACTGGTGACAATACAAACTATAAAATGAGCAAGTAAGAGGTACATGATTTGCATTCTTTCCATAATCATGTTAGAATTAAGAATGAATCACATAAAGGAAATTAACTACGAAGTATTGGTGTGGTTAAAAAGGAATTGAACATGAGATCTGAGTAAGGTTAGGTTATGATTACTTAAATCATATATCTAAGCATTCATACATATGCATTAGACACTTCTTACATACAGAGGTGTGACGAACAGATGTGATTTTAATAAGAAATATCTAGAGTATTGAGTAACACATAAATCGTGAGATATGTGATCACGAGTGTTGTCAAAAGATAAAAATTGAAGATAAGTTTGCGAGGACTAATCATGTAAAGCTTTCATATATGATTAGATGTGATATTTGCTTGGTTTATTGGATCTTTATATTAAGATTCTTTCTAGGCATTTAAAGCTCATTGCATTGTTCTTTTAACTTTTTAAGAACCGATGGAAGCAGTTTAAGAGCAAAAAGGTAAATATCAATTGAACTAATGAGTTCACAACATAGGCCGTGAAGTGATTTTGGGTTTTAAATCTCTTTTTGTTTATAGTTTAGCATGACTCATGTATGTAATAAATTTAAATAAAGTCTTGTATGTATTAAAGTTTTTAACTTTCCTTTGGGTTGAATTTTTATATTTTATGTGACCCAATTTTGTAAAGGTAATGTTTGAATGAGAGATTCCGTTGGTATGTGCATTCTCCAGTGGAGAATTCTATTCACCACTCTACTTTTTGAGGGGAAACGTGGTCGGGATTGTGACAGTTATCTTTCTAAGTAACGCAAAAACGAGATTAGCGATCCTCGCTAAAGCCTATGAGATTTGATAAGGTTAGACTATGATTACTTAAATCATATATTTAAGCATTCACACATATGCATTAGACATTTCTTACATAAAGAGGTATGACACACATGTGATTTTAATAAGAAATATCTAGAGTATTGAGTAACACATTGATCATTAAAAAATGTGATCATGAGTGTTGATCAAAGGTGAAAATTGAAGATAAAGTTGTGATGACTAATTATGTCAGGTTATAATATATGATTAGATGTAATATTTGCTTGATTATTGGATCTTTAGATTATGATTCTTGTTAGGCTCTTAAAGCTCATTGCATTGGTTAATGACTTTGCACAACATAGGTCATGAAGGGATTTTGGGTTTTAAATCTCTTTTTGTATTTAGTTTAGCATGAGTCATGTTTGTAATAAATGTGAATAAAGTTTTGTATGTAACAAAGGTTGCAACTTTTCTTTGGGTTGGATTTTTATATTTTATGTAGCCTAATTTCATGAAGTTAATGTTTGAATGAGAGATTACGATGGTATGTGCATTCTTCGGGTGGAGAATATTATTCACCACCCTGATTTTTGAGGGAAAACGAGGTCATGATCTAGATAGTTGTCCTTCTAAGTAATGTAGAAATAATACTAGTGATCCTACACCATCGTCAAACTAATGGACAGTCTTAACAAACATTTCTCTAGCGAATATGTTGTGCACATGTATTTTGAATTTTAGAGATTGTTAGAAAAACCATTTGCCACTACTGAGTTTGTGTAGAATAGTAGCTACAAAAAATTATATTGATCTCCTTATATGAGACTTTCTATAGGAGGCCATGCAGATCCTCGTTATGTTCATAGAGCCAGAGGAAATGTCATCTCTTAGGTCTAACATGATCAGATAGATAATTGAAAGATTTGCAAGTGGACGACCTGGTAGAGCTAGCATAAAAGCTCTGCTAACTTCAAGAGATATAAGGTTGAATTTGAAGTAAACATGTGACGACTCAGTTTTTCATAACCTTTTAAAATACACGAAATTTAAAACTTTTATAAAACAATTAAAATCCTTCATAATCAGAGTGCTAAAACCAAGCGTCAAAATCCATTCATTACATTCGTTACGAAAACCGTTCATCAAAATATAGCAGAAGCATAAACGATTTATTTAAAACATAGCGGAAGCAAAAACAAACTATTTAAGAAATGCTAAGTAAATCGTTATGTTTACAAACATTTTACTCGTCTTTAGCCTAACCAGCCATAAGCTCTGCCCGTGTAAACCTTTTATCGACTGCTTTGTATTTTGTTCATCGTTCTTCTCATCATACACATATACCTACACTACAAGTGAACTGTAAGCCCAAAAGGCTTAGTAAGGAAAGAGAATATGCAATATGATCATGCCTCTTTTTAGTTCACTTGAAATGGGTCTGCCCCAAATTAATATTTCATTACGTTTCATTCATCCGTTCATCACTCGTACATTGAGTTGGAAGTTGAAGAAACACGTATTAGATGGAATAGTTTGATTGACTTATAACCTTATGTGGACTAGATCCGAACTACCCATCTGCCCTTCAACCCCCCGTTGCATCATTCATCATCGTTCATTGCATTCGTTCATTTCATTTTCCTCACTCATGCATGTGAGTACCACCTCGAATGTCACTCCCTACTTGTTTGAATTACCATGATGCATGAGACATAATATAGAAAGACCAATAATTAAGCAATTAATAGCAAGAATAACACGAATAGTAAACAACGAATGACAAGAATGACATTAATTGAAAGCAAACATGGAAACGATTTGAAGGCAACATATAACATAGCAAGATGAATATACTATTAATTACTAAGTATTCAAGTAGATCAAACATGCTTAACAATGATATGAGACATATAATTAACGAAAACATGCTAAAAAATTATCTACGGAAGCATGCTAAATAAACTACTAATGGAAACATGCTTGACTTATAATTACATGATAGTAAACTAAGCTAATTACATATGCTCGTTTAAACTAACACTTATACGAGATTATGCCCAGCCAATAGAAAACATAATCATGCTTAATAATCACAAACAGCTAGAAGTGTACTAATAATTTACATTAAACTAATAGTGGAATTAATCTTTTAGCTATCAACTTAGTTAATTAAACATGCTTTTATTCAATTAATTAAACATACTACAATCAATAATCTAATTAATTAAACATGCAAAGAGTTCCATTTAATTAGACGTGCTCAGTTTAATAAATCATGCTAAATATGTTCATATTATTACTATCCTGAATATTCTACTCATGCTTGATTATTTAATATAACAGAAACATGCTAAACGAATTTATGCTAATTATCTAGAGCATTCATAGTTCCTAACCAGACTCAAGAAAGCAAATAATATGAGAGGCAATATGCAGAATAAATATTCCAAAATAAAATGTACATAATAGAATCATTGTAAATCACATTCATAACTCATTCATGCTTTTCACATCACCCTATAACTTTCCGTTCATTATTCATATTCTTCTCTAATCCTTTCATTTCAACCTTTGCAGTAGAGTAATTTACAGAAAATAAACCACACAACAAGTTATTAGCTAAAGAATTTAACATGAGATATCAACAAAGAATTCAATACACAAAATATTCAAGCAATGGACATCAAGGAAATTCAACACAATTCACACATTACTTGTGGGTAGGGCCTGCACTGACCAATGATTCTACTCAATCCTCACCTCAATTCTTTATCATGTTTAGCACCTAATCGTTATCCTTCTTCGTCTTTTCGATACCTTCACAAATTAGTAACAATTATCAATAAATCATAACTTATAAACTTCCCTATTCTTAATTATGTCGTAATTCTAGGAACTCATTGCATGAGTACACCATACCTCCACAATTAGCAACCAATTACAGATTATTAACTAACTTGTTAACTCAACAATAGCTAACAGATCAATAACTTAAATCCAGCCACCAACACCAGAAACCATTTCCACATATCAACGTTCAAGCGATAACAATGAAGGAAGCTTAACTAACATGTAGCAGTAACCAATCCAAGTCATGAAATCTCATCCAACAGATAACCAACTTAACCTAACAACATTCCACATCACAGTAACCAATCTAATTCCAACATAATATATTTAGACAAGAATATCAATTGCAGGGGCTCAACACAAAGAAACAACCTTTCATCAATAATTAGCCAAGTCTTAATGATTTATAAATTCGTAGTTCACAAACCACATATTCAACTCATAGCCAAAACGTAGGTTATTATCCAGCTTTACAATTTAACCATGCTTAATAGAATAATTCACGTTGTAACTAATCTGAATTAAACTCCTAACTTCATCACAAGCTACAACAAAGGATATAACCAAACTCTATTAACAGCCCAACAAATCACAGATTTCACAGAGCATAATTCATTGCACTATTATCATATACTATAAACTACAGAGGAGAACTTTACCAACAAAACATCCAAAACTACAGTTCTCAGTAAATTTCAACATACAGCAGCTCCAAGTCATTGCCAGACAAATCGCAGCAGCCACCCGATCTGCAGCCGACAACCGCAATTGACAGGGCGTCGACAATCGACTACAAATCAGGCGACCCGAACCTCGCGCTGGACCAAAATCGCGAAGCCCGACGCTTCAATTGTCGCTAGCAGTCGCTCGCCGCTGGCCTGACTGGAATGAACCCGAGCCGAGTGCGCAGACCGCATTGCCGACCACAGCCCACAGTCGTGCCGCGCCGTTCATCCTTGCAGCAGCACACCCCCGCTGGAACAAACTCGAGATCCCGAACGTTCGTCCCTTCGTTCGGTCGCCGCTCCCTCTCTGGTCTCTCTCTCTCCCTTCTCTTTCTCTCTTTTTCAACTTTTCACTTCAGTAAAACCTAAAATAACAGCCCTTATTTCTTTTCCTCTCTTTCAATTTCTTCTAAACCAAACCCAAATACAGAACCGGTTCGGCTGAACCGGTTCAGCTCCCTACATTGCCTTAAGTTGATTGCACTTCCTTATTTTATAATTCATTACTTTCATTTATTTATTTGAAATAAACATTTATGTGTTAACTATTCATTTCGAATATTAATCGACCCAAATTCTAACTCTCAACTTATTCCAAATATCGTTTAAAGATTATTAGAGATCCAATTTAAATTTCTTAATTTCATCACCTAAATTGATTTCCATCAATTAAATCTTCAATAAATTCGCTTAAATTATAACATAACGGTTACGTTTTTGGTAATACCCCGATAATCATCCAATTAATGCAAAATCCCTAAATTATACTCCAATTATATTTATTAAATTTTGATAAAAAGTCGAGGTGTTACAAAACAACTATGTTTTCTTGAAAGAGTGACCGAGACATGGCATAAATAGATTCGATATGAAGGGTAATTTGGCTTCAAGATATGTGGATCTATTCTTAATCGTTGAACTCATTGAGAACATTAATAGAAAGAAAGGAGGGATGCTTGAGGATGAAAGTTTTCAAACATTAACCATCGGATGAGGTTATAAACCTTCATATTATACAAACGCGTGACACAAATGTTGCACCTTGACGTCGAATGAGGTGACATTGTGACAATAATGCCAACAATTATCTGTGCATCCACAAGTGGTGCACTATAGTGCTGGTACCATGTCAGGGAACTACAGTGCCAGTAAATTAGGGTCGAGATGTTAGGGGTAGATTAGGGGATTGTGGCACGTTATATTGTGCATTGAATAGAGATGAATTCAATAGCGTGTAAGCATGAAACAATGCATATAAAGTTTGGAGATTACTTGAGGTTACACACGAAGGCACAAATCAAGTAAAATAAAGTAAATTAAGTATGTTTGTACATAAATATGAATTATTTAGTATTGATAAAGATGAAACTATTAGTCAAATATTTATTCTTTTTACTAACATCACTACTTTGAGAAAGAAATTAGTGACTTAAAAGTTAAAAATGATGATTTGAACACTATAGTGCATAAATTTACAAATGATAGTAAGAATTTGAATATGCTTTTAGGGCAACAAATAGTCATTTTTGATAAAGCCAGAATTGGATATGAACCGTTTCAAAAGGAAAAAGTTTATAAAAATTTCTTTGTTAGTCCATCCACTTGCTATGCATGTAACTCAAAAGGGCATAAATCTTTTTATTGTCCATTAAATTGAATGATAAAAGGACAACTTCCTAAAGGAACAAAAACTAACTCTTAAGGACCTAAAAAGATTTGGGTACTTAAGAAATTGAACTAATGTTTTCTTGTAGGTTGGAGACTCTCCCATGAAGGATGAATGGTACTTGGATAGTGGGTGTTCAAGACACATAACGGGAGACTTCTCAAAATTTACCTCAATCAAGAAGAAGAAAGGAAATGAAACATTTGGAGGTAATCAAAACGACAAAATCATTGGTATCGGAAATATTGGTAACTCTTCAAATCCTATAATTGAGAATGTATTGTTAGTTGATAAGTTAAAGCATAATTTACTTAGTATTAGTCAACTAAGTGATAAAGGCTATAAGGTGACTTTTGACTGTAGAGTTTGTATGATTGAGGATAGTTCTAATGGAAAATTTCTTTTTTTGGGTTATAGATATAAAAATATTTATGCTATTGAGTTGATTAATGTTTTGTGTCTTAATAAGAAATGTTTTACTGCAAATTCCTCTAGTGATTGTTGGTTTTGACATAGAAGATTAAGACATGTAGAAATGAATACTCTAGCTAAGATTTCTAGAAATAATCTTGTTAGGGGTCTACTTAAATTATCTTTTGAAAAAGATAAAATTTGTGATGCTTGCCAAATGGGGAAGCAAACAAAAAGTTCGTTTACTTCTAAACATTTTGTATCAACTTCCAAACCTCTCCAATTACTCGATAAGGATCTTTTTGGTCCATTTAAGACTTCGAGTTTAGGAGGAAAATACTATGCCTATTTCATTGTAGATCATATTTTGAATTTCACTTGGGTTTTCTTTCTAAGGACAAAGGACGAGACTTTTGAACTATTTTCTAGCTTTAGGAAGAAAGTGCCAAATGATAAGGAACTCTCTATTCTTGCAATCAGAAATGATCATGATGGTGAGTTTTAGAATGAGAACTTTGAGGTTTTATGTCAAAAGTATGACATTGAGCATAACTTTTCATCTCTCAGAACCCTCAACAAAATGGAGTTGTTGAGAGGAAACATAGATCACTTCAATTAGCCCGAATTATGCTTAATGAAAATGATCTTCCAAAAGATTTTTTGGTGGAAGTCGTTGCAATGACTTGCTATGTTCTTAACCAAGTTTTCATTCATCCTTATCTAGAAAAGACTCTCTATGAGCCATGGAATAGTAGAACTCGCAATGTAAGTTATTTTAAAGCTTTTGGGTGTAAATGCTTTATTTTGAACACAAATGATAACTTAGGTAAATTTGACTCCAAGATAGATTATAGAATATTTATAGGATATTCCACAACAAGTAAAGCTTATAGAGTGTTCAACAAAAAAACATTAGTTGTGAAAGAATCTATACATGTCACTTTCGATGGGTCTATCCAACTGTGAAATAGAAACTTTTAAGTTTGGAGAAAAGAATAATGGGTCTCTAAAAAGCCCTCCCCATGAGTCTCAATCTAAGTATTTAGAGGAAACTCCTATCGAGAATGTTCATGGTGAACTATCCAAAGATTGGAGATATGTTAAAAGCTATCCAATAGATGATATTCTTGGTGATCCATCCTTAGGTGCTAAGACTAGATCATCTCTTAGAAATCTTTGTGCTAGTGTAGCCTTCATCTCCCAAGTAGAATTCAATAACTTTGATGAAGCAGAGGTAGATGAAAATTGGATCTTGGCCATGCAAAAGGAACTAAATTAATTTGAAAGAAATAATATTTGGGAACTTGTTCCAAGGCCAAAAGATCATTAAATTATTAGAACCAAATGGGTGTTAAAAAAAAATTGGACGAAAATGATATAGTAGTAAGGAACAAAATTAGACTAGTTGCTAAGGGTATAATCAAGAAGAATGTATTGACTTTAAGGAAACCTTTGCACCGGTAGCTAGGTTAGAATCCATTCACATGCTTCTAGTGTTTACATGCTTCAAGAATTTTATCCTCTATCAAATGGACATCAAAAGTGTCTTTCTTAATGATTATATTATGGAAGAACTGTTCGTAGAGCAACCTTCAAGTTTTGAAATTCATGATAAACTTGATTTTGTTTATAAGCTCAATAAAACTCTTTATGGATTATAACATGCTCCAAGAGCTTGGTACAAAAGATTGAACGAATTCCTTATGGAACGAGATTTTAAGATAGGAAAAATTGATCATGTAAAACCCGTGAATTTTATAATAATAAATTTCACGTGTTAATTTTTCACATAATAATCGGTCAAGGTGTTGAAAAGTTGACCCGATTTATCGCATAGTTGTCACGTGTGAATTTTTGGTTAAATAGTCCAAATCGATAAAATTGGGTATTACCGAGCAGTAAATTAATCGAGGAATAAAATTGGTAAATTTTTTTGGTAAAAAAATCATTGTCCGTTGGCGTTTGTAACGAATCAAAATTTGAATCAAAATTTGGATTGGATTTATTTAATATATATTTTATTTATTAAATAAATTAAATAAAGGAAAAGAAATAATAAAAGAGAAGAAGAATTTTAATAATAAAAGAGAAGAAGAATTTTTTTCTTTGTTATTGCAAGGTTGAGAAGAAAGACGTGGGAGAAGAGAGACGATCGAATCGAAGAGTTGAGAAATTTCAACCACGGATTTGTGTTCGTAATGTGCAGACCAACAACTTTTTGTGAAGGCCGAGTGAGTAACTCCGTTTTTCCCCTAAGATTTTGAAGTTTAAATTTGGGTTTTTGTTTGGCTTCGGATTCGAGCTTAAAAACTCGAATTCGAGAGAAATTTATGGTTTATATTGGTTGTATTGAAGTTTATGTAGGGTTATTTGTCGTTGGAAGGCGAAAATGAGCAAAACTGACACATTTCACTTGTTCGGTTGATAGTGAGCGTAGGTCCGATCGACCACAACAGTGCTGGTCCACCATAATTTTATTCCTCGTCGACCATGAAATGGATAGATTGTGTCAAATTGGTCCCTAGTCGATCGCAACACTGTTCCTGGTCGACTCACAGTGCATATTCACATATTTCGAGTCGTTTACACGTTGGTTGTGTTCCTAGTCCCGGTATAGAACCCTTCCACCCATTCCTTGAGATTCATTAATGAGAATTCTTGTATTTTGACATGTTTTTAAGCTCAAAAAAATTTTGAGATTTTGCAAAATTCCTGAGGAGGTTGCTGCTCTGAGCAGTAAAAAAGAACACCGAAAGGATAGAGATTTCTATACCTTGTGCATTGCATTGCATCATGTTTTCGAACTACTATTTTGTGGGATACCACACTTGAAAACCCGATGGGGACTGTTTGACAACATGCCGTTTTTACATATACGTATGTTTTCTCAAGTTTACTTTATTGCACATGGTTCTGTTGATAACTATGCATATATTGGGCGAATGAATCATCTTGATACTTTTGGTAGTTTTGGCGCTCAATCATCACGAGGCTATCTTGCACAATTTTCTATTGCGAGAAGATTGATTGTTTGTACATGTGAAAGGGTGATAGGGCACTAATGACATGTTCTCAGGTTTCGAACCTAGAAGTTGAAGGTGTGATAGGGCGGTGATGACGTGCTCATTGGGTTTCGAGCTCTAGAACCTAACCATGGTATTAGTCACACGGATTGGAGGTTGTCAGTCGCTGAGTTTGCCCTCATAGCACCTTTCCAATTGACGGGTGGCATGACGACTCATAGCTCCACTCGCCGGCAATCATCGTCAACTTGAATATAGTAGGTGGCTAATTAAGGAGCAACCAAACACCGATAACCTTATTCATTATTAATATCGCAGATGGGTACGCCGCATGGTCTACAGATGCGAATACTATCTTCTTCTTCTGCCTCATGAGGTGTTCCTATCGACATATGACCACCTATTCTATGATGAGTGTCGGATAAGTCCTTGTGTGACCATCCCTTTTCACTGATGACGTTTTTTGATTGGAAAACAGTGTTTGTATATTTTCGAGATATAGCTAGCTCTCTGCGTATACATCATGTTTTGAAAAAAGTCTCATCGATGACCTTGGGTCTATTTAATAAAATGATAAAGATTTTTATGATTTAAAAATTCATGTACCGTAAATGAAAAGTATGACATTAATTTTCTAAAGAATGAGAAAGACTATTTTTGCATGCACTGTATCTAGTCTAGATTTCCTTACTGAGTTAGTCACTTACTCCAAATGACCTATTCTCATTCTAGGTAAAGGCAAGAGCAGCTAGGGATTCCGAGTTGGAGTTCTCCCTTTATTTCCTATGTAGTTTAGAGAGTTTTAGATTTATTTCCTGGTGAGGATATTATTTGGTTTGTATAAACGTATAATTGTTTGTTGGATTTGTTGCACAGTGTAATATCTAGAATTAAACTTCGACCATACATAACAATATTTATGAATTTTTGGAATTTCGGGATGGTTGTATTGTGGAAGGTAATACCCAAAAAATAAATTGGTGTAATTGGTACCAATAATTGGAATGGGGGTTGAAGATTTAGTAAACGATTAAGGAGATAATTGGTGGAAATGTATATATATTATTAAATTAGAAGAATAAGAGGTGAGAGAAGAGTAGTGGCATTTTCGGTCGTGGAAGTGGTTGTGGACGCGGTGGAGCAACTCGACTGAAATATATTACAGATTGTATTTTGGTTTTCGGTCGAGTGATCGGTCGATGGAGCAGTCAAGGATACTCAACCAAAAAAGAAGAAAATAAGGCAGAGGCGAAGTAACGGACAAGCGAACGATCGATGAAGCGGATGGTAAAATCACGTTGAACCGGTCAATATGTTATATCGACCGAGAATTGGCAGTCGACAAGGGTATCGTTTGATCCCACGCATCAACGGCTAAGTGGCTGATCGCCCGCTATCAACTGGGAATTAGTGGTAGATGGAGGTATCAACTGCTCCCACGTAATCTTGTCGTACGAGAAGGAAAATTGAAGATCCTAAGGTGTGAACCACTCTATGATTTCTCCACGTCCTTCCCCTTTACAGATGACATTTTATGAGGGGTGTTTGGTGAGGTGCTTGGGATGAACGAAGCTTATATAGAAAGCTTCTGGGATGAAAATGCAGAAGAGAAAGACAGAAGAGAAATTAGACAGAGAGAAAGGAGGAGAAGAGGTCGAGTGTTATGAAGAAGGAGAAGAAAGAAAGTGAGCTATGAGCCGATAAGGAAAAGAAGAAGAAGAAGAAGAAGAAATAGGAAGAAAAGAGAGGTGAGTGCTTCTGAGGAATAAACAGAGAAGAAAGGACGGGGGAAGGAGGGCCTCTCGGGTCCTCTGTGCTTCTCAGGTATTCTTCACAGTGAGGTAATCATTCACTTCTCTTACAGAAATTAGGGAAATAATAAGTAGAAGATAAATGAGTAAAGGATATAAATTGATTGTTTAGATTGCCCTAGTATACTTGCTGTGATTATTTTCTGTTCGTTACGACTCTCTCTTGTTTGAATTTGAATTGTTGATGGCTGGTTATTTGGTTGATTAGGGCTTGTTTGGCTCTGTTGGTTGTATGGTTCTTGTTTGGGTGGTGGTTTGTGAATGGGAATTAGTTCCCTGTTTCATCGCTGTTGATGTTAAATATGGGTTATTGCTATTTCGTTATGCACGTAGGATATTGAGGAATTATTATTGTGAGGCTGTTAAGTAATTAAGTTGAATATTGGAAATTGTTAAGCATTAAGGTTTATGGAAATTCGGTGGATGGTTATTAATGGTTAAATATTATTAATGGTGAAGGTATTAATTGGAGAATAAGTATAACATGCGGAATGCTATAAGGACGACAAGTAAGTGATTGCATGTGGTTTGGCTTTTGGGCCCTGCATTGCAAGAATTAGGAATTGTATGTTGATTGTTTACTGCTTTCATAGATTATTAAGTTAGGTTGTGATCATGTCATGAGGATTATATTGATGCTTGCTGCGTGTTTATTAGAAATAGGTTCTTTTAATGATATGTTTATTGCTTTAAGTTCTTTAAGGTAAGGAATTGTTATCAGGCATGTTTTGAGGCTTATATAGAGGAGATTGAGTTGTATGCATTCACGAGCATCATGCATCAAAGTTTTCAAATAATACAAAAATGGTTTTTCATGCATGGTTTTAAAGAATGGTTTAATGGATGCTCATACATACTATGTGTACGATGTTCTCAAAGGCTGATTACCCGAAGCGGACAACCATCATTTAGGCTGTAGGAATATCCATTTTACTATAGAAAGTGAACAGATAAGAAATGAATTAAATGAGATAAATGTAAAAGGGATGATATGAAACACAAGACAACAATGTGATGTGAGGCCATTTAAGCCCTTGGTGGGCACGACAGCTAGTTTGGCTTTCGGACTATGCCATTGCCGCTAGCAGAGCTTTTGGATTATGCCATTGTTGCTCATACTGGTTGTGGCGTCCTTGGATGATGTAGGGACAGACCAGCCAATGGTTAGCGGGTATTCAGACTATGCCATTGCCGCTATGCCTGAGGGTCGGGTAGGGTGCATTGGACGGACAGGTCAACGACCAGCTAGCTTTCGGACTATGTCATTGCCACTATGCCAGGGTCATTGAGGTCGGGTGCATCAATGTAACGGAAAACAAAAAATGGAAAGATAAAAGAAAATAGAAATAGAAACTACATATAAGTTTTAAAAGCTGCATGACACTTGCATTGTATAGTTTATTTTTATATCACTTACTGAACGTTAGGCTCATTAGTTTAAGTCTTGTGATGTAGGTACACGTACGAGAACAAGAGAATAGTTTAAGGAGCAGTTGATGAAGGATTTGCACGCACGGATCTTGTGGTTGACTAGGCTAAAGAATTTAAGAAAGAGAAAGAGTTTGTAAAATGTTTTGTAAAGTGATTTATAAATGTGAAAGAAAAAGAATTTTATTTCTTAAATGTTTTGTTTTATTATAAGTCGTCCGTTGTGTTTTACAAAATGTTTTATGAAAAAAGAATTTATTTATCTTTTTTCAATGATTTTAAAATGAAAAGTCGTCTGCTGTTTTTATAAAAAATTTTTTTAAATTTTACACATTTTCAAATGCAAGAAAAATTGGGTTGTTACAGTTGGTATCAAAGCACCCGGGTTTTAAAACTGATTCTGTAGACTGCATACCAACACAAGCTTAGACGTGGAAATACTCCATCAACTGTAAGTGTGTTAGTAGATTTGTTTTCTTTTATTTGTTTAATTAAGTGTTCTACTTCATGTTGAAGGGGTATCGTGGCTAGAGGATGAGGAAGAGTTGGATGAAGAACAGTTGGTCAAGGAAGATAGGTGGATAATGCGGAGGAGATCCTCAGACAAGAAAGAGTTGTGAATAGTACAGAGGAAACCATCAGTTGGCTGACTGATTTGGTGGAACAACAGTCTTGACATTTGGAGAGGCTTATGGAAGTGATTGAACAAGGAAATGCAAGAGTGGCAGAGCAACAAGATGTAAGTTGAGAGAAATTTCAACGATTGCGGCCACCTCAATTTGACAGAAATATTTCAGATCCAGCTAGTGCTGAAGAATGAATTAGAATTATGGAGGACATGTTTGCATATGCTAAGATAAGAGAAGAGGAAATGGTAGCATGTGCCATGTTTATGCTGGTCAAGGATGCGAGATTTTGGTGGGACTCAATCAAGATAGCCAAAGATGTGACTGCGATGAAATGGACAAAATTCAAGAAAATCTTTTATGACAAGTATTTTAACCACACGATAAGGACAAGTAAATTGGTGGATTTACTCAGCTCCGATCGGAGGGAATGGTTATGGAGTATGTGCACAAGTTTGAAGCCTTGTCATGGTTTGCCTCACTTCTAGTGAGCAATAATGGACATAAGGTACATCACTTTGTGCAAGGACTTAAGACAGAGATTGATAAAGGTGTTGTGATATCATGTACTTGGGGTGTGGCATACTTGGAGATTGTGGCAAAGGCCCTTGACATTGAAGATGTAGAAAACCAGTTTGCGAAGAAAAATGATTCTGCTATAAGATTTCAACCATGCTCTTGAGATGAAGTGGGCACATCCAGAGGTGTAAAACGATCCTTTGAAGAAGGAAACCAACAAGGGGATCGAGGTCTAAAGTGTAATAGAAGACGTGAAGAAGAATGTCAGGCTAGATCTCGTCAATGCTTTAAATGTGGGGAGGTTGGTCATTGTGCCAGAAATTGTCTGAAGGTGTAAGATATGAAGGAATGTTGTAACTTAGAAAAATGGTTGAGATATATTAGGACCAGACTATATATGTAAGTATTTTGTTGATAATGAGTGTAATGCATGTGAAGATGCAATGTAAATTAAATAGTGTTGAGTGGATGACTGCAATCGGTGTGAGTAATTGTATTTCTTTTGATGAAGTTGAATGATAGATATGATAAATGGTAGATAATACTGGAACTGCTTAAGATTTTGTGTAGGATGTATGGAATTAGATTTGGGAGAGTAAAGAAATAGGAGAGACTTTGCCCAAATTTTTATAAATTGGAAAAAGAGAAATGGTTAAAAGCAATTTCGGTATTGACTATGTCAAGTAGACGATTAGGTGAAGTTGCCTAAGTTGTAAAGGTTTAGATAGGAGACGAGGAATGTAAGGTGAATGAAGAGAGTTGTTTGGACTTAGAAGATAGAATTGCATGGTATGTACGTAGTCGTTGTTGAAGATGTAAGGTTATGTCCCCTGCACTTGATGTGGTGGAGCTTGAACTTGTAGTTGATACCGTCAAGGTTCTATTTTACCAATGATTGGAGTTGTAATAGACTCTATTGGTCGAATAGAAATGAGATGGTGAGGAAGCAAGATGGAACAGAGTAGTGGATAAAAGGATCAATGAAACTGCCCATTGAGTGTGAGTCACGAAGAAATGAGGAACGTATTCGAGGAGACACGTCATTTCGAAGAGAAAATGATAGGACTTCAAGGGCTAAGTAGTGTCACGGGAGTGAAAGAAATCATTCGGGAAATGTCTTGCGAGCTCAAAGAAGCATTTTAAATGTAATGAGAGTGGTCATTTTGGCAAAGGTTGTTCGATTTTGGGATGGTTTTATTATGGAAGGTAATACCCCAAAAATAAGTTGGTGTAATTGGTACAGATAATTGGAATGTGGGTTGAAGATTTAGTAAACGATTAAGGAGATAATTGGTGGAAATGTATATATATTATTAGGTTAGAAGAATAAGAGGAGAGAAAAGAGCAGTGGAGTTTTCAGTCGTGGAAGTGGTTGAGGACGTAGTTGAACAGCTCAACCGAAATATATTACAGATTGTATTTCGGTTTTCGGTCAAGTGATCGGTTGATGGAGCGTTCAAGGATACTTGATCGAAAAAGAAGAAAATAAGGCAGAGACCAAGCAGTAGACGAGCGAGCGGTCGATGAAGCAGATGGAAAAATGACGTTGGACCCGTCAATATAATATATTGATCGGGAATTGGCGGTCGAAAAGGGTATCGTCCGCTCCCACGAATCAATGGTTAAGCGGCTGATCGCCTTTTCCCACGTAATATTGTCGCTCGAGAAGGAAAATTGAAGATCCCAAGGCGTGAACCACTCTATGATTTCTCCACGTCCTTCCTTTACAGATGACATTTTATGAGGGGTATTTGGTGAGGTGCTTGGGATGAACGAAGCTTATATAGAAAGCTTCTGGGACGAAAATGCAGAAGACAAAGATAAAAGAGAAATTAGACAGAGAGAAAGGAGGAGAAGAGGCCGAGTGTTCTGGAGAAGGAGAAGAAAGAACGTGAGCTGTGAGTCGATAAGTACAAGAAGAAGAAGAAGAAATAGGAAGAAAAGAGAGGTGAGTGCTTTTGAGGAATAAACAGAGAAGAAAAGGAAGGGGGAAGGAGGTGCTCTTGGGTCCTCTGTGCTTCTTAGGTATTCTTCAAAATGAGGTAATCCTTAACTTCTTTTACAAAAATTAGGGAAATAATAAGTAGAAGATAAATGAGTAAAGGATATAAACTGATTGTTTGGATTGCCTTGGTATACTTTCTGTGATTATTTCCTGTTGGTTACAACTCCCTATTGGTTGAATTAGAATTGTTGATGGCTGGTTATCTGCGGGTTGATTAGGGTTTGTTAGGCTCTGTTGGTTGTATGGTTCTTGTTTGGGTGGTGGTATGTGAATGGGAATTTGTTCCCTATTTCATCACTATTGATGTTAAATGTGGGTTATTGCTATTTCATTATGCACGTAGGATATTGAGGAATTATTATTTAGAGGTTGTTAAGTAATTAAGTTGAATATCGGAAATTGTTAAATGTTAAGGTTTATGGAAATTCAGTGGATGGTTATTAATTGTGAAGGTGTTAATTGGAGAAGAAAGATAAAGTACGGAACGCTATAAGGACGATAGGTAAGTGATATGCATGTGTTTTGGTCTTTGGGCCCTACATCGCAAGAATTAGGAATTGTATGCTGATTGTTTAGTACTTTCATAGATTATTAAGTAAGGTTGTGATCATGTCCTGAGGATTGTATTGATGTTTGCTGCGTATTTATCAGAAATAGGTTCTTTTAATGATGTGTTTATAGCTTAAAGTTCTTTAAGTTAAAGAATTGATATTAAGCATGTTTTGAGGCCTATATAGAGAAGATTGAGTTGTATGCATTCACGAGCATCATGCATCAAAGTTTTCAAATGATACGAAAATGGTTTTTCATGCATGGTTTTAAAGAATGGTTTAATGGATGCTCATACATTCTAAGTGTACGGTGTTCTCAAGAGTTGATCACCCAAAGCGGAAAACCATCATTTAGGCTGTAAGAATATCCATTTTACCATGGAAATTGAAATAGATAAGAAATGAATTAAACGAGATAAATGTAAAAGAGATTATATGAAACACTAGGCAACGGTGTGATGTGAGGTCGTTTAAGCCATTGGTGGGCACGACTGCTAGTTGGGCTTTCGGACTATGCCATTGTCGCTAGTAGAGCTTTTGGAGTATGCCATTGTTGCTCGAACCAGTTGCGGCATCCTTGGATGATGTCGGGATGGACCGGCCAATGGTTAGCGGGCTTTCGGACTATGCCATTGCCGCTATGCCGGAGGGTCAAGTAGGGTGCATTGGATGGACCGGTTAACAACTAGCTTCCTTTCGAACTATGCCATTGCTGCTATGCTGATGGCATCGAGGTCGGGTGCATCAATGTAACGGAAAATAGAAAATAGAAAGATAAAAGAAAATAGAAACAAAAATTGTATATGAGTTTTAAAAGTTGCATGACACTTGCATTGTATAGTTTATTTTTATATCACTTACTAAGCGTTAGGCTCATTAGTTTATGTCTTGTGATGTAGGTACACACACGAGAACAATAGAACAGGTTAAGAAACAGTTGATGAAGGATTTGAACGCGTGTATCTTGTGGCTGGCTAAACTAAAGGATTTAAGAAAGAGAAAAGGGTTTGTAAAATGTTTTGTAAAGTGATTTATAAATGTAAAAGAAAAAAATTGTATTTCTTAAATGTTTTGTTTTATTGTAAGTCATATGCTGTGTTTTACAAAATGTTTTATGAAAAAAGATTTTATTTATCATCTTTCAATGATATTAAAACGAAAAGTCTTCTGTTATTTTTATAAAAGAAAAAGTTGTAAATTTTACACGTTTTCAAATGTAAGAAAAACTGGGTCGTTACACATAGTACTTTGGATTATTTATTTTTATGCACTGTTATTCTTATGATCACTGTATGGATCTAGGCCCATATCTCTTGGGCTAAGGTAAATATAAAAGTCTTCCGCTAACAACCTAGGCTTGAGTTAGGCATCAGGTTCTCTTCAAGGATCAGGTCGCATGACCCAGTGATTCTGTTAGGCCCGCCTCTAGGTCGTGACAGAATTTAATGGTATCAGAGCTTCAAGGTTCCCGAATTCCTAAGTAGTGATCACTCGAGAACTTAACAGTGTAGACAAAATCTGACTTTACACTAAGACTTTGGATTTTTGTTAACTGTACACAAATCAAGTTTTCTAACCAAGTGAATTTTTCTCTCTCATAATTTACAATATGCCACCAAGAAGGAGAAACCCGTGTGTCCAACCTCAAGAGAGCGATGTTGATTCCATCACCTCAATGGTGGAAACATTGTACAATCTAGCTGGCAGTATTATACCTGTTTGAGAGCCTATCCTAACTAGGATGACTTGTTTCCAAGAGTTTCCCAAATTTACTTTGCTTGTGTTTGAGGGTGGTGCTGATCCATTGGGAGTAGAGAATTGGCTCCAAAAAATGGAAAGGACTTTTGAGGCACTCTAGATCCCGGAGGAGTACCAGATAGAGATGCCACTCACTACCTGGAGAAGTTGGTGTCAAGTTGGTGGAACACCATATGGTCTAGTTACGATGTAGAGTCGATGGAATGGAAGGATTTTACGGAGGTGTTCCGGGCACAGTACAATAGCAACAATCATCACGAGTCGATGGCCAGAACCTTCCATGCGTTGACTTAGGATTAGAGATCAGTGATAGAATACTATTATAGGTTCTTTGAGCTCCTACCCTATTCTAGGGGAATTTCTGAATATAGGCGAGTGATAAAGTTTCAGTTGGGTTTGATGCTGAGGCTACAGCACAGAGTTTGCTGCTATGGAGTTTGATAATTTTTCAGAGATTTTTGTTGCCGCCTAGAGAGTAGAGAGAGTCCTAGATGTAAATTATGGTAGTTTTTAGGACAGACAGACAAAGAAAGAAGAGAGAAAGGTGACGAAGAAAAACCAGGAGAGGTTCCATAGGCAAGGACTTGGTGGAGGTCCGAGCCAAAGTGCCAACAGTGGGTTGTTTAGTAGTGGTCGTCATAGCCCCTATATGTGCTATATCTGTGGCCAACCAGGGCATATTAAGAAGAATTGCCATAGATCCAACAGTAGCAGTAGCCACTAATAGAATACTATAGTAGGTTCTTTGAGCTCCTACCATACTCTGGGGGAATTTCTGATCAAGGGCGAGTGATAAAGTTTCAGTTGGGATTGATGATGAGGTTGCAACATGGAGTTTGCTGCTATGCAGTTTGATAATCATTTGGAAATTTTTTACGCCGCCCAGAGAGTAGAGAGAGTCCTGGATGCAAATTATGGGAGTTTCTAGGACAGGCAGATGAAGAAAGAAGAGAGAAAGGTGACGAAGAAGAACTAGGAGAGGTTCCATGGGCAAGGACTTGGTGGAGGCCCGAGCCAGAGTGCCAACAATGGTTCATCCGACAATGAGGGTTATAGCCTCTACATGTGCTATATCTGTGGGCATATTAAGAAGATCTGACCATAGATCTAGCAGCAGCCGCTGCATAGGTCATTCTCTTTCTCCCAGGGTAGTGCTACTGGTAATACTCCTGGGGGAGAGCATGGTTTTGATAGACAGTCATTTTCTCAGCATTAGGGACAATCAGTTTTTACTCTGCAGTAGTCGTCAAAACCTTGTCCGAACTATTATCCTCAGTTATGATCTACCAACCCAAATTTTTAGAGATCGGCTGGTTACTAGCGAAGTTTTGTTTCTAATCCTTATCCACAGCAGAGGTCAGGGGATACTAGAGAGCAGTCCTTCCAAAGCAGTGGTACTAGCTCGAGCTTAGTCGAGGGTGGCCTTGGGGGTGGCCACCAGGGGAAGGAAAAAGCATTTGGGCAAGCATATGTAGTAGAGGGATCAGACTATTTCCATGGCCAGGATGATCACGGCGTAATGGATGGTAAGATTCTTATTTCTCATTCTTTTGCACGAGTGTTGTTCAATATCGGGTCGACACACTCCTTTGTTTCTTCATTTTTTGCTTTTATTTTGGGTCTATCAGTGGAGTTGCAATCTCCGTTGATGCTTAGTACTTCTGTAATACTTGGAATTAAGCTGGGAATAAGGGTAATAATAATTGGGAATTTTTAAGATTTTGGGGATGCTTTTATCATGGAATATATTACCCCGAAAATAAGTTGATATAATTGTGAATGATTTTAGAATAATATAGTTTAGTGTGGTTATTGAGGAGGAGTGAAATATATTATGAAGTGTTAAGTTAAAATGTTAATTTGATTAAGATAAGAAATGTTGGAGAGAGAAAAGTAGGTTAGGCGAAATAAGGTGTAACGACTCGGTTTTTATTTACTTTAAAATCCCGTGTGATTTAAAACTTTTTCTTTTCATAGAAATATCAGAGTATTCGTTCTTTATAAAACCCGATCGTTAGAACTCTTTACTTAAAACATTTTTTATAAATTGCAGTAGAAGTAATAAAATCTTTTTATGAAACGCAGCGGAATTAAAACAAAACGTTAAGGAATATTAAATAACTTACAAACCCTTTTTCAAATAATTTCCTTTTTAAAACTCTTTAGCCCAACCAGCCACAAGATCCACCCATGCAAATCCTTCATCAACTGTCTTTGACCTGTTCTCCTGTTTCTCGTATGTACCTACATCACAAGACCTAACTAATGAGCCTAATGTTCAGTAAGTGATAGAATAAAATACAATGCAGATGTGATGCATGATCATGTGATGCATTACAGAGGAGAATCGTATCTCGTCTGTTAACCGGGGCGATGGATACGTCAATTGGTCTTGTGGCTTAACCGTATTTCCGATGAGAAAACACACCAATAGGGGTGTCACCACGAGTCGTATCCATTCACTTTTGTTGAAGACATTGGGGATTTCAGAACAAGAGAATTGAGAATCTTAAGGTTCATGTGACTTAACCGTACCTCATCGCCCCCTACGTGGGAGTAGGCACTCCAATAGGGGTGTCATCACGATGAATCATCCCCGATCCTCCCGAACCCCCACATGCCTATTTACATATATTAAGTATGTCATGCAATAGGCTCGTGAATACATACAGTCCTACATGATAATAAAAATGTCTAATAACATATCATTAAAAGAACCTAAATCTAGTAGACACACAACATACAATCCTAATTCTTGCGATGTAAAGTCCGAAGACCAAAGCACAGTAAGTATCAACTTACTAGAGTCTTCAATGTGATTATGTCATTCATCTTAGTACCTTCAAAACCATTCAATAAGTCATCATTAAAATAACGTATTATTAACCTTACTTCTATGACTCATTATCTTCACACTTCCACTATCTGAACATGTACAACGAAATAGCAATAACCCACAATAGTTGCTCATTCCATCAGTGTGACAGCATAATACACATAGAATGTACTTTACAAAAACAAAAAGTATTCCATCACAATAACATACAAAGGAGATAAGCAACAATAGTGCACATAATTCGTTTTCACATAAACAGAGAGCATACGTCATTCTCATCCTTAACGAACGATATTCTTAAATGAAAACCACTCAAAGAGCACAGAACAGAACTGTACATGCCTTAATAGCCCCACATTCACCTAAATGTCTTAACTGCTTCACAATAATAATTACACAATATCCCACTTAAACAATCAACAACTTCCACATAATCAGGAAACCATTTCCAGCATCGCCACACAGATAAGCCTATCAACAAACACAACATAATATCCATTACTTCACAATGTCCATAAAGTCAGAGAACCATTTCTATCAACAACGCATACTTGGCTCCTTGGTGACATAGACTAACAGATTTTCAACCATTATCCATTGACAGTAAACAAAAGAAAATGCAGAACTGAACCTAGTTTTATAAATCTTGAAATGAAAGTCCAACTCATCAACAACATCAATAACTTGGAACAAAGAATAGAACCAAGAATCATCCATCCCTCATTATAGCATTTCACAATCGGAATAACAACATAGTTCAATTATTACCTTAACAATTTATCATTCCATAACCATCCAAGCTACAGAGTATAATTTCATCTAAACCCACCAGAAAGAATGAATGAGGTCTTTTTACCTAAAGAACACCTACTTCAGCCACTCAATTCTCAGCCATCACTCACCGTCCCTCACTCTCTCTCATACTACATAACACACAGAGCACATCCCCCCTGCATTCCAGCATCACTGCCATATCTATGTAGGCAGGAGAGATCACACACTTCAAAGAAGGTGGTCCACTTCCCAAATTCCACGTGGAAAGTTAGCCAGGGGACAACATGAGAGAACCAGCTCCGGTCTAGTCCAGCATGAACAGTTCGCCCCTGCAACTCCACCAGTCAATGCTGAACCCATCCATAACCAAACGCCAACAACAGGACGCCATGGAGGAGAAGAAATGCAGGACAGAAACAAAAGACATACCTAGGTCAGGAAATCGCATTCCCGCGGTAACACGATTTGAACAAACCCGTGCCCTAGCCCGCACGATTCGCGCCCATAGCATGTCGCACCGATGGCTAGCAGCCCGCACGATTTTCGGACCACCCACGTCATCACCGTCGTCGTCGCCTCTCGCTCTCCCGCTCTCAGTCTCTCGTCGTCTTTGTCTTCGCGTTTCCCTCCCCCCTTTCTCTGTCTCCCGTCTTTCTCCCTCACACTAATGGCCAGGGACCATTTTGTTTTTAAAAAAATGCAAACCAAATCGAACTGGCGGTTCAGTTCGATTCTCCTCCCTCCAACCAACTAATTCATTTCTCTTCCTCCAAATTTATTTATTCTTTTCCCTTAAATTATCTCCTTTCCATTTATTTAAATCTTCCATTTCTTAAATACTCCAATTAATCCCATTATTTATTTTCCTTCTTTTTAATTAAAACCGAGTCATATAATTATTTTTTGGGCCGAGCCAAACCAAAATCGGTTCAGGTCATATATAACACTTACATCCTTAGTAATACATCGATAATTTATTCGACTAATCCAATTACTTTTCAATTTATCAATTTTAAATTCTGATATAAAAGTCGAGATATTACATAAGGCAGTGGAGGAATTGTTTAGAAAATAAAGTTGTGGCATTTATGAGAAGCACGTGGGAGAGAGAAGTATGTGGGAGAGGTTGATCACTATTATGCATGAAGAATATGGAAGTATGTGGCAGAGATTGATCACTATTGTGCATGAAAAATTATAAGGGTGGCATTGAGAAGTTGAAGTGGGAAAGGTCATGCAGGTCATTGACGTTGAGGATGAAAAAGTTGGTTTCATTTGGGAGAGGTTGAGCATATGCTCAACCTGTGCATGGAAGAAATGGAATATGCGTGGGAGAGGTCGATCAACTGATCGACTGGTCCCACTAAGTTTTCTGAAAACACTGTTTTAAGCATTGATCTAGTAGTGCGTGGGAATACCAAGAATTATTTTCTGTGATTCTCCCATGCGTCCTACTTTACACATGGCAAAGTATATGAAGGGTTAGGTGAGATTTTGGGATTGAGGGAAGCTTCTGTGAAGGGAAATAAAGAGACAGAGAGCCTCTAGAGAATTGAAGTGCAGAGAACAAAAGGGAGAGAGAAGGAGAAGCTCTCTAGAGATGGAGAGGCAGCCGAGAGCTTCTATGAGAAACAGAGAAATGGAAATAGAGAGGAGCAGAGTGAGAGAAAATGAGAGAAAGAAAGACAGTGAGAGTGAGGCGAAAGGAGAGTGCTCTAGAGAGAAAATAGAATAGAGAGAGGAAGAGGAAATACAGAGAGAGAGATCTCTAGAGTCCTGGAGCTGGGAAATAGAGAGAAGGAAAAAGGAAAGCTTTTTGGAAGAAATAGAAAATAGTGAAGGGCCATGAGGAAAATGCCGAGAGGATGGGGAAGGGAGGAGAACTGTCTTCTGGGTTCTCTCGGATGCTCACCTGGTAAGTGGGTTCCTTCTCTGTTTATGGATTTTATGGATTTAATTATGTTAAAAGTAGGAGTAGAAGATAAATGAGTAAAGGATGTGAATAATGCTTCTCTAATTGGGTATTCTGCTAACTGTTTATGGTTCTATGTCTGTGGTTGCTCGATAAATGAATTGTGCATGTTGATTGATAGTGCTCCCTTCTTGTTACTGTTCCCTGTTTAAGTGATGAGAAATGATTTTGGTTACTTGCTGTGAAGTGTTCATATTGGATATATGTACTATTAAGGATAGTTGTGGGGGAAATAATATTATCAAAATTGTTAAAAATAGTTAGCTGTAGAATTGGGGATAAGGAACTGTGATTATTAGTGATTGGTTATCAATGATAAATATTATGGTTTTGAAGGTATTAGAAAGGAAGAAGGATAAAGTGCTAATTCCGCTACGGACACAGGTAAGTTGATATTGTATGTGTTTGGTTTTTGGGGTCTACATCACAAGAGTTAGAAATTGTTTGTTAACTATTTACTATTTTATTATAATATTAAGATATTGATCACATTTTGAGGATGTATTGATGCTTGCTGTATGTTTATTAGAATTAAGTTCTTTTAATGACATGTTTATAGATTTAAGTTAAGGATTTGATATTAAGCCTGTTTTGAGGCCTACATAGAGGATATAGATACTGTATGCATTCATGAGCATTCATGCATAATGATTTTCAAAATATTACGAAAATGATTTTAATCAGGGTTTTGAAAAGGAAATGGAAACGAAACGTAAATAGATGTTTTTGTGGATCGGTTGCTAAAGCAAGCACGAGAACAAAAGAAAATACGTAAATAGGTGTGATGAGATGTGAGGCGGAGTTGGCTGCTCTTCCTCGTCAATTCTAAACATCTCTAATGCCTATCAAGATAAAGTAAAGTTAAGATCAAGAAAATGGTAAAGGAAAATGAAAACGAAAATAGAAAACTGCATATGGATTTTAAAAGTTGCATTGCATTGCACGTTTTATTTTATATCACTTACTGAGCCCTAGACTCATTAGTTAAATCTTGTGATGTAGGTATACATTTGAGATCAGGATGATAAACAGGTTAAAGAACAGTTGATGAAAGTTTTTCACGTGCAGATCTTGTGGCTGGCTAGGCTAGAGGATTTAAAGAAAGAAATGGTTTGTAGAAGAGTTTTGTAAAGTATTTGAATTGTAAAAGAAAAAGATTTTACTTATAATCTTTAAATGGTTTTTATGAATGAAAAGTCTTCCACTACGCAACGTATTTATTAAAATGATAAGTCTTCCGCTGTGAAAAGAAAAGTTTTAAATTTATACGTTTTCTAAAAATGATACGTTTTAAAAGATAAGAAAAACTAGGTCGTTACAACTTCTTGGGGTTTCAAGAGTGAAGTACCTTCTGTGTGCAGGGTAGTCTGCTTAGTGATCAATGACTGCAATTTTTCTGCCACTGTAATCGTTTTACCCATGAGTCAGTTCGATGTGATTTCGGGTATGGATTGGTTGACAAAGTATAGAACTACCATAGAATGTCATCTGTAGAGAGTCACAATTATTTCAAAGCAGAGGCAAGTCTTCATTTATGGCAATGGTCCTAGTGTAGTGATGACCAATTCTATTTTGTGGGCATGTTTGGGTGGTCATAGTGACTAGAGAGCAATACAAGAGCTTTTGGTCGGTCAATGTTGAGGGTGAGATCGTTGGGCAGGATCTTGATGTCTCTATTGTGAGAGAGTTCCCAGATGTGCTTCTTGATGAGTTAGTAGGGTTACCTCTAGACAGTGAGATTGAGTTCCGATCGATTTAGTTCTAGGTGCTACCTTAGTTTCTATTCCTGCGTATAAAATGGTCGAATAAGGTTTACTAACTTTTGTGAATAAGGTTTACTAACTTTTTTGTGCGATTATAAATTTTCTAATTGTGAGCTAATTTATCACAACAATGTAATTAATTGATCACAATAATAATAAGCGATAAGACATAGGGTTAGAGAGTTTGATACCGAGTTGTTAATGCGGTTTGTCCAAACACGCCTATGTCCGCTCTTCAAGGTTCTCCCTTGAAGATATATTCCACAACCGCTCCAGGTTACACTTGATTGATCTTTTTGGGTGTCAATTGTACCGTTACAAGCATTAAATTCTTAGGGCATTACCCTTTTTCTCTCAACAATAATTTTCTCCAAAAATTCTCAAGCTTAGGATTACAACAATCCTCGGTTTATTTGGACGATGTGTTTGCTACTCAAATTCGTGCACAAAGAATGAGTCGAAAATTTGGCAGAGCTTCGCTTAATAATGACTTTCTGTTTGTCCTTCCTCGAAGTCCAAGTATTTATAGATCTGCGAAGTTTGGACGTCCCAATTCCTTTGGGGTCGTCTGCATCCGACTGTTGGAAACTAGGTGTTGCACAAAACTAGGTATTTGCGGACGCAGGATCTCGTCTTGGCCTTGTCTACACTCGTTCGAATGACACCTTCGGATGCGAACCGTCTTCTGTATGTCGTCAAATTTTGTGTCCGAAGTTTACTCTAAAATGGATAGATTTAAAACTCCCACGTCCGCTGTCGTCTGGGGGCATCCGCAGTATCGTCCGCAAAATCACCTGAAGAAAACAGATTCAAAATAGTTGTGTCTGCATTCGTCCTCCGTCGTCCGCGTGTCATCCGAACACCACCTTCGGAAGCAGAACGTAGTCCACATGGCGTCATTTCTGCGTTTGAAGTGTACCTCAAAATGGACATACTGAAAACTCATGTGTCTGCATTCGTTCGCACTCGTCTACACATCGTCCGCAAGAACAGACTCCAGAAGAGGACGCGAAAACTCATCCTCATCTCGTCCGAGAGTACGCAACTCTAAAATGGTTCGGATGTCGAATCGCGTCTGCACGCATCCACATGTCATTCGAACAATTCCAAAAGAGAGAACTTCAATTCGGAGCTGCACGAATTGAAACCTCCGAGTCCCACGAATATTTCTACTTAGTGCAAGGGCTTAGAACAACTCATTAGACATTACCAATACCCTTATTAAAGGTATTTCCAATTCAAGAGCTAAATATGAGTATTATAAATTCAACTAATAAACAACTCATAAAACTCAATAATATTATTCATCATCAAAATATAAATTTGCCTAACACACTTAGGCTAATAACCTTATCATAGCATTTTTACTCATGATGTATGTCTTGGATGCACTTCAAACAATACATTAGCCACAACAATTACAAGCAGTAAAACAGAGAATGACACATGAGTTAACATCAACAACGCAATACCTTAGCCTCAACACTTACAAGCAGTAAAACACGAAATGAAACATGAATTAAAATAACAGAGAATGAAACTTCAATTCACATAGCAGGAATCTTATCTTCAACGGAGCATTATCTTCACCCAAGATAACAAGCAAAAGAGTAATTTCAAACCATTTTAACCTTATCAACTCTACCATGTTGTATTTATGCCACTCATAAATGGGAACAGGGAACAAAGTAACAACTAGTACCAATGGAGGAAACCCAATAGAGCAATCTCCATCAACAATTTATTTTCCAAACAATATATAACGAAGCCTCAGCAATTTAAAACTCAAACTATTTTAACAGAGAGCACTTCTAAGCATCTCCACATTCTGTTTAATGCAACAGGTTCTCGAGTAGTAATTGAATAACCCCATGAATAGCAGAATAAACATTATAACTATGCTCACAATAAACTAACTCAGCAGAACAAGTCCATTAGACAGAACAAAATGAAGAACAAAGCCCCAACTATCAAGCACACATTCTTAATCTTGTGATGTAGACTACCTCTGGTAAAACACACTCATTATCCCTCACCTATTTTTTGCAAAATCCCCTGCCGAAGCTCCTCTTTGCACCAGCAACACCACTAAAGACCAAGAACGCAACTTTGGAGTTGCCATGAGAGAAAAAGAAAACTAGAAGACTTCAATGTTTTTTTGCTTAACTCCCACCTGTTATCCTTATAAGGCATTACAAGGAGAGGTGGCACATAGCAGGGCAACCACCTGTTAGCCCTTTTCCTCCCGCAAAGTCGTGGTAGAAGCCATTTTTCAAATGATTGTTGGTATTCCAGTCTATCACCCCCTTCACGTGATCGACTGCAATTCTTAAAGTCTCAATCTACCATGACTACGATCGATAGCAATTCCCTGATGATCAACCGCAATTCTGCCTTCTTCAGAAAAACTGGTTGATCACCCTCCAGTGGACGATCGAGCGCACACCAAAATTCTGCAATCTGTTTAAAATCTGCTTTGGAATCAGTCGAAAACCTCCTTCAACTGATTAGCTGCTTCTAAATTGTTTAATATCTATAAGAATCTGTAATGGCAATGATCAACCACAACACCACAATCTTCACAAATCGAAGGGCAAGTCGATCGATCATCAACACACACAATCGACAGCTCAGATCCTCATTTTGCCTATGGAATATTTTTCCATGAAGCTGATCGACCACTCAACCATATGATTGACCGCCCCAACAACAGAGAGCTCCACTTCTTAGTCTGTACACTTTTGGTCGATCATTTCTTCAAGTGATCAACCACTCCTCTTAATAAACATCACATAAACACTTAATTTCCTACTTTTCCACAAACCATAACACGACATATCCAAATTAAATCCAAAAATCATCAACAATTATCCTAAACTTAACATGATAAATTTGAGGTATTACATCAGCACTGCATATCATCTTTAGACTGATGGACAGTTGGAAAAGACTATTCAAATTCTGGAGGACATGTTACGATCTTGTATCTTGAATTTTTGCTATATCTGAATAGATCATTTGTCATTAGTGGAGGTCTTATATAACAACAGTTATCATACTAACATTGGTGTCTCTCCATACGAGGCATTGTACGGTAGACTGTGCTATTCTCTACTACGTTGGACTGAGGGAGAAGAAAGAGTTTCTCTTGGGCCAGATATGGTCCAGGAGACTACAGACAAGATCTGGTTAATTTAGGAAAGACTTAATATAGTGCAAAGTAGATAGAAAAGTTAAGTCGATATGAGGAGAAGGGAAGTTGAATTCGACATGGGAGACTTTGTTTTTCTAAAAGCTTGACCGAGCCGTGGTATCAGTTGCTTTGGGATGAAAGGAAAGTTAGCTCCAAGATTCATTGGCTCATTCCAGATAATTGAGAGGATTGACAATGTCGCCTACCAACTCGATCTACCTCCCTAGCTTCGGTATTTCTATAATGTTTTCCATATATCCCATCTGAGCAAATACACGACTGATCCATCCCACGTTATCTCCTGGACTGACGTTCCTATCCAAGAGAACACCTGGTATGAAGAGGAGCTGGAGTGGATCCTTAGTGGAGAGGTTCAAGTCCTTCGACGGAAAAAGATTTCGTTGGTCCATGTGTTGTGAAAAAATCACACAAGGAGGCAAACAACTTGGGAAATTGAATCTGACTTGACGTGGAAGTACCCCTATCTTTTCTGATAAGTAATTGGTTTATTTTAAATTTTGAGATGAAATTTTTTTAAGGAGGTTAAGATGTAAAACCCATGAATTTTATAATAAGAATTCTACGTGTTAATTTTTCACGTAATAATTGGTCAAGGTATTCAAAAGTTGACTCGATTTGTCGCATAACATGTAATACCCCAGATTTCCATTGTGCTAAGCATAAAATCTAAGTGATGATTATTGGGGATTTATTGGATAATTGTAGTATAAAGATGTGATTTATGGTTTTTGGTTGTTGGAAGTATAATTTTTCTAAGTTTAGAAGGGACGATAAGGGAGTAGTCGATCATGGTTATGGTTTGATCGACCTCTGAGTGTGTAAATGGTTGGGGCAGTCAATCAAATGGGATGCATGGTCGATTGTCAACGTTTCAAATTATTACAGATTGCAAGGATTTTGGAAGCAGTCGATCAGCTAAAAAGGGGTGATCAACCGATCCCAAAGTGAAATCTAAACAGGTTGTAGCCATTTTTGAAGTGGTCGATCGGCTGAAGGGGGATGATCTACCGGGTTCAAAGCAGATTGTAAAATGTGATTTTGCGGTCGATCATCCACTAGAGGGTGATCAACCAGTTTTTCTGAAAAAGCAGAATTTACGGTTGATCATCAGTAAAAAGCGGTTGATCGTGGTCATGGCCGATTGTGACTTTAGGATTTGTGGTCGATCACGTGAAGAAGGTGATCAATTGGGTACCATGAATTGCTTGGAAAATGACTAACAGTCACTTGGAAAATGGACTATCGCATGGAAAATGAACTGTCGCCTCTCTCTGTAAAGTTTATAAACGTATTAGATGAAGGTTAGACAGAGGAAAACATAGAAATCTTCTGGGTTCTCTCAAGGCAACTCTTGCGTTCATAGTCTTCTGGAAAGTGCGGTCTTCTGGAGAGAATCACTGTGATGTTGGTGCAAAGAGTAGCTTTAATAGGAGAGGATTTTTGTGAAGAAAGGTATGGAAGATATATTATGGTTGTTAGATTGAGTTTTTCTGTTGATGGATATACCCATAATGGATTCTACCATCTTTTATAGTTACTACTTTGATAAAAACATGTTGATAATAATGTTTTGTTGATTGAGTTGCTCGCTGTATGATAATAGACTGAAAATGATATGCTAATGATAGGGTTTTATATGTTGGCTTTGTTCTCTGCTTATTTGGTTTGTCTCCGATGCAAGAAATATGGTTTTATTGGTTGTTGAGAAATAATGCTCTAGTGATGTAATTTGGTTAACATTAGTTATTGGTTGATATTGAGGATTCATGTTGCTGGATTGAAATTGTTGCCTGCACTCTATAGCACAAATGAAATTGGTTTAGGACAATAATATCTTATCTCTATTAGTATACTATTTTGGCAAACTGTTAGTGGATATTTTTTTGTTGAATTTAGCTTCCGGATATTGTGAAAGATTTATGCTTAGATAGTTAAGTTTCTTAATCTTTATCAAGGGGGTTTTAATTCCTATTTTTGCTAATGCAATGTTAGGCAGTATTGAGGACTCATGCTTCATTAAGTGGGGTATGGTTAAAATAGTAGGGAAATATGATATGTGTTAAACTCTCTTAGGACCTAAGGTAAGTGATAGATGCTTGTCTTTTCCCCTTAAGGGCTACATCACAAGAAATAAGATTGACTATTTATTCACTTGAGGATTGTTTGATGCGTGCTAATTGTGTTTAATAGATGTTAAGTGTTGATCATGTTCTACTTGAGGATGTATTGCTTTTGGTGCGTAGATTTATGCATAGGTTGATGTTATGTTTATTAGACCTTAAGTTATAAGAATATGATCATGCTATGAGGTTGTATTATTGACATGTTAGACTTTATTAAGTTGAATGTTATCATGCTCATGCATCATAGATTTGAAAGGAAATGAAAATGATTTATTATACATATGTTTTGAAAATGGTAAATGGATGCTCATACATAACAAATGGATGTGTTTTGGGTTAATAGTATGAAACGTTAGCCTAAGAACAAGTGTAAAACCCGAGAAAATTTTTAATGATAAATTCTACGTGTAAATTTTTCGTTTTAAATTCATCATAACGTTGAAGAGTTGACTCGATTTATCGCGTAACAATCACGCATGTAATTTTGCTCAATTAGTCAAATCGATAGAATTGAAAATTTTCAAAACGGAAAATTTATTTAAGAAATGAAATTAGATGATTAAATTGGACTGGTAAACATCGTTTGGTGATGTTAAGAATAAGCTGAGAATGGGAATAAGTTATACAATATATGATGTGTATGTTTGGTATACATACATTTATATATTATGGAAAAGAATTAAATAACAGAGGAAAATTCCCGCTAAGGAGAATTGACATGGAAAATGAAGGTGGAAAAATTGGATTAAATAATGGAATTTGGATTAAAGAAATAAAATAAAATTTTGTTAAAGGATAAGAAAATAAAAAAGTGGGAGATTTTATTAAAATAGAGGATAAAGAAAAGATTAAAATTAAGGGAATAAAAGAATAGAGAAGGAGGAGTCTCCAGCTGCAAACCATGAAGGAGAAATAGGGTTTCTTTTTCTTGCTTCATCTTTTCCCTGCCTCCTTCGCGCGCGAGAGAGAGAGAGGCCATTTGGCCGAGAAGGAAAAATCGAGAGAGAGATGGAGGGCTTCGTGTTCGCGGGAGGAGAGTGACAGAGAGAATTTCGGCGACGAGCTTCAGGCAACTGGGTGTCGACGGAATCGAACCTCGCGAGCTTCGTTCGGAGGAGGAAAAAAACCGAGTGTTCCGAGCTAGTACTGGACGAGGAGCTCCGCGAGCTGATGATGAAATCGATTGACAGTGGCTACTTCGTTTGAGGGATTCTGAAGGGACAACATTCCAGACACTACAAGGTAGCTCAAACCAAGTCTGTTTTCCGATTCTGGTGAGCAAAACAGAGTCCAATTCGGTTTTGTTGGTGAGGAATTTTCAGTTGGATTGTTTTATTTCAATTTTGGATTCTAAAATCGTTTCTGGTTGGTTGGTTTAGTTCTGTCTTGTTGTTTCGATTGAATGATTCATGCATTTTGCTATTTTGGTGGACTTGTCGATAGATTGACTCTGTTATAGCTGATAAATTTGGTCCCTATTTGGTGATTCTAATTTTCATTTTTTGTGATGTTCTGGGTTAACATTTTCTACTAATTGGATGTTGGATTTTTGCTTCGGTTATGTGTCCATAAATAATGTTACTTGGATGAGTAAAATGGCGAGGATTATGCCCTGGTTGACACTATTTTCACAGGATAAAACTTTGGTTTAATGTTAGGATCTTTAGAACTTATAGATATGTTGTTTATGCTTGAGGATAGGTTGAATACGCTGCATTATTCATGCTCTATTGATTTGTTTTGTCGATTGTAAATTGATAAGGGACCGACAATGAATTGTTGTTTGATAGTTTTGGCAGATTACCATGTTCTGTTGAAATCTGGATGGGATAGATTTGCAAGTCATTTGCTGCAGTTGATTAATTTATGCCATTAAGGTTTAAACATTTTGGGAAAGGGATGTTGGATTATAGTTATTCATGTGATAGAGTTGATTCTGTCAAAGTTTGAGAGACATTATATGGCATTGTTAATTGTTTAAATGCGCACAATATGTTGAGGATACATGTTGTTTGGATGGTGATCAATTTATTTATCAAAGGGTAAAGTTAGAGATTTTGTTGGAATTATTAGATGAGTGGTTTACACATCGGTTGAGCTCCTATTCCCAGTATAGGACCCTCCGTTTATTTTCTAGAAATTGTTTATGAATTCCTGCGTCTATACCTTTGTCGGGCTTAGACGATTTTGGCGAGTGTGATACGATTCACGAGGAGACAGTTGCATGGGTTGGCAAGAAAAATCGTCGTCGAGGTAGGGATTTCTATACCTCTTGCATTGCATAGCATCTCGTTTTAAAAATAATTATTTTGTGGAATACCACACTTGAAAAATGACGAGAACTGTTCGATAGCACGTCAGTTTTTATAAGTAGCATGTTTTTTCACGTTTAATTCCATACATGGTTTGAGATTTGTTGTGCATATAACGAAAGATGAATCCTCTTGATGTTTTTGTCACTCTAGCGTTAAAGCATCACGAGGCTATCTCCTTTGAAACCTTCTGTCCCGTGAAGGTTGATTGGTTGTACGTGCGAAAAATATAAGTGGGGCATTGGCGCCGTGTCCTCAGGTTGAAACTCCTGAAAGTTGTATACAGTATGGGAGAGTGATGACATCTTCTAGGGTCTCAAGCCCCTAAACCTAGTTAGGCTTCATCCTACAGATCAGAAGGTTGTCAGTCGCTGAGACTTGTTTATCCTAAGTACAGTTTCATTTGATGGGTGGCGTGACGGCTGAGCTTACTCATCAGCAACCCTCATCCATTTGGAGCTTCTAGGTATCTTAGTTGATAAACAAGTCTATATATAGCGAGCAACCTTATCTGTTCTGTTTGATCATACGAGTTGTGTTCACTAGCAACTCAGGTGACGTGTAGAATCTATGGATTCCCGTCATTATTATTCTTGCCTCATGAGGTGTTATCATCGACATGTGATCACCTATTCTTCGATGAGTGTCAAGTGGGTCCTTGAACGACCATACCTTTTCACTGATGATATTTTCATATTGGAAAACGATGATGGCATATTTTAAGAGGAATAGTTGTCTATGTATACTACAAGTTTTTGATAAAAGCCTCATTGATGGTCTTGAGTCAGATTTATAATATGATAAGAGATTTCAATTAAATATCCATGTACGGTAAAATGAGAAACATAACTCTGTTTTCGAAAATAGAGAAAAAACCAGTTTTGCATGAGGTGCATCTAGTATAACTATATTTTATTGAGTTAGTCACTCATCCTAAATGACTCCTCCCCCAAAACTTTAGGTCAAGGCAAGAGCAGCTGAGGATCAGAAGTTGAAGTGTTCTGTTATTTTGATTTGAGTGATTTATCGTTATTTGGTGAGGACATTGACATTTCCATTTGGTCTGTAAAACTTAATACCTTTGGATTGGATTTGTCGCACAAAACTTTGGATTTCATTCTAATTTATGCACCGTTGCTTTCTCGTGATCTCTACTCAGACCTAGGCCCTTATCTTTTTGGGCTGAATTAAATATTTACAAGTCTTCCGCTAAAACACACGCCTTGGGCTGGGTGATCGAGTTCTCTTCGAAGATTGGGTCCCCTGACCCGACGATTCTGTATGGCCCCTCCTGGGTCGTGGCAGAATTTTATGGTATCAGAGCTCAAGGTTCCGAAATTCTAAGTAGTGATCACTCGAGAATTTAATGGGGCAAAGTATGGCTTTATTTACTGTGCACAAGTCAAGTCTTCTGACCAAGTGGGAATTTCTTTTTTCTTAATTTTGAAAATGCCGTTGAGAAAGACATCTCGTGGCCGATCAGAAGAGGGTGGTTCTGATCTCATTGTAGCAATGGTGGATAGTTTGCAGAACTTGACCAGTAATAGTTTGGCACATGAATCTAGTATGATGAGGATTATGTGTTTCCATGAGTTTGCTAGAATGAATTCGGTAATGCCCTAATTTCCCGTATCGAAAGTAAAGATATTTGGGAAATTAATTGGGTGCAATTGGATTAATTGGACAGTCGTTGAAGGTAAAATATTAATTGATGGAGAAAGCGGTTGGAGTGTGCTCGGACGATATGTGAGCACGTTAAAAGCAAGGTGAAGTTGTAATTTATGCATTTTTTTGGTAATAGATGTAACAAATATGAAAATGTAATGAAAGTTAATCATCACTATGTTAGATGAATGTATCTGATGTGAATAATTATAATTCTTTGATAAAATTTATCGATGAATGTAATAAATGATAAATCATACTGGAACTGATTGGGATTTGGTGCAGAATGTATGACTATAGCTTTTGGGGGAGTAAAGAAACAAGGGGAGACTCTGCCCAAATTTTTTTATAAATGAGAAAAAGGAGAGTGGTTAAAAGTAATTTCGGACCCGTGTTTGAGGGTGGTGGAAACCCAATGAGAGCGGAGAATTGGTTCTTGGAGATGGAGAAGAATTTCGAGACACTTCAAAATTTCGGAAGAGTTATAGGTGGGGATTACGACTTATTACCAAGAGATGTTGGCATCCAGTTGGTGGAACGCCGTAAGGTCCAGTTATGATGTCCAGTCGATGGAGTGGAAAGATTTTGTTAAGGTATTTGGGGTATAGTATAGTAGTATTAGCCATTATGAGTCTATGACTAGAGCCTTTTATGAGTTGACCAAAGGTCATTTGTCAATGAAAAAGATGTAATCTTCATTGATGCCTAGTACTCATTTGGGTGTCCAAAGTGGAGTAGTATATGTGTGCAAAGTGGTCTGTATAATGATCGATGACTGCAATTTTTCTGCAGATCTGGCTGTGAGTTAGTTGATGTGATTCTGGGTATGGATTGATTGAGGAAGTATAGAGCAACTGCGGAATGCCATATGAAGCGATTTACAATTATTTCTAAACAAGGACAAGTCATCGTTTATCGCAACGGTCCTAGTACGGTGACGACCAATTCTATTTTGCAGACATGTCTGGGTGGTCGCAGTGGACTAGAGCAGTACGAAAACCTTCGGTCAGCTGATATTGAGGTTGAGTTTTGTATTGATTTGGTTCTGGGCGCTACCCCAGTTTCTATACTTGTATATAAAATGGCTCCTACAAAGTTGAGTGAGTTGAGAAATCAGTTAGATGAACTGAGAAGTCAGGGATTTATCAGGGAGAGTATCTCGTCTTTTGGTGCTCCAGTTTTGTTCGCTAAGAAGGCGAATGGCACCTTGAGACTTTGCATTGACTATCAGAAGTTGAACTGGGTTACCGTAAAGAACAAATATCTGTTGCCCAGGATCGATGAGTTGTTCGATCAGCTTGGTGGATCATGGTACTTTTCCAAGATTGATTTGAGATTTGGTTTTCACTAGATGAAGATTCAGGAATAGAATATCCCGAACACAGCTATCAGGAAGAGATACGGGCATTTCGAGTTTCTATTCTTACCTTTCGGGTTGTCTAATGGCCCAGTAGCATTCATGGATCTCATGAATCGGGTTTTTCAACCTTATTTAGATCAGTTCATCATGGTGTTTATCGATGACATTTTGATTTATTCCAAGTCTCGAAGTCAGTATCAGGAACATCTACGGATTGTATTGCAGACTTTGAGGGACCACCGTTTATATGCCAAGATGAGTAAATGTGGATGTTAGAGGTCAAGTTTTTGGGACATGTCGTTTAACGAGACGGAATCTCAGTAGATCCTGCGAAGGTTGAGGCAGTTGTGTAGTGGCAGCCTCCGAAGAATGTGTCAAAGATTCGCAATTTTCTTGGTCTTGCCAGGTACTATCGGCCGTTGGTGAAAAAATTGTCTTTGTTAGCAACACCATTGACGAAGGTAATTAGAAAGGGGGTACGATTTGAATGGAATGACCAATGTTAGAGTGCATTTGAGGAATTGAAGAACAGGTTGACAAGTGCACCTATCTTAACAATGAGCAGCCTTATGCAATTTACACGAATGCATCAAGAGTTGGGCTTGGTTGTGTCTTCATGCAGCAGGATAAAGTGGTTGCTTACGCATCCAAACAGTTGAAACCCCATGAGAAGAATTATCCAACACACGGTCTGGAGTTAGTTGCTATAATATTTGCTTTGAAGATCTGGAGGAGTTACTTGTATGATTTAAACTTCTAGGTGTTTTCGGATCATAAAAGTTTGAAGTATCTTTTCACTGAGAGGCATTTGAATTTGAGACAACGCAGGTGGATGGAATACATGGAGGACTACGATTTTAGTATAGAGTATCATCCGGGAAAGGCGAATGTAGTAGTCAATGCCTTGAGCCAAAAACCTCTAGGATCACTAGCTTGTTTGGTTCTAGAAGAATGGAAGCGATCTATGACTATTGGAGACTATAGTCTGCAGTACTATAAGTCAGATGATACAACTTGTGTGTATAATGTTGTTGTCACACCATCTTTGCTCCAGAGAACAAAACAGTTACATCAACAAGATGTTTTGATCACATAGAAAGTTAAACAACTTCAAAATGGAGAGTAGTTGGATGCGGTGTGGGTCATCGTGATCATTTGTCCAAATACGCTCACTTTATTCCGATCTAATGTTCTATCCACTACCATTGATGAAATTGGTTTCTGATTTTTGGATTCCTATCTTTATGTTAGATTTTGCTTTGATAATGAGATTTTTTTGGATTGCTGCTTGATTTTGTTAGTTGTGAATGATAAATTGTTGTTTGATGGAAAAATTTGGAGACTTCTCGATTGTTGTCTAAGATCTGATGAATAGTCTGTTATGTTTCGATTGCACAGAGTGTTGTGCTAAGTTGATTTTGGTTCTTATTTTGGCTACAGTTTCATTGGGAAACTATTGGGGATTCGTTTCTGTCTTCATTGATGAACTTGAGAATTTTAGTTTGGTCACTGTTTGTGTTGCTACTGTTTAGATAAGATTATGAGGATTGTACTATTTAGACAGTGCCTATTTGTACTCTAGGTTATTGAGAAAACTTGAAAATTTTAATATGCTCATTGTTGATTTATAAGGACTCGAGTGGGGGTAGTTTTTGTTGCTATTGGTTGAGAAGTATTGTTCAATGTGATTGTGCTATTGTTTTTATAGAATAACTGTTGGGAATCTGTTTCATGATGATAAGCTTGTTAAGGATCGATTATTGTTGGAATGGTACCTTGTTTTGTTCACTGTTGGTGTAATGTTGAATTTTGGTTTTACAATTGTCTGTTTATGGTGGAGAATGAGATCAAGGGTCTGTTATTGCTGTTGGTGTAAATATTGAACATTGTTTTGAAGGTCACATGATCAGGATGGATTTTCCTTTGTCGAGGTTGAGTTGCCTCTACATTGAAAACGTTGTTTGTCTCCATGTCGTCCCTTCGAGTATTGTTTTAGATTAGCAACCTAAGATTCACGTTCAAGTTTTGAAAGGTTTTTGCAGTAAGCGTTGAGGACAGAGTTGAATCTCAATACCGCCTATCATCCTCAGATGGAGGAACAATCAGAGAGGTTTGAGTGCTCTGATGTAAGGAAATTCCATTGGTCCAAGTGATGTGGAAGAATCACACCAAAAAAAAAAAAAGAAGCAACTTGGGAAGTTGAGTTGGATATGATATTCAAGTACCCATATCTCTTTGATGTGTAGTGGGTTTTATTTTAAATTTTGGGATGAAATTTCTTCTAAGGAGGTTAAGATATAAAACCTGAGAAAATTTTTAATGATAAATTCCACGTGTAACTTTTTCGCGTTTAAAATCGATCATAACGTTGAAGAGTTGACTCTATTTGTCGCGTAGTGATCACGTATGTAATTTTGCTCAATTAGTCAAATCGGTGGAATTAGAAATTTTCAAAACGAAAAATTTATTTAAAAAATGAAATTGGAGGATTAAATTGGACTGGTAAACATCGTTTAGTGATGTTCGGAATAAGCTATACAATATATGATGTGTATGTTTGGTATATATACATTTATATATTATGAAAAAGAATTAAAGAATTTATTGGATAAAAGAAATAAAAGAAAGTTGAAGGGTTAAAGATGAAAGTGAGTAAAGGGGGGAAAATTCCAGCCAAAGAGAATTGACATGAAAAACAAAGGTGGAAAAATTGGATTAAATAATGGAATTTGGATTAAAAAAATAAAAGAAAATTTTATTAAAGGATAAGAAAATAAAAACAGTGGGAGATTATATTAAAATAGAGGATAAAGGAAAATTAAAATTAAGGGAATAAAAGAATAGAGAAGGAAAAGAGTCTCCAGTTGAAAACCATGAAGGAGAAATATGGTTTCTTTTCTTCCTTCATCTTTGCCCTGTCTCCTTCGCGAGAGAGAGAGAGTGGCTATTCGGCCAAGAAGGAAAAATCAAGAGAGAGACAGAGGGCTTCGTGTTCGCGGGAGGAGAGTGACAGAGAGCATTCTAGCGACGGGCTTCGGGCAACTGGGTGTCAACAGAATCACAACTCGCGAGCTTCGTTCGGAAGAGATAAAAAACCGAGTGTTGCAAGTGAGTGCCGGCTGAGGAGCTCTGCGAGCGGAGGATGAATTCGGGCAACAGTGGCTGCTTCGTTTGAGGGTTTCCGAAGGGACAACGTACCGACGACGACAGGGAAGCTCCAACCGAGTCCGTTTTTCGATACTAGTGAGCAAAACAGAGCCCGATTCGGTTCTGTATGTGAGGAATTTTCGGTTGGATTTTTTATTTCGATTTTGGATTTTGAAATCATGTCTGGTTGGTTGGTTTGGTTCTGTCTTGTTGTTTGGATTGAATGACTCCTGCATTTTAGTTATTTTGATGGACTTGTCGATATATTGCCTCTGTTATAGCTGATAAATTTGGTCTCTGTTTGGTGATTTTGATTTCTGCTAATTGGATGTTGGATTTTTGTTTCGGTTATGTGTCCTGAAATAATGTTAGTTGGATGAGTAAAATGTCGAGGATTATGACCTGGTTGTCACTATTTTTATAGGATAAAACTTGGGTTTAATGTTAGGATCTTTAGAACTTACAGATATGTTCTTTATGCTTGAGGATAGGCTGAATACTCTGCATTATTCATGCTCTGTTGATTTGTTTAGGTGATTGCAAATTGATAAGGGACTGATAATGAAATTGTTGTCAGATAGTTTTGGCAAATTACCATGTTCTATTGAAATCTGGATGGGATAGATTTGCAAGTCATTTGCTACAGTTGATTAATTTATGCCATTAAGGTTTAAACATTTTAGGAAAGGGATGTTGGATTATAGTTATTCATGTGATAGAGTTGATACTGTTTAAGTTTGAGAGACATTCTGTAACATTGTTAATTGTTTAAATGCGCACAATATGTTGAGGATAAGTGCTGCTTGGATGGTAATCTATTTATTTACCAAAGGGTAAAGTTAGAGATTTTGTTGGAATTATTAGATGAGTCGTTTACACGTCGGTTGAACTCCTATTCCCGATATAGGACCCTCCGTTTATTTTCTAGAAATTGTTTATGAATTCTTGCGTTTATATCTTTGTCAGGCTTGGACGATTTTGGCGAGTGTGATACGATTCATGAGGAGACAGTTGCTCAGGTTGGCAAGAAAAATCGTCATCGAGGTAGGGATTTCTATACCTCTTGCATTGCATAGCATCTCGTTTTCAAAATAATTATTTTGTGGAATACCACACTTGAAAAATGACAACGACTGTTTGACAGCACGTCAGTTTTTATTAGTAGTATGTTCTCACGTTTAATTTCGTACATGGTTTGAGATTTGTTGTGCATATATCGGAGGATGAATCCTCTTGATGTTTTTGTCACTCTAGCGCTAAAGCATCATGAGGCTATCTCCTTTGAAACCTTCTGTTGCGTGAAGGTTGATTGGTTGTATGTGTGAAAATATAGGTGGAGCATTGGCGACGTGTCCTCAGGTTGAAACTCCTGAAAATTGTAAATAGTATGATAGAGTGATGAAGTCTCCTTGGGTTGCAAGCCTCTAAACCTGGCCAGGGTTTGTCCCACGGATCAGAAGTTTGTCAGTTGCTGAGACTTGTTTATCCTAAGTACCGTTTAATTTGATGGGTTTCGTGACGGCCGAACTTACTAGTTGGCAACCCTTGTCCATTTGGAGCTTCTAGGTATCTTAGCTGATAAACAAGTCTATACATAGCGAGCAACCTTATCCGTTCTGTTTGATCGTACGAGTTGTATCGTGCTGACTGGTTCGCCGGCAACTCGGGTGACGTGCGGAGTCTACAGATCGCCGTCATTATTATTCCTACCTTATGAGTTGTTATCATCGACACGTGATCACCTATTCTCTCATGAGTGTCGGGTGGGTTCTTGAGAGACCATTCCTTTTCACTGATGATGTTTTCAAATTGAAAAACGATGATGGCCTATTTTAAGAGGTATAGCTTGTAATGACCGGATAAGTTCTCCATATACATTGTAAAATATCTTTTTAATGACCAAATATTTTATCAAGGATTGTAATGTCTCGATTTTTGTAACAGAATTAATTAAGGACAACTATTAAGGATTTAATTGATTGAGAATTTATTTGGGAAATCGAATCAAAAGATTTAAATTGGATTCGTAATAATCGTTAATCGATATTCGGAATAAGTCGAGAGTTGAAATTTGGATCGACTAATATACGGTACGTATATTCGATGCATAAAAATATATATGTAACAGTAATTTATGAAAGTGGGGATTAATTAAATTGAGGAGAAATAAGTGTTAAATTAATTAAAACTAAGTGAATTGAAATTTATGATTTAAAAAGGAAAATTAAGGGAGTATTGGAGGAAAGTCGAACTGGTTCGATTCGAACTGAATCGGTTATGATTAAAGGCAAATGGCTTGCGGCCATTTGTGGAGAGAGGGAGCAGATGAGAGAGCGAGGGAGAGATCGGGAAGGAGATCCAAGACGAGCGACAAGGGTTCATGGCGACGTTCGGTAAACGAGCTTCGGTTGACAACGATGTGGGATGCTGCAGCGACTGCGGTCGGCGATGTTGTCTGTCAGGCTCGCGGGATGGATCAACGAAGCTCCAGGTCGAGTTGAGTTGCGATGGTGAGTGTTCTGTTAATTTAGATTAACTGGTGATGCTTGGCGGTGACTGGCAGCGACGAATGGCAACGACAAGGGGATGGCTACGTACGATCGATCAGCAAGAGTTGCAGGGACAGTTAGAGGAGATAGGGAGGTTTCAGCTCATGAAGGAGTCGGCCGGCTGGAGGTTTTGGTTCAGTCTGAGTAGGTTCGTCTTGAAATTTGGGCGAGAATTCCCGTTTCTTCCAGACAGGATCCCATCCATGTCTTCGTTCCCTTCCAACAGAATCTTCTCCTTTTCCCTGTCGGCGGCGAACCTTGCTTGAGACAATGACGGGTTGAGGTCCATCTCCTTCTCCTCCTCTATAACTAGTTGCAGAAGGGGCTCTTCGGGGGAGGTATTTTTCGATGGGTGAGCGAGGATTTAGCAAGAGAACCAAAGCGATTCGGGTTGGAGACCTCTTGGGAGCTGCCGCATTGGACCAACTGCAGTGGCGGGACATCCTACTAGATGTGAGAATCGAGATGCTTGTGGCCAATGGAGGCCCTACATCACGGGTTGGAATTTGTTGTCGACCTTTGCCAGATTTAATTGCTTCGCTGAACATTCTGTTAATTGCTGGATAATATGTTGAAAGTTTGTTGTTGATCTCGACTAGGATTTGTTGCTTTGCCGAATGTTCCCGTTAATTGCTTAATAACATTTTGGGATTTTTATATTGTAAATTGTAAGGATTTGGGATGTATAGTGGCCAAGTGATGCCCTACATTGTTGGGTTATGTGCTGTGATAAACTGAATTCGATTATTGCTATGAGGATGTTATTGTGACCGATTTTACACGCCTGAGGGACTACTTCCTGTATCAATGCTTATTCAGACCTTGTGCTGTTAAATGTGTTGCTTAAATTGATATTGTGAAAGCTATTATGTTGGTTACTTTGGTTGGATTTGTATGGTTGTCCTGCTCTGAATGTTGCTGCAAACCGTGATTTCTATAATTTCCTATATATAGAGTACTTTATTAACCTGTTGGAACAAATGGTAGTTGATGATAAATTGTTGGAGACAAATGTATGACCTATTGTGATGAAAAGATGGATCATTATCTCCTTTACGATGGGTTACTTGGGCAGAATGCCATAAGTTGTGGATATGTGATTATTGAACTCTGATTTGTCACTGTTGTGTTGATTCATTTTTTGCTTTGTTCTGCGGAGGAGAAAATTTAGATGGATGAAGTTGTAGTTGTTAGTAAAATGCTTTCCTAGCTGTTTAGTTTTTCTAATTGTCAAAATGCCCCTGGATCCTTGACTGCTCTCTAGAAATGTTAGGTGAATTGAATTGTTTCTAGTAAAATAATTCCTTGAATTGTTCTCATTAGTCATAGATAAATGCTACATGATGTGTTAGTTCAGCTTATACTGTAACTTGTTATTTTCCGTGCTATTTTCATGTTTCTTTTAGTATCTTGTTTATAATCATGGTTGATATGGGCATGACACACATCATGCTTAGGGCTTATGAAACTGTGACATGACATGCATAATAAACGTAAATAGGCGTGTGGGGGTTCAGGTGTTTGATGACTGTCTATTGGTGGGGACGCCATAGGATGTATCCCCACATCGGGGTGACGGTTAACCACGTGGGCTCAAGGGTTCACCATTCTCTTGTACTGAAATCTCTAACGTCTTCTAACAAAAGAGAGTGGTGATGGTCATGATGGTGAAGCCATAGGATGTATTCCCATGTAGAGGTGACGGATAGCTACATGACCATAGAATGTATCCATTCTCTCGAGATAGCGGAAAGGATAGGTTCTTTTTCGAATTACATTAGCATAAGACATGCATATCATAAACATTGCATTCATTCTGATTCTTGTTGAGCGTTAGGCTCATTGTTTTCCCCATGATGTAGGTAACGATGATTGTGACGTGCGCATCAAGGAGGAGATATTTCAAGATGATCCATTGGGCTATCAGCCAACTTGACCTAATGGTGGTGGCTCATGAAAGTAGCACTGGGTGTTTTAATTAATTATCTTATTTTGAACATGGAACACGTTTTGTAATCTCAAACTTTTGTTGGAAACCCTAAACTATGTTTTGAAGTTTCAGTTCCTAATTTCGCTTAATTAATCACTGATATGATTTCAACTGAATTTAATTGTTTTGATGCGTGATTTTGAATAAATTAAACAAAAATTTTCTTATCACAAATTTTAAAATAAAGAAAAACAATTTTAAATAAATGGGGCGTTACATAACCCAAAGCGGACAACTTTAATTTGGTCTGTATGATTATCCATTGTATCATTATGGGTAAAGGAATCAAACAAAATAAATGTAAATGGGCGTGTGGGGGTTTGGGAGATTGATGACGGTCCTAGGTAGTAACACCCCAGATGGATGCAGCTCATCCCACAAGGGAATGAAGTGAAGGTTAAGCCCACATGGACCATAGGATGTATCATTTCTTCTATACCAGAAATCCCTAACACATGGATTGATAAGTAAAATGTAAACTGAAAGACAAAAAAGATACTGAAATGAAAACAAAAATTGCATATGTTTTATAAAACTACATAGCATGAGCATTTGCATATTTAATATCTCTTACTGAGCGTTAGGTTCATAGTTTAAGTTTTGTGATATAGGTATGCATGGTAACGAGAAAAGGAGCAGTTGATGGAGGATTTGTGTTGTGAACCTTGTGGCTGACATGGCTAAAAGATGAAAGAAAAATGTAAAAGGTTTTGTAATAATGCTTGAATTGTAAAATGAAAAGAATTTTATTTATTGCACTTTCTAACATTTTGTTTTATTAAGCAAAGTATTCTGCTACACAACGTTTTAACTATTCAAAATGTACTTTGAATACATGGTTGTTTCAATTAGTTTTTAAATGCAAGTCTTCTTGTAACGATCCGATTTTTATTTACTTTAAAATCATGTGAAATTTAAAACTCTTCTTTCATAAAACCCGATCGTTAATATCTTTACTTAAAATCCTTTTATAAATTGCCGTGAAAAACTTTAAGAAATAAAACATATAATAAATATCATTCTTTCTCTTTACGATTTAAATACAAAACCTTTTTCTCTTTCTTATACTTTTTAGTCTTACCAGCCACAAGATCCACCCGTGCAAATCCTTCATCAACTGTTTTTGACCTGTTTTCCTGTTGCTCGTATGTACCTACATCACAAGACCTAACTAATGAGTCTAACGCTCAGTAAGTGATATAAGAAAATGCAATGCAGATATGATGCGTGTTCATGCGATGCATTACAGAAAATAGGCGTATCTCTTCTGGAAGCCAAGAGTGAGATACACCCAAGGTCATGTGGCCTAACCATTCACTCCGACAAGGAGGTATATCCATCGGGGGTGTTCCACTTGCCGGTACCACACTCCTTGTTAAAAGCGTTGGGGATTTCAGAACGGGAGAAGAGTGAGCCCAGATTCCATGTAGCACTCACACCTCAGCACTCCCTATATGGGAGTAATCTACCGATAGAATGTAACCAATCTCTCGAACCTCCACACGCCTATTTACATATATTAATTATGTCATGCAATATGTTCGTAAATTCATACAATAATATATGATGATATAAATGTCTAGTAAACATATAATTAAAAGAACACACAACATGCAATCCTAATTCTTGAAATGTAGGGTCCGAATACCAAAACACAGTAAGTATCAACTTACTTGGAGTCCGTAGCTTGCTGCACTTTATTCTCTTTCCTTTAATACCTTCAAAATTATTAAATAACATTCATTAATAATTACTGACTATTAACCTCATTTCCATAGTTCATTACTTGCAAAGAGTTCGACACAACCAATTCTCATAATAGAATTCCAACTAATCACTAATGGTTTCTATTCATTATATCCATCGATACCATAGCCAATAAAAGAGAAACCTTGATTCAACTAATTATCATATTCTTATATTTATGGTCAGAGGGCAACTCTTATTATCAAAACAGTGAACCTTCCTTTGTCTAGCATAAATAACATGCCAACACTCTGTACCCAACATTAACATACATGAAGCTGAACAATATATCTTATATACAATATTCCTCTTAACTTAGCACTTTAATTAGCTGGCAGAGAAATAGAGCAATAGCTTAACTACAACAGGCCTAACAAATTCCAATCATTACAATCTAATAGGGAGCCTCAACGGTATGCATATATCCAAAGGGGGAACACATCACAATCCATAATAAATCACATAATATTATTCAGTTTCCAGTCCAACAACAGAACAACACTTAAATCTAACAAGGCTGGACAAATCACATAACAACATTTCCTCAAAATATATCTCTCGGCAGGAACCCATTAATGAACTAAACACTTCCAACAGACTAACATTTCTTCATAATGACTAACAACAAAACCAAAGCAAGAGGTAAACTCAAACCATCAAACGACATATTCCAAACATGTATCATGCAGTAACTAATCCATCACACACAACAACATGAACATCCATAATGGTTGAAAAAGAATTCATCATACCAGTAGAGTACCTGAGAAGGCTACTCTAGCAATTTCTTCACTGTTGAAATCCAGAGCAACGTCAACACCAAACAAGAGTTCACTTTTTTCTTCACAGTTCACAGAGTATTACACACACACATAACATGATGGAATACTCTCACCTTCCACTTCACTCTTCACGGTTGTATCACCCAGGACAGAAATGGAGAGTTCACCTTCCTTCACTCAGTCATCTAGTGATTAAAAAGGCAGCAGAGGATCAAGTGCAAACTGGAGAAAACTGGACGTTTGCCCATTTCAATGGGGGAGGTCCAATAAGTGATGGCCAAGTGGAAAGCTTTCAATCTTCTCGAGGAGGAAGAAATCATCGGGCCAGCTAGGAGAAATAAACCTGTTCAACCCGGAACCAACAGGACCGAACCAATTCTCCCGACACCAACCACAACCGATTTGTCCTAGCAACCACATCGCTGCAATTTCTTCCAACAATTGCAGTAGCAGTTTCATCAAATCAACAAGCCAAATTCAAAATACATACCACGGTCAGTTGGGGAGAAAATCGTAGCTACGCGATTTCAATCTGCCAAAACCCACGGAGCCCTTAGCCCACCGTTCATCGACAACCCCTGCGCCTCCATTAGTAGCTAGTACACCTGGAGTCGCACACTGGTGCCAACCCGAGCCTTCGTCGCCCGAGCTCGCCCTCGACTTCACTTGCCGTCTCTTTTTACGTCGCTCTCCCTCTCGTTTTCTCTCTTTTCGCTAGCAAAGAATGGCCGAAGGCCATAACCAATTCTCCCCCTTGACCATGGCCAGCGAGAACCGGTTCAGCCATTCACCACTCCATTTAATTCTTTTCCTTTTTAATTTAAATTCCCTTTTAACTCAATTAAATTCTTCTATTATGAATTTAATTAAATTATTCATTTAATTAAATTATTTCCAACCCAATTCTAATTCCTGACTTATCCCAAATAGCGATTAACAATTACTACAGGTCCAATTCAAAATTTTCAATTCCATATTTATTTAGTTTCCCATTAAATAAATCCTTGATTATTATCAAAATATTCCCTAATTGAATTTCTCATCAAATAAATCTCTAATTATTCTTAATTAATTATATTATGAAAATCAGGATATTACACTTCTGCTGTGTAATGTTTTAATTATGAAATGTGTTTTAAATTATAAAGTTTTCAAAGCATACGGAAACTAGGTCGTTATATAGCGGCCACATGTGAATTTTTGGTCAAATAGTCAAAATCAGTAAAATTGGGTATTACCGAGCGGTAAATTAATCGAGGAAATGAAATTGATAAATTATTTTGGTCAAAGAATCATTGTCGATTAGCGTTTGGAACGAATCAGAATTTGGACAGGAGAAGAGAGACACAGGAGAAGAGATAAGATTGAATAAGAGAGTTGAGGAATTTCAACCACGGATTTGTGTTCGTAACGTTCAGACCAACAACTTTTGTGAAGGTCGTGTGACGAACTTTCAATGGGTCAGATTGGTCCGAAAATTACACCGATTGGGAAACAGAGAAAGAACAATTTTTTTTTTAAGTCATGAACTTTCAGATAGGGCCAAAATGAAAATCGCTTCTTTGAAACTCAAAGAAAAAACTTCCCTTTGGTGGAAAATGGTACATTCTGAGAGAAAGAAAAGCGGCGAAGAAGCCATAAATTCATGGAAATTGATGAAGAGACTGCTGAGAAAAAAGTACGTTCCGAAGCTCACCAAATTGGTTTCGTCTTCCCCACCTCCCAACCGAACCATGAGAAGTTTTCTCAAAGAACAATGAAGCCAACAAATGTTTGTACAAGCTGAATTGCAAGGTATAGCTGATCGGCTTAATAACTTGTCAAAATATTTGGGTTCTACAGGCATTCAAACTTCTAACGCATAGGGCAATGTTGGGATGTTGGAGGAAACGGCGAGTATAGTGGAGCAATTTGAAGAAGATTGTCATAAGGAGGGTAATGTTGAATTAAGGGTATGAAGTCTTGAGGAGGAGAAATCTGATGAAGAGGCGCTGTTTCTCCACGTGAGAGTTCAACTCTCCAATTGGATTCTGAGATGCGAGAAATTAAAATTAAGTCATGTGATGCTCCATTTTGGTTATGAAAGAGAGAGTCATTAGTGTTGAAGTGGCTTCAAAGAGACATTGATGAGTACAGGAGTAAATCGGCGTAAAAGAAACTTCCAGGGAAGAAAATTTTTCTTAAATGATGTATAAGCCAATGATGGTATATGTTATCAATTTCCTTAATTAATTGGGTTTTAAAAATTGGATGGAACAAAGATATTGATGATATTGAATCTGTTATACCACTACGGATTGGAAATTTCATTCATGCTGCTATTATTGAGCCTTATTTATATATTGGAATTTCAAATGAGGTTGTTAACCTTAGCATGCTTAGTGGTATAACTATAGAAACGCTGCTGACTAAAGAACACAATGGTACTGAGCTTGATATCCAGGTTATTAATAAAGGAGATAATTACAGTTGGGATAAAATTTCTGAATTTTGTGGATAATGATATTGACTTGGGCTGTGGAAAAATTGATTTTGATTTGATGATTGAAGATTGTATTATTACTGTTTATTATGGGCAGTCTAAGATGAAAGTCATTATGTTTGGTGTCAATCATAATTTCCCATTTGATCCAGGAGGAGGAACATCGGTTGAAGATAGAGGTGGAAGACTGGATTTGAGGTCAAATCCTTTTTAACCCCAGGAGTATGATGCACCACAGCTCCACCTCATTTTTATTTTAATTTAATTTAATTATTTTATTTTGTAATAGTTTAATTGTTGCTTGATTTGTTGTTTGTTTTTATTGTTTGTTTGTTTTTGAATTGTATAACGGAAATTGGAGGACTTAGTAGTGTTTTTAGCCCTTGAAAGTGGGAAAACCTGCCTTTGGCATCTTGCCAACGCGTAGATCTAAAAAATTTATGCGAAATAAAAAAAAATCGTCCAAATTGGTCGACTGAGCACAAAGTCATGGCCTTCCAAAGTTTTCAAGTAAACGATCTCATTTTTTTCCTGCCCGAATCTGCTCTAATATACACCGAATGACAAACAGATCTCTCCTACCTGTGCATCGCGAAAAAACGATGGAAAACAAGTCCTCAAGCATCCAAAATCGTTGAAAATTGAGAGAATTATCGATTTGGAAAGATTCACCGTCGCACTAGGTGAAAGATAAGAATTTCATTCTTATCAATCAGCTGCGAATCGTGGTCAATCCGCGACGGATTGTGGTCAAGCTGCCGCAAATCGTGGTCTATTCGCCGCGGATCATCGTCAAAGCGTTTAACGGCAAATGTGACAGCGATATTAACGATGAGTTTTTTTTTCATAGTTTAGGGGTTAATTTGTTAGCAAAATAGTTTAGTACTTAACTTGTCATTGATCACAAAGAATTATGGTTGGTTTGTCATTTTCCCTTTATTTTATTATCTATAAAATAAACTTCATTATTTAATCTTTCGTAATTCCAATCGCTATATAATAATTTTTAACTCCGTCATTTTAACATTTCTAATTTCATAGTTATTTAATAATTTTTGTGTTTTTATTCATTTATTTTAACTTCCTTAATTTATAATAATTTCACCATTTTAATTTCGTTCATTAAAATCCATAATAAATCTCTACTAAATTTTAAATTGTAGTATTATTTAATTAAACTATTTGTGAATATTTTTGACAATGAAATCTTTTTGCCCATTACTTTATATGTTTTCAAAATACTACGTTGCTCCTGAGTTTATGCTAAAAGCATCGTGGTCTCGGGTGAAGGATCAACCTGCTTTTTAAGGTAACCCCTCTTCAATTCAGACAATGTCTCTAGTTCCTTTAAAGCGTTTGATCATCAGCATTAATCGACTCCATGTCCAATGGAGATTGAGCGTACAGTAATCAGTATATCCAGCTTTTACAGCAGAAATAGTGGCAAAAAAGTTGTGCTAACAAGGCTTCCATGGTTGCTGTGTTGTGGATCTCTTCACCACTGCTTCCAAAAGACTCAGATAAACTCTCAGTGCTCTTACTTACTGTAAGATCATCTCTAACATCTTCAATTCTCTGACTCGAGCGAAATGGGATGCGAGATAAAGAGGTTTTCTTTTTAGGGCTTGTTGTGAACCAGTTCACATACACCTAGCTAGTCACTCCGTTTTAGTTAAATTTCAACATTGGTTGTAGTTTTTATTGCGAGCACACGTATTATTTAAAAATGACAATGTTTAAGTTGTACATGTTCATAGTTTTTTTTATTTAAAAATAAAATTCAAGGATTACGTTGAAAGGGCCTCTATAGTTTAAGATTTTTGTCCGTTCTTTATTGAAAAAATATTGTCATACCTAAAACTAGTTTCATGAACTATTAGTGTGTCAAGTATAAAAAACAATACTACATAATATATCACAGCAGCTGCACAGAAAATAGTGACACCACTATTTTTCATAAAAAAAATAATAATTATAGTGAAAATAAGGTCAATTAATTCAAGGGCAAACACCTTGGCTAAGATAACGATTTTACTCAAGGGCATGACATCGCAAATTGTCCTAGTACTTATATTGCTCGTATCCTAAAATCATTTTCTCATTTAAGTAAAGGAAATTTTCCTTTCTTTTAAAATATTAATATATATATTAAATTCTAATGGATCAAGAATTTAAATAATATCTACAACTTTATCAAGGTAATTTTGATTTATCTAACATCACTTCTGAATTTTAACCATGCGATAATTTTACTTTTACCAACTTTGACAAAAAAATTATGGTCGGACACATGAAAATAATTTAAGAAATTAGAATAATTTAAATGCAAAAAATATATTTGAAGATATTGATTGTAGAATTGTATTAGTTGGGTTCTCATCCGTTCGTTCCTGATCGCTAGTAAGTAGGTTGATTTCATTTGGTGGCATGTTTTCAAAAGGTGTATTATAGAAGAATGGACGGGCCATGTATTTCTGGATTCCATTTTGTATTTGGAGGTTTAGAATCTGAAAGCTTTTTAAAAGAAGGCTGGCAAATGGAGCAAAACAGTTGATTCCTTTTTTCACTTTCTAACCTAGCGCTCTCCTGTAGACACCTCTTTATTCTTCTTTTTCGAGTATAAAAGCTTGTCAAACCCTCACAATTCTTTCATAGAAAACAGACCTCTAAATCTTACTTCCTCCATGTCTTTAGCTCAATTTCATCAATATGCTCCCGAAAACTTTACTCCGACGAAGGTAATTGCTACAGTTTTCTGGATCAAATATGTTTGAAGTAATTTACTCTAAATGCAATACTTATGTCCACTTTCTTTGAGCCTAGCTTCTCCAAAGTTAGACCTAAATTACGACGAGGTTAACAAGGCATTAGGGTGACTTGAAATAAAACTTTGTGTTAATTATGCATTAATTCATGCTAATTTATTTTTGTCCTAATTGTGTAGGTGGGCAATAAGTACGATTATAAACCCACGGAACTAAACATTACTTGGGGCAAGGACAAACGCTATTGGAAGATTAACGCCGAGTAATGAATGCTTCTTCTTTTTTTTTTTTCTTTTTCAGTAATTCAATTTTTGTTTTAGAGTAGATAAAATAGATTGAAATAACAAGTTTTTTCTCTTATTTTGGGAATTATAAAATAAGCATTTGTTGATAATGACACTAAGTTATTATCTTTTTCTAAAAAAAAGTTTCAAGAACTGGGAACTTTAATGTTAAGTATTTTTGTTGAACATGCGAAGAATAATTTTTAATTTTTATTTTCAACTTGAAGAGATCTCAATAGAACGTACAACTTTTACAGTAATCCTGATCCAAGGGAAGAACTTATTATACAAATTATTATAAATAAAGTTATTTAAGGTAGCATCTGTTGAAATTTTAGTATTACCAAAATTTAATTCTTGTAAGGACTTATTTTTAGAGCTGCAGAGCTATTGCAAGTGTCTTGGCTTGAAGTAACGGGCACATTAACTGGAGAATTGAAGCCTGGAAAGAAGTATAAGATTACATTTAAAATCTCAATGGAATCTCTTGCATTTGGATGGGAGGGAATCCCAATTTATGTGATGGCTAAGGTTGGTAAAAAAGGAAAATACACTCGCGAAATCTTCTATCCCGTAAGTGGAAAATCAGCCAACATTTCTCTCACAGTCACGGTGCCTTCGGATACTAAGGACCTGACGCTCTATTTTGGGCTCTATGAAGTTTTCAGTGGGGTTTGGAAGGGAGGTTTAAAGATTCATAGAGCAACTGTTGAGGAAACTCAAGACGAGAACTAGCAAATTTAGAAAGAAATATGTTTGTTTCAAATCCTTCTTTTAAAATGATCTTATCATACGTTTTATGTTGTGCTTAAGCTTGCCTTATATGCAATGAAGATAAGTGTCACTCTTTATATTTATGGGATAGTATGTGATAATAAGAATGAAGATTGATATGAAGAATTTTTTTACTTGTACCATATGATTATTTTGTAGAATGGATTTTTCTTTTCCATCACGACCTCCAGGCAACCATGGAAATGGAAAGGCTGACCGGGACTGCACATGATCCATGGGCCTAAGTTGTAATATCTGGGCTTTTGGCCCAACCCAAATTATAAAAAAAAAATAATAATAATGATTTGAACTCCCCATTCAGGGAAACTCCCCCTCTTTTAATTGCTGGAAGGGTGGAGTTTATCCACTCCCCACTCCCTCCAAATCAAATTTTTGATTTCCTCTCCAATTTCTTCCTTTTCTTCATCATCGTCGGAGTCCAGTTCTTCTAGGGTTGCAAGTCGTCAAGTGAGGTAAGTTATCCTCAAATGTTTGATTCTAATCATCCTCAGTATCCTATTGGTGGAAAAATTCTTTTTTTGACATAGCTACGGACTTGGAAGTCTCCTTCTGGCTAGAGATTTCGTGTTTTCCGTTCTCGGAACTCTCCATCGGTGAAAGAACCCATTTTGGCGAGTAAATTCGATTCCTTTCAAATTTCGGTCCTGTTTCTTCATGAAATAGATTCTACTTGATGAAATTTTCTTCAAAGGCTGAAGTTTGGAATTCTTTTTGGATGTTTAAGGGCTGGGATAGAGCAGAGGTTCGTCAAGGTAAGAAAAATTCAATTCTTTTAATCTTTTGAAAATTTTTGTTGATTTGATGTTGAGTTTGGAAAATTAAATGGAATGTTACCTGTTAAAGTCTGCATTTTTATATCTTTGGATCAAAAGGAGTTTCGATGGAGAACTCCAACTTCGGTTAGCCACTGCTCGGCAAATCAGTGAAAGTTGTGTCTTGGATTAAACCTTCGGGGAAGAGTTCCAGTGGGGAACTCGAAATCCTTGTCTGTGGCTGGTCGCCGTTGGAAAACGTCGTTGGGTGGGCGACAATCAGAATTTTCCGTGGACAGACTAAGCACCAAACTCTATCCACGAACAAAACTGGACCGCGTCCAGATTCAGTGCTTGGATTGCGGTCCAATCAATTTTGGGGTCTTGACCCAAATTCTTGATGGGTCGAACCAGGCCCTAGGTTGAGTTAAAATTTGGATTAAATCTGAAATAAATTGGGTCACATCCATGGGCTGTGAGCTGTATTTGTAGGACAAGTCAAATTTAAAATTTTAGGCCAAATTATAGAAAGGTTTTGGATCAAATTAAAATAATAAATTTTAATATTAATTTTCCTTTAAATTATTTATGTAAGGTTTCAAAGATTAAGAGATATTGGATGTGTTGCTATTGTGTCTCAATGATTATTTTGGTTGGGCTGTAGCATTGGTTGACCCAGTTTCGAGATATGGGTTATTTTATGTTTAACGTACCTTAATTCCTAAAATGTAAATATTCAATTAAATTCGAGTATGTTACTTTTACTTTTTAGTTCATTTACATTTATTTATTTTTATTGTTAACTAGAGTAATGAGACAGCTGTATGTGCCGTGTCCTTGGGCGCAAAACCCTAAACCTGATCAGGGTCTTTTTGGCTTGCGATCGCCTGAGTATCGCATTTGTTAATTTTTGTTACTCAATTTATTGCTCATCAGCACCTCTTTATATGTTAATCTATTAATTTAATTAACTGAAAAGCCTGTTAAATTCATATGATATATAAGTTGAAAATAAAATAATTCCATACTGAGTTTTGTCGACTCACCCCAAATATGACTATATTTTTCAGGAAATGATCAGAGTAGTTCCCCATTGCTATCTCAAGAGAAAATTTGGAGTTTTCTCAATCTTAATTATTTTTAGACTAAAGATATTTTAGTGAGGTTTGTAATCTAGTTATATTTTATGTTATTTTCACTAAATTTTAGACCTTGTTAAATTGGATTACATTATTGTCACTTCTAGACCTTTATTTTTGGGCCTAATATGTAACGAGAATGTTAAGTCTTCCGCTGCTATTTATTGGATTTAAGTGAGGGTTAGACGATTTGGTTCCTTTTTGGGCTGAATCGTTCTCCGTTCTGTCTCGGGTCCCCTTTGGGGCGTGACATAAGTCCACGTCTGCCACAATCAAATAACTAGTGAAACAAAATGACACTGCAAAAAAAAAAAA
>CM039468.1:19202124-19363878 GCA_022433065.1 Begonia loranthoides
TTTTTTTTTGCATAGAATGCATCTTGCTATCACTTTATACACATCCTTTATCATGTGAGGCAAAAAAAAAACTCCTTTAAAGCTTCATAAGTCTTCTTTTTCTCCATAATGACAAGCGAGACCACCTCCATGAGCTTCTCTTAAAAGCAACTCTCTACGATTACAATGTGGTATGCATGATTTTCCTTATTTGAAAAGATATCCATCGATTATATGATATCCACCTTTAGACTTTAGAGCACAATTTTGATACCAATAGCTGAATTCTTTATCTTCCACATAAATCTCATTTATCCAATTAAAACAAAAAAATTCTAGCCTTTAGCTCGGATAGAATATTTGAATCACCTTTGGTATAAGATCATGTAGGGGTAACGTTCAAGAAACTCCATATCAATATCATAAACAATAAAATCAAAGGCTTCATCAAATTATAATTTGTCCTTATATCCCTCAAATAACCATCAAGAAACTTTCGGTTCAACAACTTTCTAAAGCCAAAACTAATCATGCAAGAGTTCTTATCCTCATATGAACTTCCATCATAAATAAAAAATTCATCCTTACTCACATGATCAAAATTGTCATCACAAATTTCCAAATAAGCACCAATATCATTATTTTCTTTTATCCATCCAATTCTAAGAAGTCAAGCAATCAATTTATTTCATAGCACATACCTCTTTGAGATAACATTGGCTATTTTGCTTGTTTCTCCTTTCTTGTATGTCAAGATATAAAAGAAATCTTCAAGGAAGTTCTCCAGCCTTGTATTCTTTTTGAGTTTTACTTGATTTTCAAAATTCAAATCCTCTTCGATTTATTCTTGGAAACCAATAATAACTCTTTTGCTCTCTTCACATTCAATTTTTTTTGGTTCTTTGCAATGTGATCCAAACTAAATAGAGCAAACAACTTATTGCCGATCTTGAAAGAATAATAATTAGTAAAAATATCATGCAATGCCATCTAACTTTTTTACAAAATTTTCCCAAAGAGCAATTGACTAGCTATCAAAGGCACTACATCACATAATAATTCATCTTAGTACTTGCTAATTGAGAAAGAAATGTTTACTTGATTTGAAACTTTAATGTCCTCCTTATCATTGAGCTCCCATAATTTGTAAGGAATTAAATGTATTAATGTCTCCAAGCCAAGCTCCTTAACCATATTCATGGAAGCCATGTTGACACAATTTCTTTCATCAATGAACAAAGAGAAAACTCTATCCTTGTAGAAGCATCGACTATGAAAATGTTGCTCCTTTTGAACTTCCTCTTCTCAGGTTTGAAGAGTTAGAGAACTTTGAAGATTCATGTTATGAGGTTCCTTTTGAATATAAGATAATTCCTCTTGTGGCTCCTCTTCTTCATTATTTGCCACCAACAATTCATCAACATTAGTTGTCGTCAATGATTCTTCTTTGCTCTTTTTATAATCTTACTCAGAAATCTCTTCTATTGAACAAACTTTCTCAAACCAATGATTTTCCATAGATAATGATTCTTTGCCCTTACTTTCTTTCTTCAATTTGAGATCTTTAGCAATTTGATCTGGATAGAGAAAAGTGAATTTAATCAATCTTTTGTTACGCCAAAGTGAGTGGAAATTGGAGAACCTATCATGCATGGCCTTTTTTCGAATTGCAAAGGGCGTCTAAGTAATACATGACTTGCATATATTGGTACTACATCGCAAAGCACTTCATCTACATAATTGCCAATTGAGAATGGAATCTTTGATTATCTTGTGACCTTGTTGTCTTCGTGGTCATTGAGCCACTTCAACGGTACGGTGTCGGATGATCGGTAGACTCTAACTTTAATTTTTCCACAAGATCCGTAGATAATTTAGTGCAAAAATAAGTTTGTTAAATAATATGTATACTAAATGCAAATTAAGTTGGATTGTTGCCATAGTTTAGTATTTTGATATGTTGGAAATAATGCGTGAAAGATAAAGAAATAAATGTGTTGTATCAATGTTAGGGTAATTGATAATATGTTAGTGAAAGCATGTTTAATGTTAGATATAATTGATGCATGATTCTTGCTCATTGTTTGATAATTGCTTGTAATATTGTTTGCAATATATGAACTGATGTTTGACATTCATATAGGCATGTCAGTAGGATTGCATATCATGTATTGCATGAAATAATAATGAAGATAATAAATGGCATTTTCTATGTGGGTTCGGTGACTGAAGATGTTGCTCTCACGTAGAAAACAACTTGTTTGGGTGAGTTCAGAGATTGAAGAGGTTGCTCTCACTCAACGGGTGGATGAGCTCGGAGACTGATGAGCTTGTTCTCACCCAAATGGTAAATAAACATAAATGTAAGTGGATTCATTTTTAATTGAGTTTTAAAATTGAAGAAGTTGCTCTCACGTAAAAACTAATCCAAGTGGTGAGTTTGGAGACTGAAGAGGTTGCTCTCACCCAGCTTACGGAGAATCTATCAGACTTATGCATGTAGAGTTATCGTAGGCATTGCATCTGCACTTAATTGATATTCCTTACTGGGCAATAGACTTATTAATCCTCTTGTGATATAGGTATCGATTGTGATCTAGGTGACGTGAATGGGGAAGAAGTCTGATGCGATGCAAGCTTGTGTTACCATGCATGATCGACCACGGGGGTTATGACTCAAAAGAATAAAAGTTGTTTAAATTGCTTAAAGACTCTACTTTATGATTTTTAAATTATGTTGTTTTCGGAAAACAATTTAAAAGTTTTTATTATTTCGCATAAAGTAATATGATGATTTCTTTTAAGCATATTTTAAATGGGTTTTTTAAAATGATCAAAATTTTTATATTGCTGTGAAATGGATATGAAAATGTATAAATGGAAATGGGATATTACAATTATGGTATCAGAGTATAACTGGGTCTAACGCGGTTCTGTAGACTAATGATAACACAGGATTGGTCACTACATGCTTCTTAATTTGTAAGGGCGGCCTTGTTATGTTGTTTTGTTCATTATATTGTATTGTTAATACAAATAACTTTACTAGTTTAAAATTTTCTTGTAGTTTGCGTGCTTAGTTTTAGTATTTTATAATAGTAAAATTTTTAAATAATTTAGCAAAATAATAATAATAATAAAATACTCCCGATAAAATCCTTATGGGAATAATAAACCTAATGCTTCCTAATAAACATTTCCTAAGACAATTAGTTAATATTTTGAAACAACTAATGTCTATCAAAACAATGTTATTATAGGATAATAGGATGGCAAGAGGAAATAGAGGAAACGTTCGAGCCAATATTGAGAGAAACGAAGCTATGGGGGTCAATAATGTTAGAAACGAAGTTGTTGAACATGAGAATACTAATGGTCAAGAACATGTTGCTCCACGAGATGACAGAAATGACGTTCTTGATAACTTGACAACTATTATGGACCGCCAAACCCAGTTCATGGAATGTCTTATGGAAAGGAAGAACGGAAACGAGAATCAACGTCAAGTGGTGGTTCCAATGGAAATTGGTTGGGAGAAGTTTAGGAGACTTAGGCCTCCATGCTTCAATGGGAATATTACTAAAGGCATAGGAGCTGAAGAATGGATTAGGTCTCTTGAGGACATGTTAAAATACGTAAGGATTAGGAAGATCGAGAAGGTTTCATGTGCTGTGTACCTGCTGATTCAGGCCGCAAGGTTCTGGTGGGATACCGTTAAGGCGGCACAAGATGTCTGAGCCTTGACATAGGATGAATTCAAAGAAATCTTTCTGTGAGAAGTATTTCAGTCAGACTGTCCAATCGAAGAAGCTGGTGGTGGTTTTTCTAGTTGCGTCAAACTGGGACTGTATCTGAGTATTTAAGGAAATTCGAGGCACTATCATGATTTGCATCACATCTGGTGGCAAACAATGAGCTCAAGGTCTATTAGTTAATACAAGGACTGAAAGTTGAAGTTTTCAGAGGAGTAAAGATTTTTGGTACTCAGGGCGTCACTTACACGAAGATTGTTGCTTAGGCATTGGAAGTTGAGGATGCTGAATTGATGGTGGCTAAACAACGAGAAGTGAATCAAAGATTCTGGAAGAATACTCTTAATTTGCAGCAGAAGGGGGGGACCAATGACGAACAAGAGGACACAAAGGCCTTTAGAGAATGAAGTGCAACAAATGAAGGACAAGCGCCCTGTGAATATGGCAGTTATTGCGCCATCTAATGAGAGGACCTATCAATCGAATCGAAGTTCAAGAAGAATCACTTTGGAGGATGTAGAGTGGGTACTGGTCAGTGTTTTAAGTGTGGGGAACCTGGGCATATTGCAAGATTTTGCTCAGCTAGAATCGGTGAATTTGGAGGAATGGCACAAAGAGTCTTTTCTTTGTATGGTGATGAAGTTCAATTTGATGAGGTGGTGGGGGAGGATCAGCCTGCTGTGATGTTAGGTACGATTTATGTTAATGATATAGCAGCATATGTTTTATTCAATTCTGGAGCTACTCATTCCTTCATTGCGAAGGAATTTAGTGAAAAAATAAATTGTTTTCCCGAACTAGAAAAGAGTAATTGTAGAGTACTCTTACCCTCTGGTGAATACTTGAGTACCGATGGAATCCTAAGGGCGTATGCCATAAAAATATATAATCAAATTTTCTATGCTGACCTGATTGTCATGGACATGAAGGGGTATGATGTTATCCTTAGCATTAATTTGTTGTCCCAACACCAAGCAGTGATAAATTGTAAAAAGAGAAAAGTATGTTTTCTCTCCCGTGATGGCAAGCAGCATACGTTTCGTGGAGTCAAAGAAAAAGGCAGATTGGCTCTAATCTCTGCGCTTAAGGCAGACTAGTTAATGAGAAACGGAGGTGAATGGTTTCTCATTAACGTAATGGACACAACGGTAGTATCAAAGACAAATCTAGAGGAAATTTCCATCGTTCAAGACTTTTTGGAAGTTTTTCTGGACCAACTTCCTGGATTGCCTCCGGATCATGAAATCGAGTTTGTGATCGATCTACACTTTGGAACGGAACATATTTCGAAGAACCAGTATAGAATGGCCCCAGCATAATTAAGAGAATTGAAAGTCCAACTCAAGGAGTTAATGAACAACGGTTTATTCATCCCAGCTTTTCACCCTGGCGAGTGCCAATCTTATTTGTGAAGAAGAAGGATGGGTCGATGGGGATGTGCATAGATTATCATGAGTTAAATAAAGTAACCATTAAAAACTGATATCCTCTACCTAGAATAGACGATTTGTTTGATCAGTTACAAGGAGTCTGTGTCTTTTCAAAGATTGACCTACGATCCATATATTATCAGTAGAAAGTTAAACCTGATGATATTCCCAAGACAACATTTAGGACGCGATATGGACACTATGAATTCCTGGTTATGTCATTTGGATTAACCAATCCCCCGCAGCCTTTATGGACTTGATGAACCAGGTCTTTAGAGAGTATTTGGATAAGTTTATCATTGTATTTATTGATGATATATTAATTTACTTGCACTCTGAGGAAGAACAAATGGAACAATTGAGGATTTCACTATCCATACTGACAAAGCATAAATTGTATGCAAAGTTCTCTAAATGTGAATTCTGATTAAATAAAGTAAGTTTTCTCGGCCATATAACTTCCAAAGAAGGTATTGAAGTAGACTCAGCAAAGATTCAAACAATGGTTAATTGATCACAACTAAAGAATGTGGGGGAAGTAAGAAACTTTCATTGATTGGCTAGATACTACAGGAGATTTATAAGTGGGTTTTCAAAAATTGCACTACCCCTAACTGGCTTAACGAAGAAGAATGAACGGTTTTGGTGAACAAACCAACTTTTGTTTTGATCCTGCCTGTTGAAGATGGCAACTTTTGTAGCTACTATGATGCCTCCAAGAGTGGATTAGGCATAGTACTTATGCAGAATGGGAAGGTAATTGCATATACTTCAAGGCAAATGAAACTGTATGAGGCAAATTATCCCACCCATGATATAGAGCTCGTTGCGGTCATGTTTTCACTTAAAATATGGAGACACTATTTGTATGGGTACCGATGTGAAATTTTTTCAGATCATAAGAGTTTAAAGTTCATCTTCACTCAGAAGGAGTTGAATACGAGGCAGTAGTGATGGTTGGATCTTGTGAAGGATTGCGACTGTGAAATTAAATATTACCCCAGTAAGGCAAATGTGGTGGCTGATGCTCTTAGTAGAAAAGTAGCAGTTATTAGCATGCTATGTGAAGAGATGCCTGAAGGACTTCGCAAGGATATTCAAGAATTGAATATATAGATGGTCCCTATGCAAATAACTGCTCTTTTATCCACGATGACATTGAAGTCTTCGATACTGGAAAGGATTAAAGAAGCTCAATTAAAAGATATGAAGTATGAGGATTTTTAACTAAACCCAACTTTTGAGAAATACCAGTACTATTCCATTTCCAGTGACGGAATCATGAAATTTAAGGACAGATGGTATGTACCAAGTAGGTCAGAATTACGATTAGCTATCTTAAGAGAAGCTCATTTTCAAACTTTTCTATCCACCCTAGATGCAACAAGATGTATAAGGACCTCAAATCACATTACTACTGATCGGCGATGAAATATGATATCGCACAATATGTCGCTTTGTGCCATGTATGTCAACGAGTGAAATCAGAGCACTAACGACCAGGGGGAATGTTGCAGCCAATGCCTATAATTGAATGGAAATGTGAGCATGTCACTATGGACTTCGTCACGGGACTACCTAAGACTGTAAAAGGACATGATGCAATCTGGATGATTGTTGATTGACTAACAAAAGTTCCCCACTTCCTACCTGTAGCAATGACTTATAAGATGAACTAGCTCACGGGACAGTATGTTAAAGAGATTGTGCGCTTACACGGAGTGCCTGTCTCAATTGTGTTAGATCGCGATCCAAGGTTTACTTCCATGTTATGAAAAAGTTTAAATAAGGCTATGGGTACGGAGTTAAAGTTTAGTACCGCCTTTCATCCACAAACTTACGGACAAAGCAAGCGAACGATTCAGATATTGGAGTACATGTTGAGGGCTTGTATGTTAGGTTTCATGTTGGATGGTGAAAAATGGCACCATTAGTAGAATTTGCCTACAACAATAGCTTTCAAGCTATGATAGGAATGACACCTTACGACGCCTTGTATGGCAAGAAGTTTAGATCTCTTTTACATTGGGAATAGGTTGGAGAAGCTGAATTCTACGGACCAAATATGCTACAGCGAACCTTTGAATCTGTTGCAATTATTTGTCAAAGGATGTTGGTAGCTCAAAGTCACAAGAAAAGTTATGCGGATACTCGTCGTAGGGAACTAGAATCCAACCAAATTCCATCTAGCAAATTGTATCTAAATGAAATATAAATCTAACTAACATATCAAACAATAAAATAGACCATTCACCGATTAGAGGGTGTCCATAGCATCGGTGTTGTGAACCTCAAAGTTGCCATAGGTGACATGGTCTAGCCAAGGGGTTGTTTCCATCTTTTAAGTGATCATATGCCTAGGTTCATCTCCAATTCCCTCAAGCATAGTTTTCACCTACAAAATAAGCACTTGTTAGATAAAAAATGAGCCTCTTGGCTCGAGTCATAGGGTTTTGGGCTGCATCACATTGTAAAATTTGCCTACAACAATAGCTTTCAACAAACTATGATAGGAATGACACCTTATGAGGCCTTGTATGGCAAGAAGTTTAGATCTCCTTTACATTAGGATGAGGTTAGAGATTCTGAATTCTATAGATTAGATATGATATGGCAAACCTCTAAATCTGGTATGATTATTCGTCAAAGGATGTTGGTAGCTCAAAGTTGCTAGAAAAGTTATGCGGATACTTGTCGTAGGGAACTGGAATTTGATGAAGGAGATTTAGTGTTCCTTAAAATATTGCCACTTAAAGGGGTTATGCTATTTGGAAAGAGAGGAAAGTTGAGTCCACGATACATTGGTCCGTTTCCTATTACAAAGAGGATAGGAAAAATGACATATCAGTTGCTATTGCCAGCCACCATGGATGAAGTTCATAACATATTCCATGTGTCTATGTTAAAGAAGTGCCTGGGGAATTCAATTCAAGCAAAACTTGAGGAACATGTTGTTGTTCAACCAAACTTAAGTTGCGAAGAAAGACTAGTTCAGATTTTGGAATCAAGAATTAAAGAACTACGACACAAAAGAATTCCATTTGTTAAGGTGTTATGGCAAAATCATTTGACTGAGGAGGCTACTTAGGAGCGAAAAGAAGACATGGAAACTAAATACCTGAAATTATTTTATTAGCTGAAATTTTGAGGATAACATTTTATTAAGGATGAGAGTATGTAATACCTGGGGTATTTAGTTACGTGTAAATCTTAGATTAAGTGAAAAGTAATACTTTGGTTATTGTTAAACTGTCACATATAGTGATTGTGAAATTTTGATAAGTAATTTCCACTTGTAATTTTTTCATTTAAAGATAGGTTATGACGTTGAACGATTAACGCGGAGTGCTGCACAGCGAGTTCGTGTGAAATTTTAGTCAATAGGTCAAATTGGTGGAATTGGAATTTTTGAATAGAAAATTTGTTTAAGAAATGGAATTGGTAAATTATTTGGATCGGAAAATACTGTTTGGAGATGGTCGGAATAAGTCGAAAGTGAGAAATGAGTTAATTAAGAGGTGACATCCATATTTGATAAATATGAGTTTATATGTTAAATTAAATAAAAGAAGAGAAATGGTTGGAGAGAGTAGATAAGAGGTGGTCCATTCGATTGGATGAAAGTAAATTAAAATAAAAAGAATTGATAAGAGAATAAAAAAGAGGGGAATTAGGTTAAAGAAAGGACAGTAAATATAAAGGAGAATAGGGCAAGGGCTTCCTCATTTTCTTCAGCCGACAGAGAGCCTTTCGCGAGAAAGGGAGGTCGCGCCGGAGCGATTTCGCTGCAGGAGAGTGATGGCCGAGGGCTGACGAAGATGAATGGCTCGTCTGGTCTGTCCGTGCGAGAAGGGAGTTCTGCCTGAGAGCATTCCGAGCAAACGAACGCTTCGACCGACGGCAACGCGAAGGCGGGAGCTCGGCGACGACATTTGTCCGACCATTCTCGAGCTGCATTCTGCCATTTTTCGGTCAAGGTGAGATTTCTCTATGAGTTATGAGATTCTGTTTTGGACTGCTACTTTGATTTCGGTGATGGGTGCCCGATTCTGATTTTTGGATTCCTGTATTTTCGTCCATTCGGCCAGATTGCCCTGTCTTGATGAACTTGAGGAGTGCATGTTTGGAACCAGTAATGATATTGTCAGTTCAATGTTGCTGTTCGGGATTTGATTAATTTATCTCGGGAATCCTGCCTTGAATGTGCTGTGTTTAACTTGTGTTAAATGAACCGTGAAGAGGGCTGGTTGTTGAATGTACTAGGTTTTGCTCACTGTTGGTTTAATGTTGAAGTCATTGATATTGGTTCTGTTTTGATAGAGAAGATCTCATGGACATACCCTGTAACATTTATGCTCCCTGTTTTAATGCAATGAAACTCAGGAGGTTGTGCTAATTTTTGGGTTTATGTTTTAGGTGATGGATAGGGCTGTTGTGTTATTTTTATGCTATAGTTAACATGTGGAAATGGTGTTGTGCCCTATTGGTTGTGGTGGATTAGCACAAAGATTATTGGTTGAAATTAGAGGATTTGTTTACTATTGGTTTAAATATTGCCCTTGGATAAAGTTAGAGAGACTATTGAATTTTCATAGACTCTATAAATGTTGATAAGATGGTTGTGGCTTTTAGATTTCCAATTCTGTATTAGTGATAAACTGTTTCTAACTATAATGTTAGATTGAATTGATTACTGCCTAGGAATTGTAACTTGAGAGGACACAAACATCGAATGATCATTGTCTTTTGAATTGAATTTGGAATTCGACGCTAGAGGCTCTGTTGTGGACTAGTATCTCTGTCATTTTGATTGTAATGGGAATTGTAATTAGAGAATTGGATGTTTACTAAGTGATAAAGTTTGAGGATTTTGTTGGGATTCTGAATGAGACATGTATATGACAGTTGGGTTCCTGGATTGGTGTAGAACCTCTTCACCTGTTTATTGAGAGTCATTGACGAGAGTCTTTATCCTTTGACATGTTTTAGGTTCGGATGAGTTTGAGGACGTCGAGTTGGCACCTGCGGTTGCCTTCTAATACAAGGAGAGACCGTCCTCGTGGTAGTGGTTTTATACCTACTTGCTTTGCATATCCCATACCATTATTTTTTTTTTAAGAAAACTAGTATTTTGTGGTTTACCACATATGCATAAAAAAACTGACGGGGACTGTTTGACAATACGTCTGATTTTATTATATTTATGTACGTGAATTTTGCACGTTTAAATTTCGTGCATAGTTTTAATGGTATGTGATATCTGTTTTGGGGGCGATAAATCCTCTTGATACTCTGAACGGTCTCGGCGTTAGAGTGTCATGAGGCATCCCCGGTACGTCTCATGCTATGTGGAGACGAATATTTGTACGCATTATCTAATAAAAGTTGGATTGAGAAGGTGATGACGCTTCCTTGGGTTCGAATCCCTAAACCTAGACAGAGTGTATTTCATTCAAGTCTGTCAGCGCTGAGCTTGGCTCGTCGGCAAACTTGAGATTGAGTTTATCGACGTTGAGCTTGGCTCGTCAAGAAACTCACGAGGTGATTCAAGTTGTGTCGACGCTGAGTTTTTCTTGTCGGCAGGACTAGGGTATATCTCAATACGAGTTTGTTGGCGCTGAGTTATGCTCGTTAGCAAACTCAAGAGGTGATTCGAGTTGTGTCAGCGCTGAGCTTTGCTCGTCGGCAGGACGAGGGTTTATTTCAATACGAGTTTGTCGGTGCTAAGCTTGGCTCATCGGCAAACTCGAAATGTGATTTGAGTTGTGTCGGCGTTGAGCTTTGGCTCGTTGGCAGGACTTGGGTGACGATACGGGTTAGGTCGGCGCTGAGCTTGGCTCGTTGGCAAAATTCGGGGTGACGAGCTAGGCCTACGAACTGTTGTTGCTTTATTCTGTGCGATTGACCGGAGGAGTCCATGAGTGACCTCCTTTTTCACTGGTGATGATTTTCAGTGTAAAACGGACGAGGATATTTTTTAGTATAAGTGTCTATGTATACAGCGGTGTTTTCTACGATATCTCGTCGAGGCCTTTCGAGGCTGGTTTCCTTTACAAAGTGTGTAAATGATTTTGACAACGTTTTGATAAAATGCATAGCCCCCTAAAAAGAATCAAAGTTTTGATAAAGAAAAGGTAAGACAAGTTTTCTCACGCGCTTGACGGTGAGTATAAGTTTCCTACTAAGCTAGTCATTCACCTCTTCAAATATATTTTTCCCGAGTAGAGATAGGAATGCCTAGAGCGTGGACACATTAGACTGGTAGAGTTCTAACTTTGGATTGCAGCTGACTTGTTTTGTTTCCTCTGGTTTAATTATATAATTTCCTCTAGTAAAAACTGATGGTTTTTGTAATATTCCATTATTAGAATTTTGGATGTATGGACATGGATGCACAGGTTGTTTGAACATTTAAGTTTTTCATTCTGCAATGATTGATTTTCCTTGCGATCAGAAGCCTTGGGTTGGGCGACCAAGGCTTGTATGAAGACTGGATTGTTTGGCCCGACGTTTTTGTCTGGCCCACCTATGTGTCGTGACAGAAATTTTTGGTATCAGAGCCCAAAGTTCTATAATTTCCAAATAGTGATTGCTTGAGGAAATTTTGAGGTGAATGTTTTGGACGAAGTTTACTGTGCATAAAAGGTTTTTAATCAAATGTATTTTGCTTCTCAGAATTTTGAAAATGCCACCGAAAAGAGCATCGCGTGACTGACCGCAAGAGAGTAGTTTCGATCCCATTGCAAAAATGATGGAAGCTTTACGGAACCTAACCAGTAACAGTTCTGTACGAGACCCTGGTATGGCGGGAATGAAATATTCTCGGGAGTTCACTAGATTGAACCAGCTTGTGTATAAGGGTGGTCCAGATCCAATGGGAGCAGAGAATGGATCCAGATAATGGAATAAAATTTTAAATCTCTTCAAATTCCAGAAGAGCACCAGGTGGGGATTGCCACTCACTACTTGGGGAAACTGGCATTGAGTTGGTGGAATGCCGTGCAATCTAGTGTCGACGTTCAGTCCATGGAGTGGAGTGATTTTGTGGAGGTATTTTTGGGCTTAATACAGCTGCTGTAGTCATCATGAGTCGATGACCCGAGCCTTCCATGAGTTGACACAAGGCCAGAGTATGGTGATGGAGTACTATGGCAAATTTTTCGAGCTCTTACCTTACTCTGAGGGGATTTCTGAGCGGGGTCAGGTGGTGAAATTTCAGCTAGGCTTGAGACCGAGATTGCAGCAGGCACTTGCAGTTGTGCATCATGATAGTTTGCTTGAAGTTTTTGAGGCTGCGCAGAGAATGGAGACGGTTTTAGATGCTAGCTATGGAAGCTATACGGACAAGCAGGGAAGAAAGGAGGAAAGGAGGGTTGCTAGGAAGAATCAAGTCAGATTTCAGGGTCAATGATCTAGCGGGAGTCGGACCCTGAGTATGAGCAGTGAGTCATCAGGCAGTGGTAGGTACAACCCTTATATGTGCCACAAGTGTGGGCGGCCTGGACACGTTAAGAGAGATTGTCCTCAAAGTCAGCAACAATAGACACCGCGCCATTCTTTCTCGTCCCCTCAGGGCAGTGCATCTTGGACTGAGCTTGGGAGTGGGCGTGGATCTGGTGGGTCTACTTTCCGGCAATATCAGGGGCCACAGTATCATACTCCCCAGCAGCAATCAGGGCCTTGTTCACAGTATCATTCGCAGTATCAACCTAACGAATCTGATTTCCAGAGGTTGACCGAACGTCAGCAGAGTTATGTCCTTACCCACAACAGGGATCTTCCAGCCATGGGAGGCAGACTTTCTAGAGCAGGGGAATTGGCCTTAGCTCATCTAGAGGTGGCCACAGTAGAGGTTACAAAGACAAAGAGAAGGTAACTGGTCAAGCTTATGCAGTCGGAGGATCTGACTATCATCACGGACGAGATAATTAGTGCGTCGTTGACAGTATTATTCTTATTTCTCACTCATTGGCACGAGTGTTGTATGATATCGGGTCGATGCACTCTTTTATTTCTAATGCTTTTGCGTCCATCTTGGGTGTGTCAGTAGAGGAGATGGAGTCTCCGTTGATGCTTAGTACTCCCTTGGGTGTCCAGAGTGGAGTAGCATCTGTTTGTAGGGCAGTTTGTGTGGTGATTAACGATTGCAAGTTTTCTGCAAACTTTGTTATATTACCGATGAGTCATTTCGACGTGATACTGGGTACGGACTGGCTACGAAAATACTAAGCGATTGTAGAGTGTCATCTAAAAAATGTTACAGTTATTGCGAAGGATGGACGAGTTGTTGTCTACCGAGGTGGTACTAGTGCGGTGACAACTAACCCTATCTTGCGAGTTTGTTTGGGTGGGCACAGTGGATTGGAGCAGTATGGGAATCTCTGGTCAGTAGATGGTGATGGTGAGACCTTTAATCAGGATATGGATATCGCGGTAGTGAGAGAGTTTCCTGTTGCCAGGGTTGCCTTTGGATCGAGAGATTGAGTTTCGCATTGACTTAATTCCTGGTGCTACACCAGTTTCAACTCCGGCATATAGGATGGCTCTAGCAGAGTTGAGTGAAATGAGGAAGCAGCTAAAAGAATTGAAAGAAAGTGGGTTCATTCGGGAGAGTGTGTCCCCTTGGGGTGCTCCCGTGTTATTTGCAAAGAAAGCCGATGGGACTTTGAGGCTTTGCGTAGATTACCGACGATTGAATCGGGTTATTGTGAAGAACAAGTATCCTTTGCCTAGGATCGATGATTTGTTTGATCCGCTTGGCGATTCGTGTTATTTTTCCAAAATTGATTTGAGGTCCGAGTATCATCAAATGAGAATCTGTGAAGAAGATATACCAAAAATAGCTTTTTGAACAAGGTATGGACATTTTGAGTTTCTGGTCCTACCTTTCGGATTGACCAATACCCCAGCAGCATTTATGGACATGAGGAACCGAGTCTTCAAGCCGTATTGGACCAGTTCGTTGTGGTTTTCATTGACGACATTCTGGTGTATTCAAAGTCTCGGAGTGAGCATAAGAAGCATCTCAGAATCGTATTGCAGACACTAAGGGATCACCAGTTATACGCTAAGAGGAGCAAGTGTGATTCCTGGATAACAGAGGTCAAATTTTTGGGACACGTAGTTTCATGTGAGGGAATTTCGGTTGATCCAGTGAAAATTGAGGCAGTTGTGAAGTGGTAGCCTCCGAAAGATGTGACCGAGATCCGTAGTTTCCTTGGTCTTGCGGGTTACTATCGGCGATTTATTGAGAGTTTTTCCTCGTTAGCAAAACCATTGACTCAGTTGACTAGGAAAGGGTTGCGATTCGAGTGGAATGTTAAGTGTGAGAATACCTTTGAGGAATTAAAACGTAGATTGACAAGTGCACTGATTCTGACAGTGCCTGACAACAGACAGCCCTATGCAGTGTACACCGATGCTTCAGGAGTTGGCCTTAGATGCGTGCTTATGCAGCAACGGAAAGTAGTTGCTTACGCACCACGACAGCTAAAGCCCCATGAGCAGAATTATCCAACTCATTATTTAGAGCTGGCAGCTATAATTTTTGCTCTAAAGATTTGGAGAAGTTATTTGTATTGTGTGAATTTTCAAGTATACTCCGACCATAAGATTCTAAAGTATCTATTTACTCAGCGGGATCTAAATTTGAGACAACGTAGGTGGATGGAGTACTTGGAGGATTATGATTTCAGCTTAGAGTACCATCCGGGAAAAGCTAACGTAGTGGCTGATGCTTTAAGTCGATATCCTCAGGGATCTATGGCTTGCTTAATTCTCGATGGGTGAAAACAGTCTGTGGTAGTTGGAGACTTCGACCTTCAGTATTATGAGTCAGGAGGTACTGCTTACGCGTACAATGTGGTAGCCACTCCAACGTTGCTTCAAACAACCAAGGAGTTACAACGGCAAGATGATGAACTCAAAGGTATAGTTGAGCAACTGAATAACAGTGAGCAACTTGATGATTGGCAAGTTAACGTTGAAGGGATTGTTCTTTACTAGGGTAGAGTAGCAGTTCCTGATATTCAGGATTTGAGACAGTCTATTCTTGCTGAAGCTCACAAGTCTAGGTTCGCTATCCACTCGGGGAGTACAAAGGTTTACCATGATTTGAACCGACAATATTGGTGGATGGGTATGAAGTGTGAGGTGGCAGACTTTGTGGCTAGGTGCTTGACCTGTCAGAAGGTGAAGGCGGAACATCAGAAGCCAGCAGGATTATTGCAACCTCTGCCTATTCTCAAGTGGAAATGGGATAGGATTACGATGAATTTCGTCACTGGTCTACCTAGGACTTCTCAGAAGTGGGATACAGTGTGGGTTATTGTGGACCGTTTGACCAAGCCTGCCCACGTTATTCCGATCAGAATGGAATTTCCTTTGTCAAAGTTAAGTCGGTTGTACATTGATAACATTGTTCGTCTTCACGGTGTTCCCACGATCATCGTTTCTGATTGTGATCCTAGGTTCGCATCCAAGTTTTGGAGAGCTTTACAAAAAGAGTTGGGTACGGAAGTAAATTTTAGCACTGCACACCATCCTCAAATCGATGGGCAGTCGGAACGGACTATCTAGTTTTAGAAGATATGTTACGTGTTTGTATCTTGGATTTCGGAGATAGCTAGGTTAATCATTTGTCTTTGGTCGAGTTTGTATACAACAACAGCTAAGCATTGTATGGAAGACCTTGTCGTTCTCCATTATGTTGGGCCGAGGCAGAGGAAATGATCTCACTTGGACCAGAAGTAATCCAAGAAACCACTGATAAGGTTCGGGTAATCCGAGAAAGGCTTAAGACTATGCAAAGCAGACAAAAGAGCTATGCAGATTTAAAGAGGCGTGAAGTTGAGTTTGACGAATGAGATTTTGTTTTTCTAAAGGTTCAACCGAGGCGCAGTATCAGTCGATTCAGGGTGAAAGGGAAGTTAGCTCTGAGATATGTTGGCCCATTCCAGATTATCGAGAGGATTGGCAATGTAGCTTATAAACTCGATCACCTCCCCAACTTGGGTATGTCCATAATGTCTTCCACATATCTTAGTTGAGGAAATATACACCAGACTCGTCTCATGTCATCTCTTGGAATGACGTTCCCATCCAGGAAGATACATCATATGAAGAGGAGGTGGAGCGAATCCTTAGCAGAGAGGTTCGAGTGCTCCGAGACAGAGAGATCCCTTTGGTTCGTGTGCAATGGAGGAACCACACAGAGAGGGAAGCGACTTGGGAAATCGAATCCGATATGATGCGAAGATACCCTTATCTATTTTGATATGTATTGGGTTTTATTTTAAATTTCGGGACGACATTTCTTTTAAGGAGGTTAAGATGTGAAACCCGTGAAAATTTTGATAAGTAATTTTCACGTATAAATTTATCGTTTAAAGATAGGTTATGACGTTGAACGATTAACACGAAATGAGCTCGTGTGAAATTTTGGTCAATAGATTAAATTGGTGGAATTGAAATTTCCAAACAGAAAATTTTTTTAAGAAATAGAATTGGTAAATTATTTGGATTGGGAAATATTGCATGGAGATGTTCAGAATAAGTCAAAAGCAAGAAATGAGTTAATTAAGAGGTGACATCCATATTTGATAAATATGGGTTTATATGTTAAATTAAATAAAAGAAGAGATATGGATGGAGAGATTAGATAAGAGGTGGTCCGTTGGATTGGATGAAAGTAAATTAAAATAAAAAGAATTGATAAGAGAATAAAAAGAGGGGAATTAGGTTATAGACAGGAAAGTAAATATAAAGGAGAATAGGACAAGGGCTTCCCCATTTTCTTCAGCTGACAGAGAGCCTTTCGCGAGAGAGGGAGGTCGCTCCGGAGCGATTTCGCTGCAGGAGAGTGACGGCCGAGAGCAGACGACGACGAGTGGCTCGTTTGGTCTATCCGTGCGAGAAGGGAGTTCTACCTAAGTGCATTCCGAGCAAACGAACGCTTCGACCGACGGCGACGCGAAGGCGGTAGCTCGGCGACGACATTTGTCCAAGCATTCTCGAGCTGAATTCTGCCATTTTTTGGTCAAAGTGAGATTTCTCTGTGAGTTATGGGATTCTGTTTTGGACTACTACTTTGATTTCGGTGATGGGTGTCGATTCTGATTTTTGGATTCCTGTATTTTCGACCATTCGGCCAGATTGCCCTGTCTTGATGAACTTGAGGATTTTTAATTTGATTACTGCTCTGCTCTTAGGGTTCCATCGATCTGGATTTTTATTTTGTTGATCCCTGTTTTTGATGCCATGAAAAAAAAAAAAAACCAAGGTTCAAAGGTTTGGGTGATGAGTTCTGTTTTGGTCAAGGTTTTGCTACTGTCATTGATAACCAGAGGAGTGCATGTTTGGAACCAGTATTGATATTGTCAGTTCAATGTTGCTGTTCGGGATGTGATTAATTTATCTCGGGAATCCTGCCTTGAATGTGCTGTATTTAACTTGTGTTAAATGAACCGTGAAGAGGGCTGGTTGTTGAATGTACTAGGTTTTGCTCACTGTTGGTTTAATGTTGAAGTCATTGATATTGGTTCTGTTTTGATAGAGAAGATCTCATGGACATACCCTGTAACATTTATGCTCCCTGTTTTAATTCAATGAAACTCAGGAGGTTGTGCTCATTTTTGGGTTTATGTTTTAGTTGATGGATAGGGCTGTTGTGTTATTTTTATGCTATAGTTAACATGTGGAAATGGAGTTGTGCCCTGTTGGTTATGGTGGATTAGCACAAAGATTATTGGTTGAAATTAGAGGATTTGTTTACTATTGGTTTAAATATTGCCCTTGGATAAAGTTAGAGAGACTATTGAATTTTCAAAGACTCTATAAATGTTGTTAAGATTGTTTTGGCTTTAAGATTTCCAATTATGTATTAGTGATAAACTGCTTCTAACTATTATGTTATATTGAATTGATTACTGCCTAGGAATTGTAACTTGAGAGGACACAAACATCAAATGATCATTGTCTTTTGAATTGAATTTGAAATTCGATGCTAGAGGCTCTGATGTGGACTAGTATCTCTGTCATTTTGATTGTAATGGGAATTGTAATTAGAGAATTAGATGTTTACTAAGTGATAAAGTTTGAGGATTTTGTTGGGATTCTAGATGAAACATGTATATGACAGTTGGGTTCCTAGATTGGTGTAGGACCTCTTCACCTGTTTATTGAAAGTCATTAACGAGAGTGATTATCCTTTGATATGTTTTAGGTTTGGATGAGTTTGAAGACGTCGAGCCGGCACCTACTGTTACTGCTCCTTCTGATACGAGGAGAGACTGTCATCGAGGTAGGGGTTTTATACCTACTTGCTTTGCATATCCCATACTATCATTTCTTTTTAATAAAACTAATATTTTGTGGTTTACCACATATGCATAAAAAAACTGACGGGGATTGTTTGATAACACGTCTGATTTTATTATATCTATGTACGTGAATTTTACACGTTTAAATTCCATGCATAGTTTTAATGGTATGTGATATCTGTTTTGGGGGCGATGAATCCTCTTGATACTCTGAACAGTCTCGGCGTCAGAGTATCATGAGGCATCCCCGGTACGTCTCATGCTACGTGGAGATGAATATTTGTACGCATTATTTGCTAAAAATTGGATTGGGAAGGTGATGACGCTTCTTTGGGTTCGAATCCCTAAACCTGGACAGGGTGTATTTCATTTAAGTTTGTCGGCGCTGAGCTTGGTTTGTCGGCAAACTTGAGACTGAGTTTATCGGCACTGAGCTTGGCTCGTCGGTAAACTCACGAGGTGATTCAAGTTGTGTCGACGCTGAGCTTTGCTCGTTGGCCGGACTAGGGTATATCTCAATACGAGTTTGTTAGCGCTGAGATATGCTCGTTAGGAAACTCGAGAGGTGATTCGAGTTGTGTTGGCGCTGAGCTTTGCTCGTCGGCAGGACTAGGGTTTATCTCAATACGAGTTTGTCGGTGCTGAGCTTGGCTCATTGGCAAACTTGGAACGTGATTTGAGTTGTGTCGGCGCTGAGCTTTGGCTCGTCGGCAGGACTTGGGTGACGATACGGGTTGGGTCGGCGCTGAGCTTGGCTCGTCAGCAAAACCCGGGGTGACGAGCTAGGTCTATGGACCGTTGTTGCTTTATTCTGTGCGATTGACCGGAGGAGTCAATGAGTGACCTCCTTTTTCACTGGTGATGATTTTTAGTGTGAAATCGACGAGGATATTTTTGAGTATAGCTGTCTATGTATACAACGGTGTTTTCTACGATATCTCGTCGGGGCCTTTTGAGACTGGTTTTCCTTAAAAAGGGTGTAAATGATTTTGAAAATGTTTTGATAAAATGCATAGCCCCCTAAAAAGAATCAAAGTTTTGATAAAGAAAAGGTAAGACAAGTTTTCTCACCCGCTTGGCGGTGAGTATAAGTTTTCTACTGAGTTAGTCACTCACCCCTTCGACTTTATTTTCCCCAGGTAGAGATAGGAATAACTAGAGCGTGGACACATTAGACTGGTGGAGTTCTAACTTTGGATTGCAGCTGACTTGTTCTGCTTCCTCTGGTTTAATTATATAATTTTTGCTGGTGAGAACTGATAGTTTCTATAATATTCCATGATTAAAATTCTGGATGTATGGACATGGATGCACAGTGTATTTGGACATTTAAAGTTTTCATTTCGCAATTATTGATTTTTTCTCGTAATCACTGTATGGATCGTGTCCCATCACAAGTGGGTCGCAGTTGAGTATTTATTTAAGTCTTTCACAATAATTTCACAAGCCTTGGGCTGAGCGACCAAATTATTATAGAAAATTTTGGTCACAACTAAAGAATGTGGGGGAAGTGAGAAACTTTCTTTGATTGGCTGGATACTATATGAGATTTATAAGTGGATTTTAAAAAATTGAGCTACCCCTAAATGGCTTAACGAAGAAGAATGAACGGTTTTTGTGAACAAACGATTGTGAAGAGAGTTTTCAAGAGCTAAAACGTCGTTTAACTTCAACTCCTGTTTGACCCTGCCTGTTGAAGATAACAACTTTTGTATCTACTGCGATGCCTCCAAGAGTGGATTAGGCATAATACTTATGCAGAATGGGAAGGTAATTGCATATACTTCAAGGCAATTGAAACTATATGAGGCAAATTATCGCACCCATGATATGGAGCTCGTTGCGGTTATGTTTTCACTTGAAATATGGAGACACTATTTGTATGAACAGTGATGTGAAATTTTTTTGAATCATAAGAGTTTAAAGTACATCTTCACTCAGAAGGAGTTGAATACGAGGCAGCGGCGGTGGTTGGAGTTTGTGAAGGATTACGACTATAAAATTAAATATCACCCTAGTAAGGCAAATGTGGTGGCTGATGCTCTTAGTAGAAAAGTAGCAGTTATTAGCATGCTATGTGGAGATGCCTGAAGGACTTCGCAATGATATTCAAGAATTGAAAATACAGATGGTCCCTACGCAAATAACCGCTCTTTTATCCATGATGGCATTGAAGTCTTCGATACTGGAAAGGATTAATGAGGCTCAATTAAAATATATGAAGTGTGAGGATTTTAAAATGAACCCAACTTTTGGGAAATACCAGTACTATTCCATTTCTAGTGACGGAATTATGAAATTTAAGAACAGATGGTATGTATCGAGTAGGTCAGAATTACGATTAACAATCTTAAGAGAAGCTCATTTTTCAAACTTTTCTATCCACCCTAGATGCAACAAGATGTATAAGGATCTCAAATCACATTACTACTGATCGGCGATGAAATATGAAATCACGCAATGTCGCTTTGTGCCATGTATGTCAACGAGTGAAAGCAAAGCACTAACGACTAGGGGGAATGTTGCAGCCAATGCCTATAACTGAATGGAAATATGAGCATGTCACTATGGATTTTCGTCACAGGACTACCTAAGACTGTACAAGGACATGATACAATCTGGGTGATTGTTGATTGACTAACAAAAGTTTTCCCACTTTCTACCTGTAGCAATGACTTATAAGATGAACTAGCTCACGGGACTGTATGTTAAAAAGATTGTGCGCTTACATGGAGTGCATGTCTTAATTGTGTCAGATCGAGATCCAAGGTTTACTTCTATGTTTTGGAAAAGTTTAAATAAGGCTATGGGTACAGAGTTAAAGTTTAATACCGCCTTTCATCCACAAACTTACGGACAAAGCAAGCGAACGATTCAGATATTGGAGGACATGTTGAGGGCTTGTGTGTTAGGTTTCATTTTGGATGGGGAAGAATGCTACAATTAGTAGAATTTGCCTACAAAAATAGTTTTCAAGCTACAATAGGAATGACATCTTACGAGGCCTTGTATGACAAGAAGTTTACATCTCTTTTACATTGGGAATAGTTTGGAGAAGCTGAATTCTACGGACCAAATATGATACTGCGAACCTCTGAATCTGTTGCAATTATTTGTCAAAGGATGTTGGCAACTGAAAGTCGCAAGAAAAGTTATGCGGATACTCATCGTAGGGAACTAGAATCCAACCAAATTCCATTCAGCAAATTGTATCTAAATGAAATATAAATCTAACTAACATATCAAACAATAAAATAGACCATTCACCGATTAGAGGGTGTCCATAGCATCGTTGTTGTGAACCTCAAAGTTGCCATAGGTGACATGGTCTAGCCAAAGGGTTGTTTCCATCTTTCAAGTGATCATATGCCTAGATTCATCTCCGATTCCCTCAAGCTTAGTTTTCACCTACAAAATAAGCACTTGTTAGATAAACAATGAGCCTTTTGGCTCGGGCTCGGGTCATAGGGTCTTGGGGTGCATCACATTAGTAGAATTTTCCTACAACAGCTTTCAACAAGCTATGATAGGAATGACACCTTACGAGGCCTTGTATGGCAAGAAGTTTAGATCTCCTTTACATTAGGATGAGGTTGGAGAAGCTAAATTCTACAGACCAGATATGATACGTCGAACCTCGAATCTGTTATGATTATTCGTCAAAGGATGTTGGTAGCTCAAAGATGCTAGAAAAGTTATGCGGATACTCGTCATAGGGAACTGAAATTTGATGAAGGAGATAGTGTTCCTTAAAATATTGCCACTTAAAGGGGTTATGCGGTTTGGAAAGAGAGGAAAGTTGAGTCCACAATACATTGGTCTGTTTTCTGTTACAAAGAGGATAAGAAAAATGGCATATCAGCTGCTATTGCCAGCCACCATGGATGGAGTTCATAACATATTTCATGTGTCTATGTTAAAGAAGTGTCTGGGGAATTCAATTCAAGCAGAACTTGAGGAACATGTTGTTGTTCAACCAAACTTAAGTTACGAAGAAAGACTAGTTCAGATTTTGGATTCAAGAATTAAGGAACTACGACACAAAAGGATTTCACTTGTTAAGGTGTTATGGCAAAATTGTTCGACTGGAGAGGCTACTTGGGAGCGAAAAGAAGACATGGAAGCTAAATACCCGAAATTATTTCATTAGCTGAAATTTTGAGGATAAAATTTTATTAAGGATGGGAGCATGTAATACCCGGGGTATTTAGTTACATGTAAATCTTGGATTAAGTGAAAAGTAATATTTTGGTTATTGTCAAACTGTCACACTTTATTGTGATATTTTTAGGGAAGATAATGTTGTAATATCCCTTTCGAATTATAGTGATCCAGTTAGTTATTATTGTTAAGAAAAATAAGAATTTATATTGGTTACGATTAAATAAATTGGATGATTTTGGCTGTCGTATGTTGCGGTCGACGACGATTAACCGGTAAAACATTGAATGGAATTCGCGACTGTTAGAAGCTTGAAGAGTCCTTGGAGATCAAAGCGTCGCATCTTCTCGTCGCCTTTGGAGTGTTACAAAGTGTATTTAGGGAAGAATAAGGGGGATGGCTATCGATATTTTTCTAAACTGTCTCTCTCGATAATCCTCTGGTTTTTTGGCTTTAAGTTCTTGGAAGAAGAACTTCAATGGTTATGGAGGGGCTGCTGCTATGTGAGGAAAATAGAAAGATTAAGTGAGGTAAGGAATAATGTGTGTTCTTTGTCCGTAAGGACCTACGTCATAGGAGTAGGGTTGTTTGCTATGTGATTCTTTGTTTGTTCTCTGCGAGTTATTGTTTCAGTGATAGGTGATTGCTCATATTTTCTCTGCATGTTTTCCTTGATAAGTTCTCTGTAATGTTCATGCCTTCGTTGATGGGTTTCTACTCATGTTGTTCCCTATTGTTGGTTTGTCAATAGTATTGATGATAATAATCTAATGTATCGATGATAAGTGGTGAAGAAAAATTAGTTGCATGTTTTCTATGATCTTTATTCCCTGCTATTAATTTGCTGACTATTGCTCAACCGGGTTGTTATTGTTCTCTCCAAATTACCCAAACATGCTTCTGTTGATTTCCTATTCCTACTAATGAACCTGTGTCCTTAAGAATGAAACTGTTGATGTAATAGTACTATGTTATTGTTGTTTATAAACCCTGTAATGAATCTGCCTCCTTTCATTGTCCAAACTATTAATTGTTTAATCATGAAAATAAGCTGTGTTCGCTTTTCCTAAGAATTATATTTTTGGGTTGGTAGAATTAAGAGTGAAGGTCTTCCATATTTCATGTGGTGTTCCACGTAGTAATCCCTACATGAATTCAAATAATTAGAAATTTGTTAGTTACGTTAAATTGCAAATTTTGATACTCTGGTGCATGGTATGGATATAGAAAATTTTGATTAACACCATGATTAAGTTTGTTAAATAGTATGTGTACTAAATGCATATTAAGTTGGATTGTTGCCACAGTTTAGCATCTTGATATGTTGGAAATAATGTGTGAAACATAAAGGAATAAATGTGTTGTATCAATGTTAGGGTAATTGATAATATGTTAATGAAAGCATGTTAAGTGTTAGATATTGTCACAACCCGGAGGCGGGCTAGACAGAAACGCCAGGCCAAACGACCAAGTCCTAGTAGAGGACTCGATCGCTCAGCCCAAAGTTTATTAAATTATTGCGAAAGACTTGTATAAATACCTAGCCATAGCCCACTTGTGATGGGCCATAGTCCGTATAATGATTGCGAGAATAATTAAGAATGTGGAATTAATAAAGTTAAAAGTCCAAATAATGCTGTGCATACAATCCAAGTTTCTCAGAAAAAAAAATTAAGTAGATTACAATCATCCGACAGTTTGCTTACTTGGAAATAAAGGTTCAACTAAGAAAATGAAATAAAATAAATAGCAGTAGAGTCTTCAACCAAAACCCTAACCTAGGAAAAAATAGTCAAAGGGGTGAGTGACTAGCTCAGTAGGGAACTTATACTAAATTCTAAGAGCGTGTAAAACTTGTTTTGCTGTTTTCTTGAAAACCATGAATTTTGAGAAATATACACGTTTTTCAAAACATCTGAAAATCCTTTTTATCTCAAGGAAATTCGGCCCAAAGGCCTATGACGAGATATAAAGAAAACATGGTTATATACATAGACAAATATATGTCAAACTACTCTCGTCGTATTTTATACCGAAATCGTGGTTCGTGAAAAGGGAGGAACACTCATGGACTTCCCCGAACAATTAAATATAAAGGCGCCGACCGTTTCTAGGCAGCACCTCATGAGCATGTAGGAAGACAAATGACAACGATCCGTAGACCCAGCTCGTCACCTAGGATGTTGTGAGCGAATTCCGCGATGACACGCACGTAATATATACACCCTGATCAGGTTTAGGGATTTGCAACCCAAGGAAGCGTCATCACCTTCCTAATCTCATCTTTCATACAGCGCACAAACAAAACATCTCCACGCAGCAGGAGATGTACCGGGGATAGCCTCCTGATACTTTGATACCGAAACCGTCCAAAGTATCAGGATGATTCATCACTCTCGAAATCATATCCAATATGTCACACAATGAAATCAAATGCACGAAAGTAAACATGTAAAACTTTCGTATATACGTAATATAAAAAGTTGACGTACTGTCGAACTGTCCCCGTTAGGTTTTTCATATGTGGTATCCCAAAAATACGGTTTTAAAAACTATGCAATGTAATGCAAAAAAACTCAGTAAAAAACCTCTACCTCAATGGCTGTTTCTTCTCGTATCTGAAGGAGCAGTAACCTCAGGCACCGGCTCATAGTCCACAAACTCGTCCAAGCATACAATATGTTAGAGAACAATCACTCTTATCAACAACTCTCAATAAACATATGAAAGGGTCCTATACCGACCTAGGGACCCAACATGTCTCATCTAAGAACCTCAACAAAATTCTCAATTTTACCCCTTGATAAAAATCCAAGGTGTGCCAACCATATCTATCAATTTCCAACTATTTAGCTGTGAACTAGTTTTCACAATGTTTTTATATCAACAACTTAACAATCTCAACAATGGCAGTCATTAAACACCTATTCCTTGGTTTTTCGTCAATATCAAATTAGAGAGCATAAGTCAAGATAAGCATCGTTGTAAAACAGTGTCAATTACAAGGGCAACAATTTCCTGAGTGCCCAATTGTCAATAGAATCCAACATCAACTATTTAACAACACTATGAATCTCCCATCTGCTGCAGTTAAATTTTACAACTCGCCAGCAACCAAATTTTCTAAATAGTACCAGAATCGAAAACAAAGTCTCTAACTCACGACATTACCCATCAAACAACATTAGGAAACCAATCCATATCCAAGAACTAAAATCCAAAACCAAACATATCAAAGCAATATTATTACCAAATGTGCATCACTGCAAATCGGTAGAAATATCAGGCAGAGAAATCGTGCAAAACAAACAACCCAAACAGACAGACCAACCATCTTCAACTACGTTTATCAAACCAGTACACAAAATGTATGACAAAAGTCAACTATGAAATCCATCATCGAATCTAGAAATTAAATAGAACCAATGTGGTCAAGAGACCAAAATCATACGGTGTCCTCACCTTAACTGGCGAAATGGTAGAAACCTAGCTCCTCGATTCGGCCCTCCAAGATGTTTTCGGTCGTGGTTTCACCATTGCTCGCGATCGACAACTCCGATTGCTCGTCCTCTGTCAACCCTCGCGACATGTTCTCAACCGAAGGAAATGATGAAGGAAGTTTGGCCTTTTCTTCCTTTTCTCAAAGTCTCCCGCAAACCCCCTTCTCTCTCTTCTTCAAAAGAAATGGGATGCTGCTTCTCTCTCTCCCTTTAAAACCCTATTCTTCCATTACATCTCCCTTTCAAACCCTATTCTTCCATTCTGTAATGTAAACCTACCCCTTCACTTTTTATTATTATTCTTTCATCTCTTTTTCGTTTCTTAAATTCTTCGAGCACCTGTTTCCTTCTTATTCCAAATCTGCCCCTTCTATCCCACTTCATTCTTTTAAAATCATTTCCTTATTTTATTAACTTTTACTTCCTTCTCCTTTTTTTTAATTATTTCGTCATTTCAAAATCTGCATCGACTTCCCTTCCTTCTCTTCTTTCATTTTATTTTTAATTCTTTCTTTTCCTTATTTCATTTAATTCTTAATCCTTTTATTTTTCTTATTTCCAATTCATCCTATAATATAGGAATGTATATATAATTTAACTATACATAAGCATAGGCCAATTAATCCATCTCCAACTTCCAATTTATTTTGAATATCACCCAACAATGTTTATCAGTCCAATTTAATTCTCTAATTTCGTCTCCTTGATAAATTAAAATTTCCTTTTCAAAAACTTATAATTCTACTGATTTGACTAATTGACCAAAATTTCACACGTGGTCGCTACGCCACAATTCGGGTCAACTTTTCAACATTATGACCGATTTTAATGCAAAACATTTTCACATAAAATTTATTAACTTGAAAATTCTTGGGTTTTACAGATATAATTGATGCATGATTCTTGCTCATTGTTTGATAATTGCTTGTAATATTGTTTGCAATATATGATCTGCTGTATGTCATTCATATAGGCATGTCAGTAGGATTGCATATCATGTATTGCATGAAATAATAATGAAGATAATAAATGAGTGTTTTCTACATGATTTCGGAGACTGAATAGGTCGCTCTCTCGTAGAAAACAACCTGTTTGGGTGAGTTCAGAGACTGAAGAGGTTACTCTCACTCAACGGGTGGGTGAGTTTAGAGACTGAAGAGCTTGCTCTCACTCAAATGGTATATAAATGTAAATGTAAGTGGATTCATTTTTATGTGAGTTCAGAGACTAAAGATATTGCTCTCACATAAAAACGAATCCAAGTGGTGAGTTCAGAGACTGAAGAGGTTGTTATCACCTAGTTTACGGATCTATCAGACTTATGCATGTAGAGTTATCGTAGGCATTGCATTTGCACTTCATTAATATTCTTTATTGGGCAATAGGCTCATTATTCCTCCTGTGATTTAGGTATCGATTGTGATCTAGGTGACGTGAATGGAGTAGAAGTGTGATGTGATGCAAGCTTGTGTTACCATACGTGGATCGACCTCGGGGGTTATGGCTCAAAAGAATAAAAGTTGTTTAAATTGCTTAAAGACTCTACTTTATGGTTTTTAAATATTTTAAATTATGTTGTTTTTGGAAAACAATTTAAAATTTTTTATTATTCCACGTAAATTACTCTCATGATTTCTTTTAAGTAAATTTTAAATGGGTTTTTAAAATGATCAAAATTTTTATATTGCCATGAAATGGATATGGAAATGTATAAAAGGAGATGGGATGTTACAAAGATTGTCTAGTTTTAGGCTTAAGGAGCAGAAAATGGTGGCACTGAAGATGTTTTCTATCATGGAGAATGTAATATGTAGTGTATGTACCTAGTGGTATTGTATACGAAATCGATATTTTGGTATTTAAGGGAGTTATGCATGTGAAATGAGTGTTGTTTGTGTAAATTTCCTTCTTGGAGGTATTGATATATAGATGAGGGAGATGTTGTTGATGCAATAAAGTTGGTCATATTGCAAAGATCTGCTACACACTACTTTATGAAAAGGAAGAAATTTTAGAGAAAGCTTTCTTTTGCAATAAACGTAATTGAAAATCAGATGGCTTGGACTAGAGTCAATGTTTTTCTAGCTCAGGATATTTTGTAGAAGTGGAAGTAATGTAATCCTTTTGAAGTTTTGGGTAAAGGTATAATACAGGAGATGTTTGAGTACTTTTGTGTGATGAACGCTAAAGGTTATTTTGGTTGTTAGATCAAGGTAATGAGTACGTTGAGCAAATTTTGAGGATGAAATTTAAATAAGGAGGGAGGAATGTAATACCCCAAAAATATGTTTGGTAAGCATAATAAAGATTGGAATAATTAGTGACAATTATTGAAGATTAATTGAATAAATTTAAATTTAACTGGTAAACATTGTCAAGCAATGTTTGAATTAAGTAGGGAGTTGGAAGTGGATCGATTAAATTTTGATATATACATTTGATACATATAATGGAGAGTAATGAAATTAAAATAAAATAAAGAAAAGATTGGATTAAAATAAAAGGAGGGAGTTGTGGGTTAAATCGGTTTTTCTACTGGTCTAGTTTTAAAAATAAGAGGGGGAGAGTGAAACGTAAGGCCCGCGACCAATTTTTAAAGAAAAGAAAAGGGGAGCTAGACTTCGAAAAAAGGTGAGCGACGAATGGGAGGGAGAGGAGAAGCTCCCACTGCCGAGACCTTCTCTGTGGGGAAAAGACATGCGGTCAGCGGGCGTCTGGACGGTGTTGTTGAGCGTGTGTGAGCTTGAGCATTGCTACCTGGTTCGTTGGCCCACGTGGTGTGTTAGGCGAGCGCCCGACCTGTAGGAGTAAGCGCTGATTCTAGTTGCATCGAGAACTGGGGACAACTTTAGGCAGCTAGATTCTCCACTTAGCCTCCAATGCCGAGTCTTGTGAATTGGTTGGTTCTAATGTGTTCCTTCTCCATTGCATTTTCTTGATGTGTATTGCTATAGAACTGCACCTTGTTGTTGGGTTGGTTCTGCATTTTCAGTTGTCAAGGCAATGGTTGGCGATGAAAGTAGTGGCGAAGAAGCAGGCGAAGTGAAGGTCAATCCAGCAGCTGTTGAGTTCAGCGTTGGAGCGGTCGACATGGAATGTTGGCCGGGAATTATCGATCGATAGGTATATCGATCGGTCGCATGACGAAATGCAAAAATGTAGATTTTAGTCATTGTTGCGATCGAGAATCATCGATTGTCTACTCAACCAGTTCGTTAGTAATTCTAGAAAATGTATAATCTCGAGATGAACATTTTCTTGGGTCTCCCACGTGTCCTTCCTTTTGCCGTGGTAAATTATAAAGCAGTGTTAGGTGAGTTTGTAGGGGATATGTTATGCGTATTTGGGAAGCCATAAAAGAAGAGATAGACAGAGAGGGAGAGAAGAGCTCTTGGGAAGAAAAATAGAAAGGCAGGAGGGTGAAAGGGAGAGCCTTCTATGAGAAAGAGGAGATGAAGGAGAACTTCTATGATGAAGAAGAGAAAGAAGAGAGAATTTTTGTGAGAAAGAGAGAGAGGCCGAGGGACAGTGAGAAATAGGAAGGCAGAGAGAAAAGAGAAGAAAGAGAGAAAGGGTGAAATGGCTAAGAGAAAGAAGTGAAGCAAAGAAGAAAGAAATAAAAGAAGTGGCTCTTGAGGATGAAAGGATGGAGCAGAAAAGATGGAAGAAGAAGAAGAAGAGGGAGAAGGGAAGCTCCTCGGGTCTGCTGATGAGAAGTTGTTCCTCTGTTTTATTTATGAATGACATAGATGATTTGTTCTGTTATTTGGTTTTTTCTTGTGGAATGGAAATGGCTCCCTGTTTAAGTTACTACTTTGCTAATTATGAAGAATGTTAAATGGGTTATTCATTTGTAGTTTGATTATGGTTTGTTAAGGCTCTCGTGGTTGAAATGTCTCTGTTGGTTCACTGTTTGAGTGTTTATGTTCTGTTTATGATAAACTATAAGTTGAGAGGGGGGTTTTGAAATAAATAGGGAAGTTGTTTATGGTTCTGTAAAATTAGAATATTGCAAGCTGCTGGGTATTAAGTCTAAATTATGGAAATTGTTAATTGTTATGGTTAATGGAACTCCGTGAATGGTTGTTAAAGGGATGAAGCTAATAATTAAATGTTATTAATTTTGAAGGTATTGAGGAGGAAGAACTTAAGTGCTAAAACACGTTACAGACATCAAGTAAGTGAAACTGTACGGTTTTGGTCTTTGGGGCCATAGATCGCAAGAATTAGGAATTTTATGTTGACCGTTTACTGCTTTCATAGATTATTAAGTTAAATTTTGCTCATGTTTTGAGAATTGTATTGATGCTTGATACGGGTTTATTAGAATTAGGCTCTTTTAATGACATGTTTATTAGGTTTTAAATGATATTGATAATGATCATGCTTGAGGATTATAGGATGTTTATAATTATCATGTTTCAAGGATTTTACTGATGATATAGATATTGTATGCATTAACGAGCATCTTGCATCATGATTTTCAAAACGATACGAAAGTTGTTTTAAGCATGGTTTTGAAAAGGAAATGAAACGAATACTAAATGGAAATGAACGTAAACGAATGCGTTACATGATGAGACTGTGTGTCAAAAGTCCTGGGAATGAATGTGTTACAGAAAGAGGCTGTGTGTCAAAAAGCATGAGAACGTTGGTGTTACATACCTCATCACAGCTATTTACGTTTATTTCCATGTAATGTCAGTTTCATTTTGAAAACATATGCATAAAACATTTATGTACGTTTTCATCAAAACCATGATGTATGAAATGCGTATGATCAATACAATTCACATTATCATCTACACAATTCTATCACAACAACATTTTACCTTTCCTACATTTATCATGTCATTAACAATCAACATTTTATTCTTTAATCACATCAATACTAACCTTATATATTTTATATAACTAATTACATATGATTATACAAGTAATCATGTCATATCATAATAATATTCCCATAAATACACAACATATCAAACAATTCCATAAATTCTTGTGATGTAAGCTAATAGGCCAAAAACACATATACTCTCTTACTTCAATTTCTTAGCATAAAATCTTGCAAGTGTCCTTAATTACCCCTTTTGATCTTTAACACCTTAAACATACCAATACCAAATTAGTATGAGTAAAGGCTAAACATAACTTATCCATAACTTAAATCATCTGTAATTTCAACTAATCCCATAAAACTTTTAAAGACAACCTTAACCTTTTTCCTCTTCAAGGTTTCCTCTTCTTCCAGTTTCTCCTTTCTTCTCAAGATTTCTTCTCTCTTCCCAACCTGATAGCTTCTCTCTCTCTCTCAAGCTTCTCTCTCTTATTCCTCTCACGGTTCCCCTATACTTTTCTCAAGTTTCCTCTTTAATATAGCTTAATTTCCTTCCTCAGCCAACAAGCATGAAGTGGCGTGTCCTTAGTGATGAAGTAATGAGTAATCACTTAAAATCTTCTAGTAAAATCATGACAAATCTTCTAAAATTAGTGACCTTTCGTATACCAGTCTACCGCCTTTCATCAGATGATCGACTGCAAAATCAATCCAAGACAAAACACTATGTTTTTTTTTTCCATAAAACTAATCGAGCATCTTCCTTCAATCAATTAACTGCAAATCCTAGACTTTACAATCTATATAGACACCGGTTGTTCATCGATCGTCTGAAATTTTCATTATTTTTCAATCTATAGAGAAGTCGATTGACTGCTAAAATTTTGATCGATCGATTACTCACCCAAAAGATTCTTTAATTTCATTTTTTATATGCTCGGTCGATCAAGCTCAAATTGAATGACCATTTTTCTACCATTTTGCCAAAATCACCGAGAATTCACATTCTCCTAAAACCATATTTCACCATTAACCATACCCACACTAAAATTCATCCAATATAATTTCAATAATCATTCAAATGAGTACCTAAATCATAAAATATCATCCTTACTTAATCTTATGCTTAATACGATGAAAATTCAGGGTATTACAAGAATGCAATATTAGCCACGACTAAAAGAGAGATTTTAATTCATCAAAAACTAAATTTCCATTAAGTCTTGATGTGGTATAAATAGCCTAAAATAAAAGAAAAGCAATTAAACTAGGATTAGGATCGATTTTTGCAAGTCCCTAACCGATTCCTATAATTTATCTATTTGACATTTAAAATAACTTGAATTTAAAAGATCTAGAAAAACTTAAAATAATTAAAAAACCAACTATCTAAAACTTAAATAAATTTGAACTCCACTCAAATATTTGAATGAATTCAAATTCATGGATTTATGGTGCATATCCACATCACTCCTCCTCGGCGGATTTTCTTTAATTTGCCAAGTAAACACACGTTTTGGCATATCTTGATCTACTTCATTTAGTGTGCTTTCTAACTCATTTAGTATCTTTGAATCTGAAAAACAACAAGCCAAATAATAATTTGAAAGCTTCTTTGATTGAGATATTGTAGTAGCTCCTTGTGGCACATCAAGTTAGCTCCCTAATGTAACTTCCCCACTTCTTTCCTTGAAGTGGACTTATTGTAAAGTTGTGGAATCTCACAAATTATCAAGTTGGAGTGCTTTATTCTTTTGAAGATAGCCTTGGAGTTGAAAGTCGTAATTTTTAACAACTTTATGATTGACTTCCACCGTTTCAGCCATATCTTGATCGTCCCTTTAATTTTTTCCATGAACTTTTGAAGATATTATCTTCATTTATTGCATGTTATTATGTTCAAAAATCATCCCAAATTCATTCATTTACTTCTTTTTTACTCATTTCAAAATCTCTTCCAAAACTGCGTAATTACCATATTTCGATTCCAGAATATGTTCTCCCAAATCAACCATAACTTCTTTTCCATAAAGTGTTAGCCCATCCAATTTTGAGGATTTCTACATCATTCATCCTTTGAGATTTTGTAAAAAAATCATGTTAAAAGTTCTTCATTAGAGGTGTAATTGAAGTTTTCCCAAAAAGTTTATGAAATACCAAACCCTAGCTTATAACACCCCGCGTTATTAAACAATTTTCTTTCTTTCATTTTTAGCCATAAAAAAATTTCTTTTTATTATGTTTAAAACGTGTGCAATCAAAACATATCAGAGTATTGAGCAGAATAAATTCAAAACAGAGTTTTAATAATTTAAATGATAGTCCATAGTTTACAAAACATTTATTGAAATTAAAACAATTTTCCTTGCGCAATAACACATCAGGTCGAATCCGGCTGATAACCTAAGATCTCAACTGGCAATGCCTCCTCCTCCACATCAATAACCTTAAGTTCATTACCTGCATCACAGGCAATACCATGAGCTTAGGGCTCAACAAGAAATAGAATGTATGCAATGCATATGCTATGCTTATGCAATCTATCTTAGAGAAGAACTGATCTATTCTTCTTTTCATTTTAGTTTCACTTAACAGTCTAGATGTATGAGATTTATCAGTCTATGAAGATAGGATACATCATATTGTCTTGTGGCTTAACCGTCACTCCGACGAGGAGATACATCATTAGGGGACCTACTCTTCCCAATCTCATACACCTATTTATGTTTATTGGTTCATTTCATTTATTATGCCATGCATATGTCAGCAATTTCATAAGTCCTATCATGATGCATGAATGCTACAGTTTATAACAGTAGTATATAAAAATGAATTAAAGCAATTCATGGAATATAACAAGAAAATATTGAAACAATCATTTTATCCATGCTCAGCGTAACATTTTATTATTTTTAATATTTTCTCCATAATTTTGTGCAATATAACGATTATTTCTCTTTAAGTAATTTCATTATTCTAACAGTAATTTTATCAATAATTTTAACAGTAATTTTAACAATAATTTCCAACAATAATTGACAGTAAATAAAAATAGTCTCGTGATGCAGGGCCTCCACTGACCACCGCATCTTATTTCTTACATTTGAAGAACTTTCCCGCGGTTTATAGCGCGTTTAGCTATTTATCCTTTTTTATGTTAATACCTAAAATAATTATCATTTATTTGTTAATATATTTACCAATTATAAACCTTAACTTTGATACCGTTATTCCTCGTTTACTATTTAATAAGTCAATTATCACTAAATCATTTCACATTTTTTGTCCAATTATTTTCATCAACCAATATAATTTCATCCATCAACATCCAATAAGAAAATGACTATAGAACAATTTCAATATCATTAATTTCCTTAGTTGCCTTTTACTTTCCTTCACTATCAATTATTCAAACAGTTATCCAATATTCCACTGCAGTTCAACAACAATGATCAATAAAGCAACCAACAGTTAAATCCTCACAATATCCAAGAAGCAGAGATTGAATATATATCAAAACTATAAATTAACAGACATCCTTTAACCATATAATTTCTCAAGGTAATAATCCAAATCCCAAAGTAACAATTCAGTAGCATAATTCCAAAATAACAAGATGCATATTCATTAATCACAACAGTAAATGAAAGCACCCAAAGATGCACAATTCAATTCCAACTTATATTCCAATTATTATCCAACCATTATCCTTCCTCAACCAATAGATTGAGACTTATCACTATCCAAATAGTTATCATATTCCAACTTCAACAGCCAATATAATAACCAACAACATCCAAACAATAATCATAGTCCAACAATATTCCACATAACAGCAAATGTAATGCTCAGATAAATCCTCCATGTATTATGTAAAAGATTTTATTCAACGAACAAATATTTTGTAAAAGAAGATATGTTTCTCAAATCATTAAATTGGGACTAGACGCACTGTAATTGTGGAGGAAAATATTTTTGGAAAAAATATTTAAAGGAAGAATTGTAACGACCCAGTTTTAATTTCCTTTTAAAATGTCGTGAAATTTAAAACTTTTTCTTTTATAAATCAGAGTAAAATTTTTCCTTTGAAACCGAGTGTTAAATCCATTACTTAAAATCATTTTCCAATAATAGTCATTTAAAATATTTTAGCAACGAAATAATTTTCATTTATAAAAATCATCTTTCTTAAAATATATAGCGGAAGCATTAAATAAAAGAGGCATTTAATAAACCAATTATTAAACTCAAACTATTTCTTTATAAAACCATTTACTCATTAGCCTAGCCAGCCACAAGATCCGCCCGTGCAAATTCCTCATCAACTACTCCTTGTATTGTTCGTCTACTTCCAAGCATATACCTACATCAACAAGACTTAAATTAATGAGTCTAACGTTCAATAAGTGATAGGATGAAATGAGATCCTCATGCTATGCTTATGCGAATACAATTCAGAAAGGAACCTATCCTTTTCGTTATCCCAAAAGAATGGATACATCATATAGTCATGTAGCTATCTGTCACCCCTACATGGGGATACATCATATGGCCTCACTACCATGACCATAACCATTCTCTTTTGTTTGGAGACGTTGGGGATTTCAGTACAAGAGAAATTATGGAGCCTAGAGTCCACGTGGTTAACCATCACTCCGATGAGAAGATACATCATATAATGTCCCCACCGATGGATTTTCATCAAATCTCCTGAACCTCCACACACCTATTTACATATATTAAGTATGTCATGCAATATGCTCATGAATGCAAACAGTCCTATATCCTCAAACGTAATCATATAAATACCTCCATTTAAACAAGTCATTAAAAGAACCTAAATCTAATAAACACACAGCATACAACCCTAATTCTTGTGATGTAGGGTCCGAAGACCAAAGCACAGGCAATATCACTTACCTCGTTTCCTTACAGCGTTCAACGCTTATTCGTTATTCTTTTCTTCCTTCTTTAGTACCTTCAAAATTCAATGACACTAAATCATTAATCTAATCAATTAATAAATTTATTAATCTCATTGTCTTTCCAATCCTTAATCTTTATACATTAATCATTAGAGTTTCCTAAACGAAACCACTTTATTAATACAACTTAGCTTAATTAATTAATCTCAATATTAATATCCAATCAAGGAATGGAACTACGTTTATCAACCAAGCAGTGTATAGTAACTAAATCCAATTTCCAGAATATATTAGTCTGATCCTTAATTACTCAAATCTGAATCAACAGTACATACGACCACAATATACATTATCCATAACATTATTATTTGCACGAGGATCAAGTAGTAGACAATTAACCTCTTCGATGTATTCACACATTTTGACATCCAATAATCCAATCTGGAAAACCAATCTAATACGTTTGCATACCAACAACAAACATAGGATATTCCATCACACATTAGTCTCTTGATTCAAATCCTATAATTTCCATATGTCATAGTGGGTCATTATCTATTAATTCTCATAACAAGATTCACATAATATTGCCCAAGTCATTAATCATACAACAGAACCACAAACTCATTCCTCAGCATCAAAACCAATTCAAATTTATTAACATTCAGACAATCACAGGACATATATTCAAGTTACCGAATCAAACCAAACAAGCAGCTTATTATCCAACAGTAGAATACATTTCCAGAACTCAACACAAAAGGCAGAATCAATTCGCAATAGTTGTTCAATATTTCCACATTGATTTCTACTTATCAATTTAACCTACAACTTAACTAAAAACTGCCATTTCCTCATAAGAAAAACATGAGAAGACCTGAAGCATCCTTGCATCCTCACCCTTCTCTCGACTTCCAGCTCCAGAACACCCTCAACTTCACAAGGGAATTGATAGAACAAATCCCTCTTCTGCCTTGCACTTTCGCACCAGAGAGCACTCAGTTCTTCCTCTCATTTTCCCTCTATTTCCTCTCCTCTCACACTCTGTGTTTTATGCACATCTTACCTGCCAGTAGCCCTCCATGACTTCACGCGTCCACAAGCCATACCCTGACATCACCACGACCATGCCTTCCACGAGAGGCCGTCTCCCACGCATGTCCATCTAACCTCACGCTACTGTCTTCCAAAGCAAGAACCAGAAATAGACCAGTTCGGTCTAAACCGCAGCCAACCTCTAGCCGATTCCATCGCAATCTGAAGTCCCCTACCCCATTTGTTCCTTCATCGATTTTGCCTCTGTAATTACCCCAATCCTAGGCAAATCGAATTCCACTGGGTGTAATTCAACTGCTTACCTCGATTTGGCGTCGGAAATCGTCGCCAGTGGAAGCTTTGATCTCGAGCCCTGGCCGCGACCCATACAACCCCCAACCATTTGCCTAAACGTCGCACACACCACTGGACAGCGTCGCCCGAGCTTACGCTCGAGCCTGACCCGAGCTCCATCGTCGTCTCCCTCGCTCGCTGTCTCTATCTCCCTCTCGATCTCTCCTTCTCCTTCTCTCTTCTGTTCGTCGCGAATGGCCATGGGCCAAAATAGAATTCTCTCCCTTTTTGTTTTCAATCGACCCGTAGACCAGCCTGGACCGATTCACAAGCTAAACCGGTTCAGCTCCTTGTCTCCTCCTTATATTCATTTTTCTTCCATTTAATTAATTCATCATTTCACTTTCTTTTAAATAATTGAATTCTTCTATTATTTTCATCTCAATTCCAATTTTCTTTTCTCCGAATACTGCTTGATGATAATTATCGATCCAATTTAAATTTTTGATTTGGCTTCCTAAATAAATCTTCCATCAATTAAATCCTCAATGATTATCCAAATAATCCTCAATTAAATTTCTCATCAAATAAATCTTCAATTAATTAGTCTCTTACATTTTAATCTCAACTAATTCATTATTTCTTTTCTTCCTTTTTAATCAAACCCGAGCCACCTAATTGTATCTGGACTGAGCCGAACCAAACCGGTTAAGACCATATCTCTCTCTCGGTTTAAACCTATTTTTCAGTCGAACCACCCGTCCGCACTACGATCGCGCATCGACCAAAAGACCGTAAAATTTAGACAGATTCAAACTCTCCTCAATCGCATCCTACCGTATCGCGGCCGAAAAGTCAATTAACTTGACAGATTCAAATGCTACTCATCTGCACTCGACCGCATCCAACTACATCGAGTCCGAAACGTCACAAAACACTTTTCCCACATATTTTCCATCCTTAATTTAATTATCCAATATAATACTCATTCCAAATAAATCTTAATTATCATTCAATAAATTCCTATAAATTATAATCTAATGAATACGTCATTGGTAATACCTCGATAATTATCCAATTAATCAAACTACCTCCAATTACTTTCCAATTATTTTTATTATATTATGATATAAAAAGTCGGGGTATTACAAGAATGGCTACGGATTGTTTATCTTACACATTTGGTTGACTCACGGTCAAGGCTAAGTCGAGTGCCTCAACCAAAAACGCATTCTGCTGACTCCTTACATTTTGGGTTAAGTCGAGGTCGAGACTCCAGATAAGTATCTCGATCTAAAACGTGTTCTAAGTCACACTTGGTCTTTTCTGTCGAATTGTGATCGACTAGTGGTTGAGTGCAGACAGGAAGGATTTGAATATGTAGAATTATTTGATCTTTTTGGTCGAATGGCGGTCGACTATCGGCTGAGCTATGGATGAGAAGGATTTGAATCTCTTCATATTTTTGGACATTTTGGTTGACATGCGGTTGAGGCGCGGATGCCTTTCCTCGACCAAAAAACCATTTTAAAGTGAGAAACCCATTTTTATCTGTCATTTCTCTTCTTCCCCTTCGATTTTTCTCTCTCCCCTGCAATACTCCTTCCTTCTTTGAGAAGATAGGAACCTTTTCACGTGGCTTTCTCCCTGTGGACCACCTTCCATTGGTTTGGGTGATTGTCTCTTCAACCCTGGCACTCACGTGAGTTCTCCTGCCTATAAGACGATGGAGTCACTAGGTAAGCAGTCTACATTCTCCCTCCTTCCATTGTGTGTGTACTGTGACTGAGTGAAGTGAAGTGGTTAGTGCTACGTCTGGTGCTGTGACTGAGTGAAGAAAAGGGTGTGTGTTGTGTTGCTATGTGTATGAGCTGTGGAAATGTGGTGAGCCTCCGTTTGGTGTTCCCTGAGCGTTGTTATGAAATTCGCTGTAGCTTAGGAATTTTGTTAAAAGGATCTTCAAGAGGTAAGAATTAGTGTGTAGTTGGTCAGTGGAGGCCCTACATCACGGGTTGTGTTTGTCTCAATTTCTGCTTTGATCATTGTTGAAACTGTAGGAGTGTTGTCTCAAATTTTTACTCACAATTTTGATTATATTACCGTTAAGAGAAACAAGGATTGTCATTAATAGATGGATTGTTAACCAGTATTGTTTTGTTGGGTTAAGAAACTCGTGCACGTATAAACTTTGGATATCCAGTATGCATGGCTAAAAGCATGAAATTTCCTTGGTTGTTGAGTATTGTTATATAATGCATGTTGTGAAACTACATGGTAAATTACTTGAGATGTATGGTTGCTTCCAACGCTATTTTAGTTATTACAGTGGAATTGTTTTGCCTTAAGTACTCATTGTATTCTATTGAATCATTGGGAATAAAAGATGTTAACACTGTAAATAATAGGTGAAAGGAAAAAAGGTAGTAAAGAATTGCCTGGGTTGAAATCATTACTCCTTGTTGGACTCTACTCTATCAACTTGTGCTCAGTGGTGAACATATATATATATAACTCTCAAATGATCGAAATAGAGTACCAATTACCCTTTGTGGATAAGACATAAATTGTTCTCTGTGAGGCTTAAGCATGAGTTACCCCCGTGTAGGTTACACTACTAGTGAAAGTTTAGCTTAATAATCTCCCTTTGACTTTAAATTGCTCTCCATGAATCATTAGTAAATGTCGTGTTTCCTTTATATATGTTCTATAAACTACACGTGACATCTATGCATCATATCTAGGGCTTATGAAATTGTGAGCATATTGCATGACATGACTAATATATATAAATAGGCATGTGGGGGTTCGAGACTATTGGTGACGGTCCATCGGTGGTAACACCCTGAATGGTATTGCTCCTCCCACGTAGGGAGAGGAGTAACAGTTAAGGCACATGGACCCTAGGGTTCATCCTCTTCTCTTGTACGGAAATCCCTAATGTCTTCAACAAAAGAGTGCGGTGACGACATGTGGTGACACCCCTAATGGTGTATCTCCTCGTCGAAGTTACAGTTAAGCCACATGACCATAGAACGTATCCAACTCTTGGCTTAACAGAAAGGATAAGGTTCTTTTCTATAAAGCATTGCATGATCATGTATAACATCTGCATTGTATTCTATTCTAATTCTTGCTCAGTGTTAGGCTAATTGTTTTCCCCGTGATGTAGGTGACCCTTATGATGCTTGTGATGTACTAGTTGGGGAGGAGGCATTCCAAGATGATCCCTTGGGTTATCAGCCAGGTTCGACCTGATGTTTGTGGCTCACATAAATGGTGTTGGTGATTTTGAATAGTTAACTTCCTATTTTGACATGGTAAAATGTTTTGTAATCATGGACTTTTGTTGGAAGTGATGCAATTTTGTTTTGAAAATTTAACTTATAGTTCTTATCATTTTACTCAGATATATATTTCCAAATCAATCTTTACTCTGATTTACACATTTTAAATGAATTTAGCAAAAAATTTTATGTCACCAAATTTCAAAATAGAGAAAAACAGTTTTAAATAAATGGGGTGTTATAGTTGGTATCAGAGCATAACCAGGTCAAACTCAGTTCTGTAGACTGCTGATAACACAAGGCTCGTGGTGGAATACTCCTACTGTAAGTTTAGTTCTACTTTAAAAGTTAATTATGTTCCCATTGCTCCCTAATTGGAAATGTAGAAAACTCTAAAAATGGCACAAAGGGCAAGGAATAATATACCAGTTCTTAATGAGAGAGACGAGGCCCTAAGCCATATTGCTGATGTATTTGAATGCCAATCCTAATTTATGGAGCAACAATCTTAGTTTATGGAAAGATTCATGGAACGCGGAAATGGTAAAGGAAATGGAAACCACCGTGCTGTTGTGGTACCTACGAAGGCTGGCTGGGAAAGGTTTCAATGACTTAAATCCCCTAACTTTGAAGGCAACATTTCTGATATCACAGGAGCAGAAGAATGGATACGCTCTCTTGAGAAGATGTTTGAATATGTTCAGATACGAGAAACTAAAAAGGTGAAGTGTGCTACTTACCTACTAACCTACGTGCACAATTCTAGTGGGATTTAGTGAAAACGACGCTGAACATCCGGACTCTCACATTGGAGGATTTCAAAGAATTGTTAAATGAGAAATACTTCAGCTTTATAGTTCAAAATCAAAAATTGATGAAGTTTATGAGGCTACACCAGACGAGGACTGTATCTGAGTACATCCAGAGATTTGAGGCACTATCGAGGTTTGCTCCACACTTAGTGAATGAAAATGGGCATAAGGTCCAACATTTTGTGCAAGGGCTTAAGGTGGAGATTTTTAGGGGAGTAAGACTAGCGGTATACGGGGTGTCCCTTACGCGTAGATTATGGCAAGGGCACTTGATGCAGAGGATGTTGAGACTATAGGATCGATATACGCCTATAGAGGGGGGGGGGGGGGGGGTGAATATAGCATTTCTAATATTTTCGTGCGATATTTAAATTCTCTAAATCCCTAAGTTATTTATCGAATACGATTAAATATGCAATCACATTAAATGCGTAAATTGAATAGTAAGGGTTAGAGAAGTGCACACAATATTTGTCTACGCGGTTCGGCAAACTCACCTACGTCTGCGCTCCAAGTTCCACTTGGAGATACATTAAACAATTGGCTTACGGGTGCCAATAAACCATTTACAAATTGACTATTAATATGGGCGTCACCCTTGACTAATTATAAGGTCGTCAACCTTTGACTCTTATAGGACGTCACCCTAATCTTGACTATTGCGGGGAGTCACCCAATGTTTGACTATTGCGGGGCATCACCCAATGATTGAACTTACAGGCGTTCAATCTAGCCTACGAATATTTCAAGAGTTTTGGGTTGTCACCCTAGTGTGATGAATTCTAAGGGAATCACCCTTTACAATCAAGCACTAATATAGAATATGGAAATTAAAGCACAATCTAACTAATCCGAATTCTCCCAAATTAATTCGCAAGTTCGGAATAGGGAGAATTGGATTTACAATTAAATAGCTCACAGTGACTAGTATTTGAGTATTGTTTTGGCAAGGCTTCGCCTCGAATATTCGATCGTTGTGGAGAGCTTGGTGTGATCCCACTTTTATAGACACTGCACAAACGGTCGACCTTATGCCCAAACGGTCGACCCTTTTAACTAGCCATTGCAATTCTTCCCGTTGAAATTTGACCGTGGGAAAAATATATATGGTGCGGTCAACCGTGCGGTCGACCTTTTCCTTTAAGTAGAAATTCTGGAGCAATCTGTCCATCTCACAGTCGACCGTGCGGTCGACCCTTTCCTTCATTGATGGACCTCCAGTGGAATTTTGAAGACGGGTGAGGAAGAGGAGTTTCCAAATGATGTGGTCGACCTTTCGTCAAAGCGGTCGACCGTTTCCTCCAATGCAGAAATTTTCGGCAAGCAGTTTTTTTTCTACTTCACAGTTAGGTCGACCCTTTCCTTCATGGATGCCCATCGAGGTCGACCTTTTGTGTTGTTTCGTCGACCTTTTGCTCCTTCTACCCCTTCTTGTTTTTCCTAAGTCCCAAAACAATATGCATTCACTACATGGACTTAGATAGACATGTTAGCACACTTTAATACCCTCAATATGGGTATTTTTGATAAATTTGAGTATAAATATAGTGAATAAAATATTGAATACATTATCAATAAAAACACAATTAACCAACTTATTATTTTCATTACATTAAACCATTTGGTCATCATCAAAATAAAACTAAGCCTAACAAAAAGGCTAACAGAGACCATCATGCCAAGACAAGGTGAGGTAAGTTAGAGGGTCTGGCAGAACAACTAGAACCAACAACAGTGTGGTGCCCCACCAATAAACCATGGAGTGAAGAGGTCAGCAACTAATGAAGTGCAATAAGAGCAGGACAAGAATCCCACAATCGAGGCAACTACTGCTCCACCCATCCCGTGCCCTATATGTCAGAAAAGTCACTTTGGATCGTGCAAGGTGGGCACTGGTGGATGTTTTAAATTTGGGAAACCCATGCATATGTCAAGACAGTGCCCAACGGTGGCATGCAGATCTGGTGGGGTGGCTCCACTTGTATTCCCACTGTATGAGAACGACAAAGAGGTGGAGCTACTAGCAGTTATATCAGGTACGCCAAATGTTATAAATTTATTACTTGCATACTTTTACATGATACTGGAATGTTCCCTGTAACTTTAGAAATCTTTACACCTAAATAAGTAACTTTTCTGATCATCCTAGGTACTATATGTATTGATAATGTGGCCGCTTACACTTTATTTGATACTGGGGCAACTCACTCTTTTATCTAGACCCAATTTTGTGCAAAGGCAAGTTGCCCCTGGTATTCCAAAAAGTGGGTATAGGGTACTCATTCCTTCTAGAGACTATTTGGCTGCTAGCGATATTTTGGAAGATTATGCAGTTCAGATAAACGGTAGGGAATTCCATACTAACCTGATTGTTATGGACATAAAGAGATGTGTATTATTCTTGCCATGGACTAGTTGACCCAGAATCAGGCAATTATCAATTGTGCAAGACGAGAGGTCCGTTTCCATCCTGTCGGTGGCGAACAACACGTCTTCCTTGGAATCAAGGAAAAAGGCAAGTTGGCGATTATTTCTGCGCTCGAGGCAGATCAATTGATGAGACATGGATGTGAATGATTTCTTGTGAATATTATGAAAACCACAGTCAAGTTTGAGACAAAGGTGGAGGATGTAATGGTGGTTCATGACTTTTCAGGGGTTTTTCTGGATGATCTCCCTAGACTGCCATCTATCAGGGAGATTGAATTCGTAATAGACTTGCATCCTGGCAAGGAACCAATTTCAAAGAATCCATACTGGATGACACCAGCAGAGCTGCACGAATTAAAGACTCAACTTGAGGAATTATTTAACAAAGGGTTCATCCATCCAAGTTTCTCACCCTAGGCAGCTCCGGTGTTATTTGTGAAAAAAAAAGGATGGATTGTTATGGATGTGGGTGGACTATCGAGAATTGAACAAAGGGACGATTAAAAACAGATACCCTTTACCTCAAATCGATGATCTGTTCGACCAGCTACACGGTGCCTGTATATTTTCAAAAATTGGCCTCTGGTCGGGCCATTATCAGATGAGAGTTAAACCAAAGGGTATACCCAAGACAGCATTTTGAACCAGATATGGATACTATGAATTTCTGGTGATGTCTTTTGGGCTGACCAACGTCCCTGTGGGTTTCATGGATTTGATGAACTGAATATTCAAAAACTATCTAGAAAAATTCATTATCGTCTTCATCGATGATATTCTTGTCTATTCCCAGTCAGAAGAAGAGCATCGTAAACATCTGAAAATTGCCCTATCTATTCTGGTGCAACACCAGCTTTACGCTAAGTTTTTCAACTACGAATTTTTGCTTAAGGAAATTACTTTCCTTGACCACGTTATCTCTAAAGACGGTATTGATGTGGACTCGGTGAAGATTCAGGCAATTTTCGAATGGGTACAGCCAAAAAGCGTGGACGATGCTAGAAGTTTTCTCAGATTGGCTGGATATTACAAACGATTTATTAGTGGATTTTTGAAAATTGCTATGCATCTTACCGGTTTGACAAAGAAAAATGTGAGATTTTGGTGGTCTAGTGAATGCAAAGAAAGTTTTCAGGAGTTGAAACGTCAGCTGACATTAGCATCGGTATTGGCTCTACCTGTGGAAGAGGGAAATTTCTGTATATATTGTGATGCATCCAAGTGTGGACTCGGTGGTGTTCTGATGTAGAATGGAAAGGTGATTGCCTATGCCTCGAGACAAATTAGACCACATGAGACTAGTTACCCTACTCATGATCTCGAGCTCGCTACTGTGGTCTTTACACTGAAAATCTTGAGACACTGTTTATATGGGCATTGGTGTGAGATCTTTACAGAACATAAAAGTTTGAAATATATATTCACGCAGAAAGAGTTAAACATGAGGCAGCAGCAGTAGCTAGAATTTGTGAAGGATTACGACTGTGAAATCAAATACCACCCGGGAAAGGCAAACATTGTGGCTGATGCCCTAAGCAGGAATGTTGCTAAGATGAGCATAGTATGCAAAGAGATGCCTGCAGAATCGCAGAAAGACATGCAAGAATTATATTTGCAGTTAGCTCCTACACAATTGGCATATGTTTTATCAGCTCTTACGCTTAAACCCTCCATACTTGAGAGAATTAAGGAAGCTCAGCAGAAAGATGCCCAATGTGAAGATTTCAAGTTAAATCCGACTCTGCCTGAGCTTAAGGCTATTCTATATTTGCAGATGGAATAGTGAAGTTTAAAAACAGATGGTATGTGTCTGCCGACTCACAGTTACGTTCAGAGATATTGAAAGAAGCACATTCTTCAAGTATTTCCATCCACGCTGGGTGTAATAAAATGTATAGGGATCTTAGGGTGAACTATTATTGGCTTGTAATGAAGTACGACATTGCTAATTATGCTGCACTATGCCAAATATGTCAGCAAGTTAAAGCCGAGCATCAACGACCAGGTGGGATGCTCCAACCAATGCCAGTACCTGAATGAAAATGGGAGCACATCACAATGGATTTTGTTATTGGGTTACTAAAGACTGTAAAAGGCATGAAGCGATATGTGTAATTAGTGACAGACTTACAAAGGTTGGCCACTTTTTACAGGTGCAAATGACTTACAAAATAAATCAATGTGCAGATCTGTATGTTAAAGAAATAGTGTGACTGCATGGGGTCCTAGTCTCCATTGTATTTGACTGGGATCTGCGATTCACATCTATGTTTTGAAAGAGCTTGAACAAGGCCATGGGCACAAAATTGAAGTTTACTACTGCCTTTTACCCGCAGACTGATGGCCAAAGTGAATGGATGATCTAGATATTGGAAGATATGCTTCATGCCTGCGTTTTAGAATTTCAAATCGAATGGGAAAAGATGCTACCATTAGTTGAATTTGCCTACAATAATAGTTTCTAGGCAACTATTGGTATGTCACCCTATGAAACACTATATGGCAGGACGTTCAGGTCCTCTCTATACTAGAGTGAAGTTGGTGAAGTTGAATATTATGGATTGGACATGATACAATAGATAGCCGAATCAGTGGCAATCATCCAATAAATAATGCTGGCTGCTCAAAGTCACCAGAAAAGCTACACTGACCATCGTCGTCGGGACTTGGAATTGAATATTGGAGACCGAGTTTTTCTAAAGTTATCACCATTTAAGGGTGTTATGCGGTTTAGGCGGAAAGGAAAACTCAATCTGCGATATATTAGCCCCTTTGTGATTACAGAAAGGTTGGAAAAGTGGCGTATCGATTACAACTACCAGATGCCATGGTGGGAGTGCATAACGTATTTCACATATCGATGATGAACAAATGTCTTGGGGAGACCATTCAGATTCTGCCTCAAGAGCATATTGATGTTCAAGCCAACTTGAGCTACGAGGAAAGGCCAGTTAAAATTCTAGACTCTAGAGTAAAGAAGCTTCCGTATAAGCAGATCCCACTTGTCAAGATGTTATGGCAAAACCAGGTCACAGAAGAAGAAGCAATATGGGAAAGACAGGATGACATGGAAGCCAAGTATGCAAAACTATTTATTTAGACAAATTTTGAGGACAAAATTTTGTTAAGGAGGGGTGATTGTAATGCTTAGATAAATCCTCCATGTATTATTTAAAAGATTTTATTGAATGTACAAATGTTTTATAAAAGAGGATGTGTTTCACAAATCATTAAATTGGGACTAGACGCATTGTAATTGTGGAGGGAAATATTTTTGGAAAAAATATTTAAAGGAAGAATGGCTACGGATTGTGTATTTTACACATTTGGTCAACTCGTAGTCGAGGCTGGGTCGAGTGCCTTGACCAAAAACGCATTCTAGAGACTCCTTACATTTTGGGTTGAGTCAAGGTGATGTGCCCTAATGTCCCGTCACCTGAGCCCGAGCCAAGGGCTCCTTTATTTTCTAACATTTTTATTTATTTTGTAGGTGTTTCTTCTCTAGCTAACTTGGAGGAAAGTTTTTGATCAATTTAACAAAGAAGAGTTGGTGCATTTGGACTGGTGGATGTTATGCTAATCATAGAAGAAATGGTGGGCTTTCCTTTCTACCTAGAATCCCCCAGGCGTTCTAGGGCTCTTTTTGGCAACCGAGAAGACTTCCTTTCAAATTTGTCCTTCATAAAACTTGTAGCAGACATCCAGAGCTTTCCAAAGAGGCATTTGGCGTCATATTTAGGTTTTGTTTGCTATGTCAAACGTCCCTTTTATAGAAACAAAAATCCAAACTCGAAATTATTGTGTTTATGTTATTGTTAAGGATAGTTTTGTCATTTGCTGTTTAGGGTACTTTTGTAAATTGTAATGTTCCATTGGAGAGGTATTTTATCCTCTCTAATGAACCCTATTTGAACTGGTTGAATTTGGAAAACCCTAAAGTAGACTTGTTTCTTGTTCTTGCGTGAAGACCCATGGAGATCCCCACTTCGGCCTTCTCCATTCTTCAACGTCTCCTCACTTGTTCTTGCTAGGTCTCAAGTGAGTCGACTTTAACTGCTTCTTCCAGCTCCTCCTCCTTGTGTGGTGGTTCTTTGTGGACGTGGAGGTAGAAGATCTAGCATTCCCATTGGAGAGAGCCTTCCTTGGTGTTGGCCGAACTAGTTGCCCCTCTAGTGTTGGAGGTTTAGCGGACTCATTTGGTTTATTACTTATTTTCCATACTATCTATTGAAAAGGGATTTCAATTTTTTGAAGATATTGATCTATATTTGTGCTGTTCTAGATTTGGTGGGGGGTTTTGTTGAGATTTGGATGTGTTAAATCTTTGTTTTGAAAGGAAATATATCTTGGACGAGATTCTATTTTTGCACCGGACATATTCTGATCCGTTTTGTGGTTGCCATTTGATCTGTTTATAGTTATTGGATGAAGCTCATTTTTGGTAGAGATAATTTTGAGATTGCTATTTGTTGATCCTCCAAATTTGGCATTGATTGGATGTATGCAATTCGAGATTTCATTGCGTAATTTCTAGTTGCCAGAATCTGCCAAAAAACCCTAATCCGAGGGTTAATTTCGTCAAAGCATATCTCCGTGTTTAGAACGAGTTTAAATCTGAATTTTTGATATGCTGCTCTCTGGAATATTGGTGTGAATCTCTAAAAATTTCAGCTCCTAATTCTTTAAGCATCAGGAGTTACACTTATTTAAAATTTGAAGACCGGGTTGATCTTCTTCGGTTAAGCCGATTGGAGTTGTGGAACACTAAAGAGTCTTGGTCTATATCACAAGTTCAAGACTCCAGATAAGTATCTCAACCTAAAAGATGTTGCAAGTCACACTTGGTATTTTCGGTTGAATTGTGGTCGAAGCTCTAACTTCAACTTCATTCTGCCCGTGTTGGATTTCATTGCAGTACAACTCCAAGCTGAGGATTGCAACTTCTAGGGTGAGTTTCAAAATTTGGTTACCGGATGCCAAGTGAGAAATTTTGGGATTTTCTCCGATTAGGTCTCTGCCATTGTGAACCATAGAATTCAGTCACCGAGGGAGGAAATTTGGAAATTTTATTGTTTTATCAATTGCATGAGCTTGGAGAAAAAATATATATATATATTGCCGAACTCTTACCCATTGAAAATTGGAGAAAATTGGTTCGATCAGTTAAGTTCGTTCTACATCCAAGTTGTTGGGACAATTTGGCTTAGTTGAATTCTGTTTGGTATTTGAATTGGAGGTAAACTGAGTTATTGATTGAAAAGTCTAAGTTTTGGAAGTGTTGTGGCGATATCTTAGGATTCTGCACTTCTATTGAAATTGGCCGAAAGTAATGGTGGAGTGGGGCGATCTGTGAGTTGAGAATATTGTTTGAAGTCCAGTTGAAGAGTTGTTTTGGTAGTTTGGTAATTCGTCATCGATCAAGAAAGAATTTTGGATACGAAGAATCTATTTCTAGAGCTATTGTATTGCTCATCATTGTCGTTGGGGAATTTCTGCTCCATTGTTGAGTTGGCCTACCACTATCTATTGGGGAGATTTCATTGAGTTTAGTTGTGCCTTCATAGTAAATTTCCAATGGCTTCGAGACCAAGTAGAAAAGCAAGCAAAGGAAAAAGGGTTTCTAGACAAGATAGCTTCTCACGACATGGGACTACATATCTTTCCAATGAGTTCTAAACCCAAAGGGGAGAAAATCTGTTCAATAATGACCCTAAGGATAGGTGATTAGTTTATTCCAGAAGGGTCCATTTTCAGAGTTTCCAGTCGTTGTGGCTAGGTGAGCTATTTGAGCATGATGGGTTGGCGGGCTATGCTCTTTGCAAGGGACTTCGTATGAGAGGCTAGTCTGGTTATTTTATACAAATATGACATTCTGGTCACAATCACTGATGCGAAGGACCTATGTGTTGGGAACTGAGATTGAGCTTACCCTTGAAGTTATCAATGAGATAATTGGCTTCAATGTCTCGGCTAATGCAGAACAATAATATAGTACCTCCTGTGATCCAACCTTTGTTCGAACCAGGAGGCAACTAAATTTTTGAGGCAAATGCATAAAGATCCTGGTATTATGGGATATTACAAGCCAAGTGCTAAGGACCTTGGGTTAATGGGGTGAGTGCTTCATCACATCCTGAGCTATACGCTACTATTGAGGGATGGGCATCGTGATCATATAAGTTGTATGGATTTATATGTAATGGAAAAGCTCGTAGGTCATGGAAATTTTGATCATGGCTTCATTATTCTGAATGTGATGAGTGAGGTCTACTTGGGAATAACAAAAGGTTTCCACTACAATGCGTTGATCATGGCCATACTTGGATACTTCTGAGTTCAGATTCTCGATGATGAAGTGGTAAAAAGGGAAAAATGCACCGACATATATGATCAAAGTACACTTACAAGAATGGTGATTAGAATGTCAGGAGGATTGTGGCACTTCAGTCATAGGAGACAAGCTATTGGGACTACTCTTGATCTTGAGGTTACTCCTGTACCTCTGTCTTATGATGTACCACTGGTTCCAACATTTTTAGAGTCCATGGGTACAAACAAGTTTACTCCATCTTGACCTTCTACGAAATACTCCTCAAGTCACCACGTCTTGATACCAGAAGAAGATTTCCGTTCCTTGTTGGTGGGAATGAAGAGCCTAGCTTCTGAGGTGCGTGGGATGAATGCTGAGATGAAAGAGGAAATACGAGGGATGAAGGCAGAGGTGAAAGAGGAAATGAGAAGGACAAATGATGAAGTGCAGGGACTGAAAGATAATGTCATTAGGCATTACATAGCCAATGATATGGTGAGGACTGATATCTATTCTATTTGCGGATGGATCACAAATAACAGTCTTGCTAGTACCGGTGCTTCTGGTAGCCAGCTTTGGGGTCCACTAGGAAGGCCACCACCTCTTCCTCATCCATATAGAGATGACGATGACGACAACAATGATGATACGCCCCCTTCTTGTGTGCCTCCTCCCTGAAAGAGATGATTGTTTTGGATTATATTTAAATTATATGTAATTTTTGAAACGCAAGTGCAATTTGTTTTATTTTGGTTGGATGTGTGGATGTAAATACCTTGTTTCTTTTGGATTAAATTGAATGATATATATGATGATGGTTAGAAGATACTGGAACTGCTTGGATTTTGAATTGTAGGATGTATGAATTAGCTTTGGGGGAGTGAAGAAACAAGGAAAACTTTGTCCAAATTTTTAATAAACTAGAGGAAAGAAATTTGGACAATAAGTTATTTATCTATGTTATGAGGATTAGATGAAATGGTCAAAGGGCTAACGAAAGCCCTGGAGAGTTAGGGTCAATTACAAAACAGAGTAAGGGTATGTAATTGTTTGGATGAATGATGACCCCTACACCACATGGGTGTTAGGTACTCAATTCGGTTGAGAATTTTGGTGACTGATTAGACTTGGGAAATTGGACAGTTAAGGGAAGGTCCTACTTGAGCTTATAATCTAGTTAAAAGATTGAAATTGTTAGCGGTTGTGCAAACCTCAAGTTGTTATATGTTAATGATAATCGTTACTATAAATGTAAGAAGTTGGGTCCTCCAAAGTTAAGTGCATTAAAAGCGTTATGCAATCTTGACCTTGAAGTTGTTTGAGTATTGCTATGCCAAGAAGGTCAATGGTCATTTTGGAATCTTGAATCAAGGGAAGTGACTACATTAGTCTAAATTTTGAGGACATAATTTTATTAAGGAGAGAAGAATGTAATACCCAGATAAATTCCCTTATAAATATAATGTAAAGAGTTTTCGGGGAATATACACTTTAATAAAATGGAATACCTTCCGTAATAATGTATCATACATTAATACCATAATTATGGGAAATGAGGATATAAGCTAATTATGGACTAGTATTAAGCGAAAATGGTATATATGAAATTAATCAAGAGATAAGGTTGAGGAGATAGAAGAGCAGTGTTGGCAAATAAAATAGGATGTCAATTGGGATGGGTCGATGCAGCGGCTGGAGTGGTGGACGAGTAGTCCATGTGGGATAGGTCGACTATGCATATCGACTGAGAATTGTCGGTCGACATCCATGTCGACTGGTACCACTATGTTTTGTGGAAGAAAATGTTTACAGTTGGATCGGTCGATGTAGTGGATGAGAGGGATGTTGACCACTCCGACATGGTTGGGCGAAAAAACATTTTATTCCAGCGGCATTTTATGTTTTAACCAATGGATTTACAGTGATTTTCCCAAAATGATAACATTGTTTATGTGGCATTTGAGTGTATTGCCACCTAGGCTTGGTTGGTAAATGTCCATTGGCAAGGGTTTCTAAAGGAAGTTTCCTCTACTGATGATTTACAAAGAAGGTAGAGAGTAAAATACAGAGAGAAAGACATAGAGGAGAAGCTCTCTGTGTGAATGGAAAAGTCAAGAGTTGCAGAGAGACTCTATGGAGGGTAGAGAGCTGCAAGAAGAAGGTGAGAAAGAGAAAGAAGTAAAGTGACATAGAGAAAAGAAAGGAGGAGCTCTCGCGTGGGTGTACAGAAGAAGTTGTGAAGTGGAACATCTTGAGCCTTTTACCAGAGGTTAGACAACAAGAAATGGTAATAAGTAGTGTATGTGTGTGGCCAGTGGAGGCCTACATCATGGGATTAGAGTTTGTGTGTTTAAGCTTTTATGTTTCTTGAATTTCGTGCTCAGAACCATTAATATTAATGCTATGTGGTTACTATTGCGTGTTAACAAATAGATTAGAATAGTGATTAGTTATTATTGGTGATGTTCTTCTCAAGTGACTTGTCTGTTGATTTATGATGTTGTAAAGGTTTAGGAATAGTTGCCCTGTCATGTAATTGTTCCTCGCTGTAGTGGCTCAAATTTAAGAGTAGTTGTTATGTTTTATAATAGCTCTCTGTTGTATTATGTCCCTGTCTACTGATGCACACGGTTGTCTATGGTCTTAGCCTTAAGTTGTTCTCTATTTTATTTTTAATTAATAAGTACTATGTTGCTGGAATAATGAACTTTGGAGACAGTATGCATTACTTAAATGGTTCTCTACTCTGTTGCAAGTTAGCATGTTTTCTTGTTTTTATATAGTGGATTCAAATGCATAAATTCTTGATTGTTAAAGTATTGTGTGGCATGCATCATAATGATAGAAATAAATAGGAATACAAGTTATGGAGTGGTATTCATATGCCTTTCAGAGGAGAGATCGACTTAAATGAATGTAATGGGAATTGGAGGTTGGAGAGGTAGTTTCGGATATGCTCGGGAGACTTGAGATTAAACCATTCCCTCGTTGGGATGCGAGAGCCTAAGATTCCAAGTAGCAATTATTCTCCCTGTGGGAAATACCTCCATTGTCTCATCTCAATGTATGAGTTAATTATATGAAACTGTGAGTAAAGACAGATTGGGTGGATTCCTTTCCGACATAATAAGACATATGCATGCATCATACTTCATTTCTATTTTTTGCTGAGCATTAGGCTCATGGTTGTCTCATGATGTAGGTACACACTTATCGAAGAGAGCAATAGTGGATGATGGACTTGGCAGTGAGATTATGCTAGTTAAATGAAGTGGTAACGACAGGTAAATGGGGGTGTTGTTTTTAATAAGTAAAATTGTATATTTAAATGTTTTCTTGTTTTCGAAAAACAAATGTTTTCAAGGAAGGTCTTCCGTCGTGTTTTGTTGTGCTGTATTTCAAAATTTTAAATTTTATGGGAAAATGAGTCGTGTCGTTACAAGGTCAACTACTGCACCAAAATTGTCACTTCCAACTGAAATTGGAAAATTTAGCATCTACTGTGATGCATCAAAGATAAAACTAGGATGTGTACTTATGCAAGAAGATAAGGTAATTGCGTACGCATCAAGGCAACTGAAGGATTATGAACAAAACTACCCAACGTATGACCTAGAACTTGCTGCAGTGGTGTTTACACTTAAGATATGGAGACACTACCTATATGGACAACCCTGCAAAATATTCACAGATCATAAGATCTTAAAGTACATTTTCACACAAAGGAGTTAATGAGGTCAAGACGGTGGCTAGAACTAGTGAAAGACTACAACTATGAAATCAAGTACCATCCTAGGAAGGCTAATGTAATAGCTGATATCTTAAGTCGCAAGTCTAATTGGATGGATCTACCTACAACACTTCAATATGAAATTCAAAAGTTGGGATTGGAAGAAATGACTACATAGGTAGCAGCAATATTGTCAGCTACAACCTTATAACCTACGCTACTAGAAAGAATAAAAGAAGTACAAGGCGAAGATATAAGATGTATAAAACATAGGATGGGCAAAAAACCAATTGATGCTCAAGAATTTCCTCTCTCTAAGGATGAGATAGTTAAATTTCAGGGTAGATAGTATGTGCCTAAGGATCCGCAGTTGCATAAAGAAAATTCGTCTGAAGCGCCTACTACATCAGTACATCCTAGAAGTACTAGAATGTATAGAGACCTAAAGCAACATTATGGATGGTCGAACCTTAAAATAGATGTTGCCAAACATGTAAAACTTTGTCTCATATGCCAACAGATTAAGGTAGAACATCATAAACCATATGGAACCCTACAATCCTCGCCTGTTCCAATATGAAAATGGGAACATATATCAATGGATTTTGTGATTGGTCTACCAAGAACGTTGAAAGGCTTTGATGCCATATGGGTAATTGTGGATAGATTGAAAATTTTTTCCCACTTCTTGCCGACAAGAACAAATTATTCTATGGATGAATATGTTGAATTATACATTTAGAAAATAGTTTGACTTCATGGGATTCCTAAATCTATAGTGTTTGATCATGATCCAAGATAAACCTCAAATTTTTGGAAAACTCTACACAAAGCTATGGGAACAAAGCTGTTGTTTAGCACAACTTTCCACCCTCAGACTTACGGGCTAACTAAAAGAGTCATTTAGACAATAGAAGATAGGCTATGGGCTTGCATATTGGAATTTCAAGGTAGTTGGAGCTACCCATAGTAGAATTCATGTACAACAATAGTTATCAGGCCACAATCAGAAAGACACTGTATGAAGCTTTATACGGAAGAAGATGTAGATCCCCACTTTATTGGGATGAAGTGGGTGAAGCTCCGACGGTTGGCCCTTAAATTATATAGCAGACAATTGAAATGGTGACATTTATCAAGCAAAGAATATTAACCGCCCAAAGCCGACAGAAAAGTTACGCGAATCTTTGTCGGAAGGAGCTGGAATTTAGAAAAGGTGTAAGGACCCGGATTATGTGAAATTTAAAACTTTTATAAACCTCTTTTTAAAACAATATCAAAGTGCGAAACCGGATCATTACCGACCCTTTGTAAAACTCCTTATGAAAGTCCGAATAATAAAGTGCGGAAGCATTATAAAATCATTTATTCAAAGCGTTGCAGAAGCATAAATAATTTAATGAAAGAAACTAAACAATTAAATTCAAAACAGTAAAACTTAATTGAAATACAATTGTGCTCCCTTTTAATATCTTTATGCCTGGCTAGCCACGAGTCCTGCGCGTGCAAATCCCTCATCCCTGCGTTATTATATGTTCATCATTGTACCTACACCGCAAGTAAAACGTGAGCCTAATGACCCAGTAATGAAAAGGGTTAATGCAATATGAAATGCCTCTCTTTAGTCATTTTGGAATGAGGGCCACCCAAACCAATCTTTTCATTAAGTCGTTGGTTCTTTGGTTCTTTACTCATACATCGAGCTGGAGATTGGAAGACCCGTATGAGATGGTATAGTTGACATATCTAACCTCCTATGGGAAACTAGGTCCCCATTCCCTACGAGGTAGGGGGCATTTCCTAGCTACCAGACTAGATCCGACTACCCATCCGCCTCCCAACTCCATTTTCTTCTTTTTTCATTTTCATCGTTTTACCTCACATAATGCACGTGTGAGTACCACCACCAAGGTGGCACTCCCTATAGGTTTTCTATTAGCATGATGCAAGACCATACATTCTCAACCTAACATGATGCATGATGCATTATAACGTAACATTAACAGTAATTGAATTGCGCATATAAAAGAAAGTAATTAAATAGCTGAAATCGAAAGCGCATAGAAATGAAGACAAACAATCATTGAATAACGCACTGAAGGAAGATATCCAGTAATTGAAGATGACAAGGATTTAAGCAAAGAACATAACAGAACAACTACGTTAATAACAAGGGCATGCATGAACGTATATATATATCGCCATCATAAACGAAACAGAAGTCGGAACATATTGTTAACTAACATGCTAGTTATCCTAGTTCGCATGCTCCAGTAGAATTAGAATTATCATTCTAGTTAGTTATCCTTATTAATTTACATGCTCAAGGAGAATTACAATTATCTTTCTAGTTAGTTATCCTAATTAATGTACATGCTCAAGGAGAATTACAATTATTGTTCTTAGTTATCCTAGTAATTTAACATGCTCGAATTTAGTGGGGTCTAGTGTGATAAACATGATTTTATTCTAATTTATTCATGCATGCTCAGCTTCAGTAAACTATAATTTATAATTAAGACAAAGGAAACAACAACAAGGAAAGATAGAAACATATATTCACATAGTCAATGGAACTCTTGGTTCGTTCACGTTTAGCTCATTCCTCTTTTATCTTCTCTATTATTCTCTAATAAAGTAAAGCATCAATTGTAGAAGTACAGTAAATGAAATTGCGGTAAAGGATAATATACAGAATATCAACAAAGGAGAATTTACATGCAAATATAATTTAGTTGGTGATCCTAGTTCATTTCATGCTCAAGAAAGAGTGATGATTAAACAATCTTTTACTATAATTAAATTGAACATGCTTTTAATAGTTTAATGGATTAAACATGCATAGCTAGTTAATTAAGCCTGCTTGACTAGTCATATTCAAGTCTCGTTAATTACTAGTTAATTCACTCTAGTTAGTTACATACTCAATGTCCAATTAATTACTCTAGTTAATTAACATGCTCAACTAATAACTTAACATGCTCAACTAGTTAGGTAATTAACATGCTCAAAGATTAATTATTAATTAAACAACTAGCTAAGTCAATCAAATATGCTTACATAATAATTAACATGCTTAAGTTAATTAACATATTTGGGTTGATTAACATACATAAGTCTAATTATAAACACCGGTTAATCAGTTCACTTGTTTAGGTTAACTAATTAGTTCACATGCTTAGGTCAAGTGGTTGATTAATTAAACTACGATAGATTGATTAACATGCTCAAAGAAGTTTACAAGTTAAACATGCTTCTATTTAATTAATTAAACATACTCAAGTTAATTAAACGTGCTCAAGGAAGTAATTAATCACTATTAATTAAACCACTAATTAATCTAGATAATTAAACATGGCCATACAATGGTTACACTAATTAATTAACTGTACATATTCAGAATTATGGAAATGAAATTATAGAACAATATATACAGAACAATATACGCATAGAACCACAAAATGATAATAGATAGCAAGTAATTAATAAAGAACAGAACAGTTAAGGGGTCTCTTAGCTCATCCATACTCCTCAGTTCATCATTCTACACCCCTCGTTCAGTGCCCTATCTTCATTCGTTATCTAACAACTATCAGTAAAGAAGTCTACATTATTAGCAAAGGAAATAATAACAGAATATCATCCAAGAAATAACAGCGGCAGATGTAATATCCCGATTTTATAATAGAATTAAACAATTAATTGAGTATTATTGAGAAGTTATTTGGAAAACCAAATGGAAGAAAGTGAATTGGACTGATAACGATCATCGAATAATTTCATAATAAATCGAGAATTAGAAACAAGTTGAAAATTATTTAAGAATTTAATTAAATGTGAATTTAATGGATGGATTTACCTAATGAAAGGATTGTGGAAAGTAGGGGGAAAAGTTGAAAAGTGAAATTTTAAATTAACAATTGATTTGTTTTGAAATAGAAAAGAAATAAAATAAAATAAAATAAAAATACAAATAAAAAACAAAACAGCAGCTCCAAAGAGCTGGTGTAAAAATTGAACAAAAACACAACAAAGGGGAGAAAAACAGGGGAGAGAAGAGAGAGAGGGCCGAGTCGAGTTCAGCCGAAGACTTGCGACGGTGAAGCTCGCGTGGGTGGACGGCGCACAGGCTGCGCCGGTGAGCACGGTGCGGGGCGGTGTAGCGGTCTCCGAGCGACGGGTTTGGAGATCTAGGGCTCGGTTTGCAGGACTCGAGCTGGGTCGGTCAAAATCGCGTGCTGCCGACACGCTGCCATGGTAAGTCAGTCGTCTTGGTCTATAAATATTGCCTCCTTGATGTACGATTTACTGGATGTGTTATTGGACAAGTTAATGCTTTAGGCAGGGAGATGGTTGCTGAGTCCTCTGTGGACCTCGTCCTGTCCGCGGATCAACAGCACGGTTTTAGTAGCTATTACGTGTTATAGGTGGAACTTTATGGTTTTAGGTGTCTGTCTCCAACCACTCAGAGACTCTTTCATGCTTTAAATTCCAATAGCTGAATTGGGATTAGGGGAGAGGCCGAGAGAGTGCTGGAGTGAATTCTTTGTTTTTTTTTTCAGTGGCTGAAGTAGGACTAAGTGCTGCTGCGTTCTCATCTGTTGGGAATCATGAGGTAAGGAATTGTAGGTTTGACATCTAAAGCCCTACCCACAAGTATAGGTTGTAAGTATTTGTGTATTGCTTGTTTCTTTTTCTTAATTATGTATTCTTTGCTTGTCTTTAATGTTGAATTCTTGATTGAATACACTCTTTTGTTGATTTCATTCTCTTATTGAGTTCTTATAGCTAGTTTAGTGATTGCTTTTATTGTATGCAACTCCATTTGGAATTTGGGACTCATTAGGTTAGCTTTGAACTGAAATTATATAGATTTCTCACCTTTAGTATTTGTGTTTCAATTCTTGCATCTTCTTTAGTAGTTGTGCTTCAATTCATGTATTTGCATGTGATAATACGTTGTTAAATTAATTTGATATTCTAGTTATTGAAAGCACGTTATTAATCTAAGTGAAGCAGGACATATCTCTAGCTAATTTCACTTCAAGAATGACAAACTGAGTTAATTCACTAGTTCCTTAGCTTCAATTTAGATATGATAATTCTATGGTCTATTTAGTTTAATTAAACATGCCAAATTGCATAATTGGTTTAGTTTTAATTCGAGCACAAAGATTTAGTAATTTGCTTAGTTGAACTCAAACATGCTAAATGGTATAATTTGCTTAGTTAGCATGAAAATCGTAGTAGATTGTTTAATTTGTCAATGTGTTTAGTTTCAACTTAATTATAACTTGTTAAACTGCTTAGTTTTAAATTAAGCATAAAAATGGTTGTAACTTGTTAATTTGCTAGATTTTAAAATAAGCATGAAGACTATAGTAACTAATTTGCTTAGTTTTAATTCAAATGTAATTATCAAGCACGATGATTGTATAAATTTTTTTAATTGTGAGTCAAGCATGAAAATTGTATTAATTTGCTTAATCTAAGGTCCTAGGTTACTATAATAAAAATGGAGTAATTACACTTTGTAGTTAATCCTAAATGTGATTGTATTTCGACTCATTTAGTTACTGTTGTGAAATGCTTGTTTGCCAAATTCTTTGATGTTAGCAATGAATGTTAGGGTGATTTGCTAGAGTTAAGGGTTGATGTTCATGGTCTTAGAAACCCTTAGGAAATACCACAATTGGGTTGGTATTCATGAGATGAGATAAAATGATTAATAATGAATGTAAGGGAATTAGTGACCGGGTAAATGGTTCGGATCTAAACGGTAGACTCGAGAAACCAACTTTAAGATCTTCCCATCCATGGGATAGATAAGCTTGTCTACTATAGGGTTTTGGATGCCGAGTTTTCCCTCATTTGCCTATAGGGTGTCCTAATCTCCCAACTCGATCCACGAGTTTAAAAGATGTAACAGTGAGTATAGAACGGTTGGGCGGATTCCTTTCCGACATAATCAGTTAGAGGCATTTGTTGTGCTTTGTTGTTTGTTTTCCAATTCCTTATTAAGCCTTTTTAGGCTTACAGTGTCTACTTGTGGTGTAGATGATTCTAAAGAGTTGATTGATCCGGGAGCGGAGGAGGAAGCGTTTCCCGTGGAGGTGGTGAGCTATCCGGCGAAGTAGACATGTGTGGCTGTGGCTCTCCAATGGAATTTATGTTTTAGGAAGTTTTATTTAAATTCCAAACTTGGTTTGTAAAACTAATGATTCTGTTTCCGCGTTTAACTCTGATGAAGTTTTTTTATGAAGTGATTTTGATTATTGCTCTATTTAATTAAAAGAAAAATTTTATTCCTCAAAATTTTAAGTAAAGAAAAAGAGTTTTAAATTGACGGGTCGTCACAGTAGATCAACCAGGGGGCTATCATCAACTACAAATATCAACTAACAGTTAACTAACAGCAGTAACAATAAAGAAATCACAGAGCACTCACGCACACTACTTGCGGTGTAGGGTCTCTAAATGGCCAAAATACCCCTATTTCCTTACCTCAAAGCGTTCACGCGTTAGCACTTATTCGTTATTCTGCCTTGTCTTTATGTACCTTCACAATTAAAACATTACAACGTATAAATGAATCGTATTCTAACTTGTACAAATTCTAAGAACTTCTTCGACGCCCAAATGAAATATAACCTATCTTAATTTGAACTATCAACAGGATATCAATCTATCAAGTAAAATTGTAATATCCCGCATTTTTATATTGTAATTTCAAAATGATAAATTAGAAAATAATTGTGGATATTCGAATTTGTCGAATAAATTATCGGGATATTATGTTTTATAATATGAGATTAAATAAAGTGGGATTCAAGTAAGGGCAATGAAACCAATTGGGTTAAATTACCCTAATGACCTTCGGCCATTTAAATGAAAGAAGAGAGAGAGGGAGAGAGGGAACGAGCGAGAGAGGCAGGGAGAACGCGAGGAAGATCCCGACGGGCGATCTTTGGGCGTCGGAGCTCGGGCGACAACGGCGACAGATGCTCGGTGCTGGGCTCCGCCGGTGTGCTGCTGGTCGCGGCTCGGGGAAACGGCGAGTCGCCGCTGTTAGGGCTCGGGAATGGAATCCCGACGGGGCTACGAATTACCGCCTCTGGTGAGTCCTTTGTTTGTTCAGTAATTCTTCCCTTGGTATTCTGTCTTGGACGAACTAGGGCTGAATGGCTGCGTCGATTGGTGATGGCAGGGACAAAATTGGCCGATTGTGTGCAGGGGATGACTTGGTTCGGTGGATAGGTTAGTTCGGGATTAGTTTCGTTGGTTCACAACTAAATTGGTTTAACCAATTAATTAGCTGGCAGGAGTCCTCCACGCGGCAGCTCTTCTGTAAACGGTGTGAGTTCTCTAGCGGTGTACGTTTCTTCTTTCTCCTTCGGTGTACGCCTCTGCCACTGGTTATAACGGAACGCAGGCAGGCTCTGGGTATTCTGGAAAGTTAGAAGTGGAAGACTTCCTCTCGGGTGTGCTCTCTGTGATCCTCTCGGGTGTGCTATCTGAGAAAAGGGGTCGAGAGCAGTTTATGAGCAGTGAAGAGAATTACTCCTTCAGGTAATGCTTTCTCTGTTACCTTGGCATGCTTCTATTCATGAAGTGTTGGATGTCCTCTGTTATTTGGATTTAATTGTCTGTAGAGAATATTGAATGATTGAAGGGTTGATAGCCTTTGTTGAATAATCTGTTGTTGTGTTGGTCAAGGATTGACAGTGAAGAATTGTTGGAGAGGATGTTAAGGCCGATGCTGTGAAGGGTGAGGTCTGCAGGTAATGGGCTTCCTTGCTCTTTGATTTTGTCTCTGGTGTTGAAGATCTAGGTGAAGCTCTGTTAATATTCTGTGAAATATCCTGTTGAAAATGGTCTTGTTCATGGTCGGGTTCTGTCAAGGGATAATACTGGCTACTGTTTAGTTATTGGATTTTGTTTGGATGTGTTAACGTGAAGCATATTCATGAAGATGTGTACATATGGGTTGTGAACTGCTCTGTTCATGTGAGAGTGATATTGAAGGCTTGCTACTGTTGGTGTTGGTTGTCTTTGGATTTATACTCTTGTTGATTGTTGAATACACATATAGATTCAACTATGACTACTTATGCCTTGGATAACATGTTGTGGGTTGCGATAGATGATGAAATGCATTTTGTGTTAATATCTTCTATCGTGTTGTTTTGACTATTGTCGACTGGATTTGGTTGGTCGTTAAATATATGGATGATGCCCTCCATTAAATGATACTCTAATAAGTACACTAAATAGGCATTAAATATGGATTGTTATTAAGTATTCTTGATTGGTAAATTGCCTCTTGAATTGAAATGCATATATTGTGCATATTGACCATTATTGGCTATGAAAGATGGATTCATGATAAAATAATATTCGGGTTTGTAAAGTTAATTTAACCAAACAGATTGATGGAATGAGCAACATTATAAGGTTTGCTATTCCGTTGTCCATGTGCAGATTGTGCCATGTGCAGATTGTGAAATGTAAAGTTAATAATACGTGAATTTAATGGTTTAGGTACTAACGAGAAAAGAATAGAGTATTAAACACGCCACGGACGCCAAGTAAGTGATACGCATGTGCTTTGGTTTTCGGACCCTACATCGCAAGATATAGGAGATATGTTTCGTTGTTTATAGTATTAAATAGCATGTGTCGGTGTTTACAGTTTTAAATAGCACGTTTTATTGTTTACAATTTTTATAAGCATGAATTGTATGTTGGTTGCGCTATTAGATTCCTCGAGTAGAGAATGTATGCATTCACGAGCATCACGCATTATAGTTTTCCAAAAAGATACGAAAATGACTTTTAAGCAAGGTTTTGGAAAGAAAGAAACAAAGAAGAAGCAAAATGATTACGAAATGATTGAAAGGAAAATAGAGAAGAAACGAAACGTTTACAAAATGTTAAAAAGGAAACAAATAAGAAATGAAACATTTACGAAATGTTAAAAGGAAAGAAAGAAGAAACGAAACAATTACGAAACAATAATGAACGTAAATGGTGTGATGAGATGTGAGGTTGGGTTAGCCACTCCTCATCGTCAAGTTTAGACATCTCCAACGCCTTTCAAGATAAAGTAAAATAACGATCAAGTAAAGAAATGAACAGTAAAGTAAAGTTAAGATAAAACAGAGTTAAGATCAAGAAAATAAAAGAAAGAAAGTAAGAAACAGTAAAAGAAAACGAAAAGAGATTTAAAAGTTGCATGACATGTGCATCATACCTTTTAGTTTATATCACTTACTGAGCATTAGGCTCATTAGTTAAGTCTTGCGATGTAGGTACACGCATAGAAGAACAGGTTAAGAAGCAGTTGATGAAGGTATTGCACGCGCGGATCTTGTGGCTGACTGGGCTAAAGAATTAAAGGGAATTTAATTGTAAAAGGGTTGTAAATTATTTAATATTGTTTAATGTTATATTTTAATTCCGTTGCATTTTCATAAAAATGATTTTTATTACTTCTGCTAAAATTGATAAATGTTTTAAGTAAAGAGTTTTAATGATCGGGTTTTATAAAAGGAAAATACTCTGATGTTTTTATAAAAAGAAAAGTTTTAAATTTACATGATTTTCAAAGTAAATAAAATCGGGACGTTACAAAAATACTTAACTTAGATCTCACAATTCCATAGTTAACCCAATTGTAGATTATATTCATGCTTCAATCATGCAAGAACAATGCCAACAATCATCCAACTATTTGATTTGGAGCATCAGTTTAACATTTCCTACTTCCAACAAAAATCCATTCATAATGTACACTTAACATGTTTCAAATCAATAACAACACATAATATATTCATTCCAAATAGAATCACCGAATCCAACAACATTCCATATCACAGTACTAATCCAATCCCAACAAAATATATTTAAGCAAGAGTATCAATTACAGGGCTCACTACAAGGAAACAACCTTTCATCAATAATCAACCAAGTCCAACAAGTTATGAATCACGGGTTACAAGCCACATGTTCCACTCATCAATTCCTAATGTATGGCTGCAACGATAATTGCTAATAATGGCATAATACACTTTACAGCGGGCAATCAATATTATTTCCAAATCAATAGCAGTGCATTACAACTACCACTCATCCAGATAATCTTTGCAACTGAATAGGTTACTAACCCATAATAGAACAGAGAGCAAACATCCAAAGTCCATAAAACAGAGGAGGAAATGTGCATTACCTAAGGGGTCACAAGGACCCGAGAAGAAAACTGTCAACTGCCCCTTTTCTCTGTAAATTTCTCTCAGCCAGGGCTCTCCTCTAGAGAACATTAGCCTCACTTCTCTGTCTCTCCCTCTGTCTAAATCTCTCTCTCAGCACAACTCCCACTCATTGACCCTTCTTCTAACAATTCACCTGACAACGTCCCTGTCCAGCTTTATGGAGTTACCCACGCCCCTTGATTTCATTCAACTTTTCAGAGGCTGTCCACCACATGTGGGTACAAATTCCAAGCTGGAAGAGAGTACAGGGTTATCTGCTCAGCAAACAACGAGTCACCAGAACCGGTCAAGTCGGACCAGATCACACCCGGGTCGGAGCACTCGTCCGCGAACACCCTGCTACAGCGAGCTCGCCGAATTCCATCCCTACAACACCCCCCAGCCAACACCTGATCAACAGAATGCAAAGGAGGACGAAAACCCAATCAAACGTACCTCGAATCGTCACCGAAAACCACACCAACAGGAGCTCTGATTCTGAGCCCTAGCCGCGACCCGCGCCGCTGCATCCTCTCGCCAGACATCGGACAACTTCGTACCGACGTTGCAGCAGCCGTCCCAAGCTCATCTATCTTCTCCGCAATCTCCCCCACTCGTCTCTCTCACGCATCTCCCTCGACGTCTCTCACTCTCTCCTTCGCGAAATGGCCGAAGGCCAGTACAAAACTCCTTCCTCTTCTTTATTTTTTGGACTGAAAATTAAATGGCGTGAACCAATGGTGTGAACTGGACTAGGAAGCTCAAGCCGGTTTAGCAGTGAACCGGTTCATCCCCTCCCATTATCATTTAATTCAATTCATTCAACCTATTTAATCTCTTTGATATTTAATTCCAAATAACTCACTCAATCCCAAAATTCTCACTTCATTTTCTTCTTTAGATCTAAGAACTGGGCCACACAATTTAATCTGGATCGAGTAGAACCAAACTGACTCAGTCCATATTTCTCCCTAATTATTATTTAATAAATTCCTATAAATTATAATCTAACGGTTATGCCTTGATAATATCCCGATAATTATCCAAATAATCCAAATACCCTCGATTACTTTCCAATTAGCCTTATTAAATTTCCAATATAAAAAGTTTGGGTATTACAAAAGGAGATTGGATATTCCTAAAAGTTTAACCCTTTAAAAGAGTTATAAGGTTTGGAAAAAGAGAAAAGCTCAGTCCAAGATTTATTGGTCCCTTCCAAATCACGGAAAAGATAGGAAAGAATGCCTATAAACTTGAATTGCCCTCATCCATGGAAGGAATTCATAACACGTTCCATATGTCGCTAAAGAAATGCCTTCAAGATCCGTCCCAAGTATTGGAACTAAGTGATATTGATGTCCAGCCTCCACACTAAGTTATGAAGTAAGACACGTAAAACGTTTTGGATTTTAGGATAAAGGAGCTAAGACACAAGTGTATACCATTAGTAAAGGTATTATGGCACAATCACGCAGCTAAAAAAGCAACTTGGGAAAAAGAAAAGGATGTGAAGACAAATATCCGGAACTATTTATGGAAGAATACTAAGGAAAGATTTAATCTAGACATGTTGTGAAAATGTAAAAGGGCAAAGTTGAAGGATAATCTCTTAGAAAATCCTAAATGGATTTGGAAGTTGGAAAAATTTTGAGGACAAAATTATTTGAAGTGGGGGAGAATGTAACACCCCAAGGGTTGCCTTCATTTTAATGGTTTATGAAATGATGAATTTTTATTTCAGAAGTCAAAAATGGACTAATATGATTGGAAATATTGAAGAACATGCTAAAAGAATAAGGAAAAGCATAACCTATTGGCTGGTGTATTACCTTAACTAAAAAGAATGGCATCGTGTTAAGAGAGGAAGGCACAGAAAGATGTCAGCAGAAGCAAATTGATCTACAGAAGGCTATTTACACAATCCATACGGGGTTGTTTTGGACAAATAAGGGAGTGAGGTTGAGGGAATGATGGACAACCGTTAGATAAGGTTAGTGAACGACTGAGATCAAAGATGGAGTGAGGCGTTAGGGCACAAGAGTGAGATTAAGTGAGGATAAAATATGGATCGTAGGATTTAATAGTAGATGGAAATAATAGCAGTTGGATTTGGGCAACTAGTTAAAAAGATGCTCCCACTGGAATGATGCCTCATGGGAGAAAGTAAAAGATTCTTTGCAAAAAGGATAGGGACAGTCAAATCAAAGGTTCACATGAGATAAGGACCGTTAGATTAATATAAAGATGTCTCGCAAGAGAGAAAAAGATTCCTTGCAGAAGGGATAGGAACCGTCAGATCAAAGGATCGAATGAAATGAGGACCATTAGATTAGGTAAAAGATGCTCCCGCACACGGGAAAGATTCCTTTTAGATAGAAAAAAAATCCACAATTCAAGCTAAGCGATGTTGTTTTTGGTTATGTGGATTGCGTTGAACAGTTGACATGTGAAAGAGTAAGCATTCTCAGATAGAAACACATCTGCGATTCAAGTTAAGTGATTTCGTTTTTGGTTATGTCGACTACGTTGAATAGTTGACCCATAGAAGAGTTAACATCCATGGATAGAAACCCATCCATAGTAAATGATAAATGATGGCATTTTGGATAAGAGGACTACATTGAACAATGGATATGCAAAAGAGTAAGCATCCACAATAGAAATGCATCCATGATAGAAGTTAAACGAAGTTGTTTTAGATGAAAAATGTGCAAGAAATACTGGACCTAGGGTAGTAAACGTCTCCGCAGACAAAAACGCGTTCATGAAAAAATAGATAATAACACTGTTAAGCAACACCAAAATTTAAGCCATTCCACATTAGACACCTAGATCAATCAACCACTTATGAGAGGGAGTTGATGGCCACCAAGTTCCTAGACTATGGGGCTGTCATGAATAGATTCAGATGCGTAAGTTAGTGGGAAAACTTGTTGGCCAAGTTTTCAAAACTTGATGGCCGCATGCAGCTTATAAGGCAGTGGCTTTCTGTTGGAATGTTAGTTTAATTGGAAGTGCAACCATTGATGTCAAAATTCGTGGAAGAAATAGAAGAGGGTGTGAGAGCCACGAGCAAGTGTCCAACATTGGTTAGAGACGAAAAATAGGTAAATGACTCTACATGTGTATGGCCTCACGACCTACATCACAGAATGCTAGGATTAGATAGGGCTAGAAACTATTACTTTAATGTAAATGTTGCAATGTTGAATGATGTATCTTCATGAATCTATCTTAGAATGTGTATTGCATGTACAGTCATGGTATGCATCAACATGCATCACAAAAAATGAATTTCAAAAAGAAAATGCTACTAATTTATGCATGAGTTTTCATTACGAAGATAGAACCAAAGAAAAAAAAATGATACGTAAAGGATTATGAAGGTGGGATTGAATCGGTTGTCCCGAGAGGCTGACCAAATAGTGCCATCTCCCATTAAGTTGATTAAGCTGTGCTAAGAGGTGGACCAAATGGTGCTTACTCCCTCCAACAGTGCTCTTATAATCAAAGGAAAAGTGAAAAAAAAAGATGGAAAGGAAATGACAATTTTTACAAGTTCATTTTTCTCAAAGTTGCATACGGTTTTTAAAAGTTGCATGCATGATACACCTTAGAGGTCTTATGTTTTCTTGTATGTTTGTGCCTTTGCATGAACAGTTCAATTATGTTAATGATGGAAAAATAGAAGTAGATAACAGTTTAATGATTTCATGTTTTCAAATGAAATATGGATCTGCATGTCACGAATATGTTATGTAAATGGTAAAAAATGTAATTGGTCACTTATTAAGCTTTAGGCTCATAGATGAGTTCTGTGATGTAGGAGAAGCATATGATGAGATATTATATAATGATTGATGTGGTCAATACTGATATTGATGAAGTACTGCGATGGGAGGAAGCGTGGCTTGATGCAATTGCACTAACGGGAGGAGGATGGCATATAAAAGGATTTTTTTAATTTAGGAACCAAAATTAACATTTGGGTATATGATTAAATGATTGATTACTGTGATGGATATTGAATTGAACTAGTGATAGTTTAAGTTGATTAAAGAAAAAGATTTCTTTTTAAATGGACTTTATTAAATGGTGAAAGGTTAGAATTAAAGGTTTATTTGGATCATGTTTGATCGAAATGTTAAGTTACTTTTGAGTTTAAACTGCTCCTATTTTTTGTGATAGTTTCTGTTGTTAAAGAAAAACAGTTTTTTCTTAATAAATGGACCTTATTTGACTGTGAATATTTTGAATTGTTACTGTTGAATTTAAATTGAGTTGAATTGAGAAACCTTGTGATTGGGATTAAAAAGGGATTTGGGAAAAAAAAATGTGAAATGTATTTTCAAAGGTAAAATGAAAAAGTATTCTAATGTTGATATAAAAATGTATTTGTGGATTTCAAAAAAGTAATGACAAAGTCTTCTCTATAGAATGTATGTACAAAAAATAATGTAAAATGTAAAAGAAAAAGAGTCACACTGGGGTGTCATAGAATCGATAGACCTACACCCTTGCTCAGTCGACTGAAAGGTGGAAGTCCATAGTGAAGGGTTAGAAGACCTGCTGCAACCCAAGTTGGAGTGGCTTCTTTGTTGGAGTCCATTTGAAGTTAAAAGGTGCAATCATAGCACCTTTTTGAACTAGCTTGTAATTGTTCATGCGTAATTTCTTTGTGTGAGCAAATTTGATTTTGATTTTTGGAGGTTTACTTGTACACATTTAAAAGGTGCATGATTCAAATTTTGTGCAATTTGGACAAGAAATGATTGACTTGTGGTTATTCCTTTTTCAGACTTAAAACTGCCATATTGATACCCTTATGGGCAGTCATCTTTGCATTTGTATATCTCCATCTGCAGTTGGAATTTTTGCATGATTTTTAGAAAGTATTCTCCTATCTTGTGAAAGTTATTGTGGTTCAAATTTCATGTTGATTGGATAACAAATGAGTAAGTTGCACAATCTGGAAATTGGTATTCGATTCTCTAGCCGTGGTAACTACCAGCTTCAAGGGTTTCTTCCAAGGTTCGCACCCTTTGGTGCATCATTATTTAAGTTATATAGTTTAGACGAACCATATTTTAAGAAAGCTATTCAGTTATTTTATGCTAATATGGTGTATTTTCCACAACCATTGAAACTATGCAGTTATGTATATGGAAAGAAGATCACATTGACTACTCACGACATTAATATGTTGTTAGATTTTGAGTTAGGAAATGATGGTGAGGATTATTACAATACCTCGAAGGATTCTGAAATTTTCAGTCATGATCAAAGAATTGAGTTCTTTCAACAAGTTCTTAAAAACCCAAATGTTTAAGAATATTTCAAACCTACAGCAAAGGATCTTAATGTGCATGCTCAAATTATCGAATCCAATCTCACTTATAACCTTTTACCTAGATATGGTCATCGACATAACGTGATGATGGACTATGAGTCCATTCTACTATTAATCAAGTTTCCAAGGTTAGCATAAAGAAATTTAAGGTCAAGCATAGGTGGAAGTCCAAAGACAATTGTCGAATATTGATGGACTTTCCAAAAATTGTCTTCTTTCTGACCTTTGACAAGTGTTTGACTACTTTGATATTCCAAACGATGTTATTTGAAAAGAGTGCTTCATAAAGAGTTTAGCTGACTTCTTAAGATTTATAGAATGAGTTGGATCGCTAAATTTGGACTTCATGTGCTATGTCAAAAGCCCATGAAACCGAGAGCAAAGATTAAGGAAAGTCAAAGTGTCCAAACTTGGAGATCAAGGAAATCTCTATATGGAAACCATCCAAGTGGCTGAGCACCAACATAGATTAGCTACCAAATAATATCTAGACTTGGAGAAGAAAAAAGGAAGATATTAATTAAATATTCGTTTAGTTAGTTTCTATTAAGTACAAAATCAGACAACTTATTCTATGAGCTGATTATGGTTATTATTGCTTAATTAGTTTACTATTATTTTATAGTTTGTAATTGGCTATTTAAAGCCACCCTATGTAATTGTTCAAGGGAGTTGAATTGGATAATAGAAAAGCTTTGGCTTCATTTTGAAATTGGAGTGATTCATTTTTCAAACTTTGGTGAGTTATATCCAAAGTTTCCCCTCGTGTGCATTATATCATGGGATTAAGGTTACTTGTAACTTGGGTAACCTTTCTTATTGGCATCCACATTCTTCATCCTTGGAGGGAGAGTGTGTGAAGTGGTGTCCAACTTTCTAAAGGCGTGTCATCGACAAATCATCCATATGGGAGCATTCGTCATGTTACTTTCTAATTATGGCGACCTAATTTCTATAAAGTATATTTCTTAATCCATTCCTGATATTTATGTGATTCTTGAAGGGTTCTTTTGTTATCTTATTCAAGAAAGCGTGGTCAAAATTTTAGCTCAAAAGCTTCGAAAACAAAGGAGTTACAATCTTCAAAAGTTAGACTTTCCATAATTGAAATAGCAGAAAATTAAGGAAAGTAGGATAGGTCAACCAGCTCAACCACTAGCTTAACCGCTTACTCGACCAAATCTCAAGGGTCGCCTATAACACCCCGACTTTTTAAGTTGGAGAATTATCGGGGTATTACCAAGGGCATGTTCGGACCGTTAAGCCCAAGAGTAGTTCTGTCAATGTTTTCCCCGTATACGTAATGTAATCAAGTGACGGAGTAGTCAGGATATTACGTTGTGTAACATGTCATTCTATGATGTGTATTTACGGAAAAAATGTTATGGGATAGGAGTTAAGTGAGAAAAACGTGAGGAACGCTGTCTAGGGCGTTTAGGATGCTTGCGGACGACACAACTCGTCCGCACATGCATTTCACGCAGCGGCCCGAGCTTTGAATGACTCAGGATGCAATATCTCGTCCTGACTTCACTGTGCTGTGAAGTCGTGGACCTGGTACGAACGGTGCGGACGAGGGGAGCTGTGTCTGCATCGAATCTATTCTAATCCTGGATAGTTTCGGACGAGTCCAGACAACTGCGGACGTGGGGAGACAACGTCCGATTTGACTCTGTCCGATTTTAGGACACTTTCAGACTATGCGAGGACGCCAGGTGCGGACGCGATTTGGCATTCGAATGATACTTGTGGACGGTACGAACAGGATGAGGACGCCAGTTCTCTGAGCATGTTTAGTTAACTAAAGTAACTAGTTAACTAGGGAAATTAACTAGATGTGAGTATGTTAATTAACTTAATAGAGCATGCTTAACTAGAGTAGTCACTTAGTCATTAAATAACTAATTAGAGCATGCTTAACTAGTGACTTAACTAACAAGTGTTAATTACTTCAGTGAGCATGTTAATTAATCAAATTAATCAACTAGCCATTAAATAACTAATCGAGCATGTTCATTAATATGTAACTAACTGGAACGAGCATGTCAAATCAACTAGAGTGATTAACTAAACATGCATGTTAATTAATTAACTTAACTAGAACAATTAGCACGTTCACTTACATAAGCATAGTTAATTAGCTGGACTTATAAGCCTTATTAATTAGAGCATGTTAATCACTAGAATAATTAGCACACTTAATTGACTAACTAGCATGCTAATTAACTATTAATCTTGAGCATGCAACTTATCTAGGATAACCAACTAGAATAATTATCTTATCTTCTTGAGCATGCAAATTAATTTAGACAACTAACTAAAATGATAATCCTACTTAAGCATGTAATGAACTAGGTTAGTATTAACAGGTTATTCTTCCTTGTTAATATACTGTGTATTTCTCTTTACCGTGTGTATTTCTCTTTACTGTGTGTATTCCTCTTTACCATAATTTCCTTTAATATAGTTATAATGCCTATCGCTGCAATTTCCTTTACCCTACTTTACTTTAATTGAAATTAATAGAGATGCTTCACTTTATGAGAAAAGAATGGAGAAGATTAAAGAAGAATGAACTAAGTAGGAATGGACTAAGAATTTCAATGACTATGCGAGTGGATGTTTTTATATTTCCTTGTTATTTTCTTCTTGGTATTGCTTATAATCCTGCTTATAATTACTTGTTCTCAGCATGTTATTGTCTACAAAACCCGAGTATGATCATTTAACTAGGATAAAAGCATGTAATCAACCCTTGAGCATGTAATTAACTAGGGTGAATTAATTAGTAAGTACCTAGATTCAAACATGACTAGTCAAGCATGTTCAATTAACTAGCTATGTATGTTAATCCATTAAAATATGTTTAATGAATTATAGTAAAAGGCATGTTTAAATCATCTAGAGTAATAATTGTAATCCTTTCTTGAGCATGTAATCAACTTGAGCATGTAATTAATTAGGATAATAACTAGACTATTAATTATAGCATGTTTAATTAGTTATAATAAAAGCATGCTTAATCAACTAGAATAAGAGTTACCAATTTACAAGCACGTTTCTGTTATTTGTTGTTTAAATCACGTATTCATGTTTAGTTTGGCTTAGTCTAACGAGCATGTTTAGTTAATTGTGATTCATCGCATGTTTACTTTATTGTCACTTATTGCTCATCGCTTTCAATTCGATATTGTAATTTGTTCCCTATTATGCTTTGTTGTATGCTTTCAATTATTGTTGTTCCTTATATGCGCAAATTCAATTATAGTTACTTTCATTTCAATGCGTAATTCTATTATTGTTAATGTTATGATATAATGCATCATGCATCATGTTAGGTTGAGAATGTATGGTCATGCATCACGTTAATAGAAACCAATAGGGAGTGCCACCAAGGGTGGTACTCACACATGCATGAGTGAGGAAAAATGTTAAGGAATAAAGAAGTAGAAAACGTTCAGGATGGGCGGGACACGTCTATCACTAGAATAAAGCCTAGAGGGCGGGATACACCTGAAGGGAAAAGGACGCTCAGGATGTGCAGGATATGCCTATCACTGAGAAAGAGCCTCGAGGGCAGGATACGCCTGTAGGGAAAAGAAAATGAAACGGAGTTGGGGTAGATGGGTAGTTTGGATCTAGCCTAGCAACTAGGATACCCCCTCACCTGGTCAGGAAAGGGACTAGTGTGCATACAGGAGGTTAGAAGCCGATCAAACTAAGCCATCTCAAAGGACAACCTCCAATCTCCAGCTCGATGTACGAGTAACAAATGAATGGACGAACATAATGAAAGGTTGGATTGGGTGGCCCCCATTTCAAAAGAACTAAAGAGAGTCATAAGCATAATTGTATTAACCTTTTTTCCTTACTGAGCCATTAGGCTCACGTATTACTTATGGTGTAGGTACAAACAATGAATAGATAATAAGCAGATAATAAATAGATAACGGAACAGGGATGAAGGATTTGCACGAGTGAGATTGTAGTTAGCCAGGCTAGAGTGAGAAGAGGGCATGGTTGTAATGAAAGTGTATTCAATTCTTCGGTTTTCATTTCTCTTAAGTGTATTTAATTATTTAGTTCTTTCATTAAGTTTCTTTATTAATGATTTACGCTTCGCAATGTTTTAAACAAATGATTTTGTAACGCTTTCGCACCTTATTAATTGGATTTTTTATAACGAGTTTAACCCAAGGTTTAGTAGCGGTCCGATTTAACATCGCACTCTGATTTGTTTTAAAAGAGATTTCAACGGTTTTACAAAAGTTCAAATTTTTACTCGCTTTAAAGGATTTACGAAAAATCGGGTCGTTATATCGCCACTGTCCTATTTTTAGGTTGAGTAGCTCAATCACACTATCAACCGCTCAGTCGACTGCAGCACCAGAAAACAGCCACCATTGGTTGATTAACATACTTTAACAATTATCTTATTTCTTCAACCAATTGTTCAACATTTCTTCCACATATTTTACAGGTTATTTCTTTACCCCTTCTGCTAGTGCATCATTTGGTATTAGAGCCAAAATGATTCCTACAAAGTCATGATATATTTTTTTTCAACGTGATGATGAGAGGACAAAACTACTCAAGGAGTTATTTTTCAAACGAGGAAAATTCACCACTAATCACACAGTACAAAAAATCCTCCAAAAGTCGACAATCTCAACTCAATAGAATTATCCCCTTGTTTGAAGGAATATTACAACAACTTGTCGCAAATATATCAAGCACTCCAGCCTTACAAGCACAATACCACGATGAGGTATTAGAAGATACTCTTGAGCAAATTGAAGGAGAAATTATTTACGCTAAAGAAGGGTCATTACTATCTTTGGAGTCACAATTATATGAGGAAGAATGTCAAGACGAACAAGGTTTTTATATCCCAAGCTCCAAGAATGACAAGGTTTGCCATATATTCATTAAGGATGAAATTTGTGCTAACATGGTTCCTTTGATCATGGTTAAGGAGCTTAGCTTGGAGTTATTAATGCAAGGTATAACTTACAAACTTTGGTGGCACATTGGTAAAGACCAAATTGTTCATGGCCTAAGTTTAAACACAAAAAATGTATCTCCTTTAATCAAAGATGGAAAGAGTGACGACACTTTGCCTTCCTTGGATTTTAAGGAAAGTTTGAGTTGGTTAAATGACCAAAGAGACATCGAGTTAAACCAAACTTGGACTAATTTTTCTTATGGAAGTTTTACTGATGTATTGATATGTGATATGGCAAGTACATGTGATCATTTTTAGAAATTACCATGGCATGCACATAATATGGCCGGACTTAACATATTACACGTATCTGCTACGGCAGTCCGTACTTCTGCCTACGAAGTGTTGGTCATTTAAAAGTCGATCGATGCTTTGCTTGATTTATGATTGAAGCATTGTCTACTATTTCATCATGGAGTTAGCACACACTGAAGGAAATAAAACAGCTGACCTCTCGTTTGAAGAGTTGCAGTCGATCTTCTAGCTTGGATGTACCAAGACACACTCATATTAAAAGGGGGAAAAACCGAGGATACTTCATTTTTTTCCTTGTAGAAGAAATTTAAGTTAGAGTGACAGAGAGAAGAAATAGAGGAAGGTGGGATTTTCTCTATATGAATAGAAGGAAATTTTATCTTAACCTAGTTTAAGGATTTATAGATGGTGTTACACGAATTCCTGGTAAGTAGAGTTTGCATGTTTGTGGCCAATTGGCCTACACCACAAGATGATAGGAAGTATATTTGATCTCTTTTACTGCTATAATCCATGTTGTCTCAAGGATATGATGTTATGCTTGTTATGAATATTTTATGTTCAATAAAACTCAAGGAATTGTTGTTCTGTAGATTTTAGATGATAGACTTTGCTTTCCAGCTTATTTATGATGATTGAGAATTTGTTGTTCCATAGATTTAGATGATAGATTATATTTTCCAGCTTGTTTTTAATTATTGAGATATTGTCTTTTGTTTACTGTAAAAGTAATTTCTTGACAATGTTCTAGGTAGTATTTTTTATTTTTTTTTCTTTACATGCATTATCATGGTATTTAAGAGTGATAAAAATAGTGAATTCATGTAAATGAGTTTTGGAGGACAAATTGTTCAAAAGGGGAACCTATGGGATACCTAGACCTGTTAGTTTTCTTTTGTTTGATGTCGAGTAGACCATCCAAATGCTTGGTCACTGTGCATTGATGTGCACAACATCTAACAGAGGGCTCAGTTGATGTCCTGCTTGTCTTTTGAAATTTTGAGTTAGTCTCATGACCAAGCCTATTGAACTCCTAGTAAGACAAGAAAGATGAACAATATAAAAATGAAAGTAAATTAAAGAACATAAAAGAAAGGGAACAGAATTTTATACTCTGTAATATGATTTATACATGCATAAATTTATACGTGTAAACATGTATAAATGTTGCTATTTTATGTGTAGTTGATGTGATTTTCTTGAGGTACTTAGATGTATGTATATAAAAGAATTAACTTGATTGATTATTTTAGTTTTCTACTTATTGAGTATTAGGCTTATAGTTTGAACCTTGTGGTGTAGGTATTGAAACTACTAAAGAGGACTTTGTTGAGGAAGCAGAGAAGATGAGTTTTTATGAATGAGCTTGAAGGTTGTCTAGTGAAATTGACCTGAACATTTAATTGAGAAAAAAATATTTTTATTTAATTTTCAAACTTATGGACTTTGTTATGTACATCGTATAGATTTTATTATTAAGAATTTTTAAGCTGTTTTTATTAATATTTGATTTTATCTTAAGTGTTAAAATATTTGTTGCTACTATATTTGTATTAAATGTTTTTAAAAAAATGTTTAAAATTTTGGGATGTTATACGGCTGGACTAGCCACCCAACCACTAAATTCATAAAGATCTTGGGAAAAGTGCATTAATAAGGAACTCCTTTTACCATAAATTGAAAATGCTTTTTCCAATTAAAGGAATACAAGGATCTTTTTCTTATAGCTTTCCATGATCACTTGATTTTCAGATAGCTAGTTTATTCCAAGAATTGCATCATACCAACTCATTTGTATCACAATCAAATCTACAAGAATGTCATACTCTCCAAATTTTCCAATACAAGATTTGAAGAAATTCTTAACCACCATTTTTCCCCCTAATGGTTATTCGTATTTAATGGAAAGTAAAGGGGCATCATTTATCATGTTGAACACCAAGATGGCCAAAATCATAAACCTTCATCTCATGAACGATACCTAGTAGACTAATAGCTCCCTATTTATTGGTTCATGCTTGGCTTGGCGAGCATAAGTTGTAGAGGGCTTCCTAGGAGAACCATATTACTGACTTCGTGGTGGTTGTGTAACTTGCTCAGTAAATCTCTTTGGACATTCTTTTCTAAAGTGTCCTTCCTTGTCAGAGTGGTAACATTTTGGCACGCATTATTGATTTCTCCTGAGAAGTACTCTTTTTCTTCTAGGCAGGTGCATACTTTGTCTAACAAAGGATCCCTCTGGAGTGGATTTCTGCGTCTTCTAGTTTTTTACTCTCATTGCCACTATTGCTACTGCTTTCTTTTCTGACTCTTGATTCTCTTATGGCCTCTAATTCCTCTCGGCCGCTGGTCAATTCCTAATCTACCAATATAGCCCCCCAACTATGTCATGGTATGACTCAGGCTTCATAGGCAGAAGCTCACTATAACTGGAAGATTTTAGGCCTTTCTCAACCCTCTAAGATTTAGCAACGTCAATGGGAATAAAATATTGACAAGTTCCTCGCATTTTGCTTCATAATTCACCTCAGACAATTTTGACTGAGTCAATTCTGGAAATTCCTTTGCCTTCACATGTCAAACTACGCTTTGGCACGAATCGATCCAAAAATATCAATTCAAACTATTCCCAATTTTTTGCCTCCCTCTTCGAATCCCTAATCTGATCACACCATTTATCACCTTCAATCTTGTCATGTCCCAAAACTTTAAGTCCTTTTTTTTAAATGTGGTTCGTCAAAAATCTTGGACCATCAATAAAATAGCAGAGAACATCCATCAATAAAAACAGTGGAAAATATAGTTGAAATGTAATGAAATCAAATCTCATTATTAAATACAATTAAAACAACACAAGACAAGCTCAAAATTAATACAAAATCCTTTCATAAAAGAAAGGGTAAATGACAAATCAATCATCGTGATTTGTGGTCAATGACAAGTCAACCACTCTGGTATTTTTTCTAACAAATTAACCACTGACGTATGAAAAAATAACAAAACAAACATCCCAGTTCGTTCTCCGTCCTCCGTAAACGCAGTGACACCGCATAAAAACGCGGTGTCTTGCTATACACCGCGAAGAAACGCGGTCTCTGGACCCAAAGACCGCCTTCTACGCGGTCTCTGGATCCAGAGACCGCCATTGTCGCGGTCTCTGGAGCTCCAGAGAGCATTGAGACCGCCATTGTTGCAGTCTCTGGAGCTCCAGAGACCGTTGAGACCGCCATTGTCGGGGTCTCTGGAGCTCCAGAGATCGCGGCCATTTTCGAAAACTCGATTGTTTCTGCGTTATGTGATTCCGACGTTCTGAACATGGCGCCTAATTTTTTAACCGTCAACCGTATTGTGATGTTGGATTTGTCATTTTTACATACACTAATGGTTTATTTGTTAAAAAAAATACCACAAGGGTTAATTTGTCATTGACTAGAAACCACGATGGTTGATTTGTCATTTACCCTAAAAAAATTCTCCACAAGTCTAGAATAGTCAAACAACAACAAGAGCTCATCCATGGAAACCCATCTTCAAATGTTCCTGTTAGCAACCTCATCATCATTTGCATCTTCTCTAAAAATATTACCAACATTCCAAGATTCAAATTATGAGCCTAATGCTCAATAAGTAGTGTAAAAAAAGAAAATCTTGAGTACAACACAGACATTATATGCATGCATTCCATGATAGGTTCTAACATATTAGTTTCTTTTGCTTCTTTATACTTTTTTTCCTTGCCTTTCGTCTTTTGTTTTTTCTCTTTCTAGGAATGAATAAGCTTGGCAATGGGACACCTACCACTAGTTTCCAACCTTTGAGAGACTAACTCGACATCAATCGAGTCCTCCGTTAGCTGCCATGTCCATCTATGCATGATTACACAAACACCTTTAGCCGGTCTGCCTCAACATCAATCGAGAACAAGCTAACAGACTTATGTACCCACTGTAATACCTCAAATTTTTATATCGGAATTTAATAAGAATAATTGAAAAGTAAATTGGGACAATTGAAATTATTGGGTAATTATCGGGGTATTACCGAGGTCGTATTCGTGAGTTTTTAATTTAAGAAATGTGTTAGGATTAAATGGAAATTACTGTAATTAAAATAAATATATTAATTTGATGAATTAAATTATAATGTTTTGGAATTACTTATAATCATTTTTAAATTAAGGATTTATCGTTTTAAATTAAGGATTTATTGAATAAAAATAGAGAGTGTTAAACTATTTTGGATTAAACAACAAAAGGGATTAATTGGATTATATTAATTTGGGTTAATGATTTGGAGAGGGGAAGATTTGGTTCATTGAGTGAACCGGTTCGATCAATTAAATGAATGGCCTTCAACCATTCACTAAGACAGAATAGCGAGAGATGGAGAACCGAGAGAAGGGAGAGAAGAGAGAGGGCAGCGGGAGGCGAGATCGATGGCGGAGAGGGAGGAGAGGGAGCGAGCGAATCGGGAGTGACGAACGACGGAGTGTGCGACGACGAGGCGGACTCCGGCAGTAGGCGAGCGAGCGACTACAGGTGGCGAGCTTTCGTGGGTCGCGGCTAGGGCTCAAACTGAAGCTTCAGCTGCTGTGATTTCTGGCGCCAAGACGAGGTAAGTCCATTTTTCCCCTTGTGCTCTATATTTTGGATGGCACAACTGTGATTCTTGGCTTCGATTTGCAAGGGCTGGAGGTGCTCCGACCGGGTGCTTTAGCCTCGAATCGAGCTCCAACCTATGAGCTCTAACCCGGGTGTGATTCAGTCCTGCTGGCCTGGTTTGGGCGACTTGTTGTCTGCTAAGCAGACAACACCGTACTCCCTTTCAGCCTGCAAATGGACAAAGTGGAGTATGGATGGTCGGGCATGTTGGGGATTGTCACTCTCTGCCTCCTGGGTGATGGCAGAGAGTGTCCTCTGGTTCGTTATACATAGGAGAGGGACAGAGGGAGAAGATGATGTGCCCCGAGGACCGATCACCTGTTCCCGAGCTAAGAAGCTCATTTCCTTCATAACTCACTCTTATTTTGCAGGTAATAACAAGCTATGAAATTACTTAGAGGAAGTTACCCACGAAAGACAAAGGAGTACCTTTCCACATTATCACATGGATGCATGCACCGCCAAGTGACTAGCACGGTATCTTCTCGCCTTGGAGATTACATATTATTGCAAGGAATCATAGAGTATTATTGGCATGTTGGCGGCATTTTGGTGGATTAGATAATAGACTTTGTTTTTGGAAGTTCATTTGAGTTTTGTTATTGTTGTTTGAGTAGTCTTTTTTGAGAGGTGGGCGGTTTACATGCAAACTGACCCCTCATGCCAAAATTATTACATCAAGGGTAATTTTGTCTTTTTATTCTCTTGTAAAAACACTAGGAGTTTATATTCCCTTGTTTTGATTATTGGAAGTACTTTGGAAAATTTGATAAAACCTAGTTCTCTCTTTGGTGTGAAGACCGCGAGCTCCCCCTCCTCACGGCCGTGTCTCCATCTTCCATCAACTCGATTTTCTTGCTGCTTCTTGATCAGGTCGAGTAGTGCTACCTCTTCCAAACCACTTCTCCCTTGTAGTGGTCCTTTGTAGAGTGGAGGTAGAAGAAGCTCCAACCCCCTTGGAGAGTGCCCGACCGTTTAGGTAAGGCCAAGCATAGTCGCCCCCTCTTGTGCGGACTCTTTGGGTTTTCTTTTCTGTTTCTTGCATCAAGATTGAGGGTGTTCTTGATATTCTTTGACTTGTTATTTATCTCTGGATATTCGTGGTTTCTTGAGGTCATTGGATATTAAACATTCATGTTAAAGAGTTGTGATTGGAAGAAGCATAGTTAGCCAAGAAGCTGTTTCTGCAATATTTCTGTTTCTGATTTGCGATTGTGTCCTCGATTTAAAACTCTTTCGTTCGTTGTATTGCACTCATCTTTGGCAGATTTATTGTTCATATTGTCATTGATTTACCCTCCAAAATTAGTAATTATTGGCCGTATGCTCGCTGAGTTATTGACTTTTTATTCCGGGTCGACAGAACTGTTTTGTAAAACCCTAATTTTGTGGCTGTCTTCTGTTGATCATATCTAGTTATTCTGAAGGACTTTTAAGCTGAATTTTTGATATATGTATTTTGTAAGAGTTGTTGCAAGCTCCTCCAAAGATCAGCTCCTAATTCATTACGGTTCAGAAGTTATTCACAATTGAAGCTTGGTGGTCAGATTGTTGGTGCATACGTTACTCGATTGCTTCTCTAGCAACTCTTGTGACTTGGTGCACATCAGAAGAGGAGAACACCTCAAGTGCTGCAACTTGGAAATCTTCAACCTTGCTGAGAGTGAACTGGAGCAGAGCTGGAAAACTCTGGAGGTTGGTTGAGAGCTTCTGATGGCAAGCTTCCCTCTCTGTTTTGTGGATTTTGGTTGTTGCTCTCTGTTCCCTTTTGTTTACTGCTATGTTATTGGTCAATAAGGGGATAAATGCTCTCTGTTGTTGGAAGAATAAATGGACAGAGGCAGAATTGAGTGTTCAAGAGCAATTTGCCATGAAGGGTGCTGATGCAGGGGTGTTATGGAGCTGTTGAACTGCTTCTAATGCCCTGTTGGTGAGATTTCTCCTCTATTGTTTAGTTATTTGGATTATATTTGAGTGTTAATGAGTGGTGATTCCCTGGGTAGCCTATTTTTATGGATTTCTGGATGAATATATGGGATGGAATATTCTGTTGGATTTGATTGTAAGTTCTGGAATACTGTTTGATTTTATGAAGAAAAGATTTAAGTACATTGGATGCATATCTGGATCAATACTTTGTTGCTCGAAATTATAGTATGAAATGTTTAGTTGATGGATAATAAGTTGCTGTTTGGTTTGATCCCGTGTCTAGAATATATGACCTGTAATAGTCAGGAGGGTTTAGTTATATGTTGTTGTTGGACAAATTATAAGGAGAGTTAAGCATGTTATAATGATAAAGCTTGGATCAATGCTCCATTTAGACGTAGATGTATTCTTTTTAATGATCGGTGAACTTATCTAGTAATTAAGGGTAGGGAAATTCGTAAGTCGTAATTAATGATTACTAATTTGTGAAAGTATCGGAAGGAAAAGAAAAAGATCACGGTTAAGCGTCGACGCGCGATAAAGTTTGAGGTAAGGAAAATGGGGTGTCTTAGCCATTTGGAGGCCCTACACCACTATTATATGTGTATGATTGTTATGTTAGTTCTTCGTAATGCTTAATGTTAGTTGCTGTTGATTGATAGTCCTTGGATTAGTTACTGCTATTATTCCCTTTGCTGTAGATATTTCCTGGTTTATTGTTTCCTTGCTGTTGTTATTTCCTTTGTTGATAGTGTAGATTGTTAATGTCTTGTGAATTTTGTTAGCTCCGTGAATTTCTTTAAGGATTAGCTCTATTTACTTGGTTGTTGTGTGATTCAAATGTCTTGCTTAGATAAAGATAAATGCTAATTTTCAAAGGTGACGAGGAATGGTTAACGCGTGAAATAATGAATGCTTATTGTCTCTTTACTTGCTGTTTAATTAAAGGCCTCTGTTGTGATTTCTTTATGCTTATATTACTTTGGAGCAAGTTGTTCTGCGGATTAATGCCTTGTATAAATATCATAGTGATAAACTAAGATATCCAAATAAGTTAAACATATTAAATTGAGCATGTTAAATTACTTAACCAACTAGATTATGAGTTAACTTAACCAATTAAACTTAAGCATGCTAAACAACCTAACTAGAGTAATTTAATTTAGAGTTGAGCATGTTTAATTAACTAGTTAGATTTGAGTACGTTTAGCTAACTAATTTGAGCATACTAATTCTAATTTCAATTGTAACTTAAGCGTGTCGATATAAGTTTGATAATTAACTGAGCATGTAAATCGGCTAATAAATAACTAGAATAACAATTGTTATCTCCTTTGAGCATGTTAATCAATCTCAGCATGTCAACTAACTATCTTGCCTAATTAACTAATTAGCGATGGTTAATTAGAATATGTGAATTCCTGAACATGTAAATTGACTAATAGTTAACTACTAGTGCGTTTAATTTATTTAATTCGCATATTAGATTGATTAACTAGCATGATTAATTAGCATGTATAAATTAATTAGTAGCATGTTAATTAATTTGGTTGTTTGACTAATCAATTAAATTACTAATCAATCCATGCATGTTAATTAACTATTACTTGTGAAATCTACAAACATGTTAATTAACTATTAATCTCGAGCACGTAACCTTATCTAGGATAACTCACTAGGATGACAATGGTAATCTTTCTTGAGAATGCTAAGTAACTAGGATAAAAGCATGTAATTAATTCTTGAGCATGTTCACTGAATTATGTTTTACTTTCAGATGTACGACACTTGCCAATTCTGTTATATTTCCTTTATTATTGTGATCTCCATATCCAAGCATGCCTTCTTTCATATGTTTTACTTTATTGAATGCTCCATGGCTATTATTTATCATTGTGTGCAATAATCGGCTTTGGTTGTTACTTTCATTATATGCTTTACCTTCTTTTGTATCCGCTTTCAATTATAGTTCGCTTACTACTATATTTACTTTTATTTCAATGCCCACTTCAATTATTATTAATGTTATGTCATAACACATCATGCATCATGATATGTTGAGAATGTATGGTCATGCCGTTTATAGAAATCATAGGAAGTGCCACCTTGGTGGTGGTACGCAAGCATGCATAAGTGAAGAAAAATGTTAAGGAAAGAAAGAAAAGGGAGTTGGGAGCGGATGGGTAGTCGGGTCTAGTCTGCAATCTAGCCGAAGCCCCTCCCTTACCGATACGGGAGTTCTAGACTACAAGTAAAGGGCTAGGTCCTGTCAACTATACCATTCCATATAGATCCTCTAATCTCCAACTCAATGTACGAGCAATGAACGAATGAACAAAAGTAAAGTAAAGAACGAACGAAATGAAAGGATTGGTTTGGGTGGCCCCCATTCCAACAAGAACTAAAAAGAGACATTTCATAATTGCATTAAACTCTTTTCCTTACTAAGCCATTAGGCTCACGTATTACTTGTGGTGTAGGTACAAACGACAAACAGATAATAATAGGCTCATACACGAGAATGACGAACAAATAAAAGTAGAGGTGAAGGAATTGCACGCGCGAGGCAGTCCGTGGCTGGCAAGGCATAGAGAGGTTAAAAAAGATATAGTGGTAGTAAATCATGTTTTCTAAAGTGTAATTGAATGCTTGTTCTTTTTATTTACTTAGATTATTTACGCTTCCGCAAAGTTTGATAAACCCGCTACGTTTTAGATAAAAGGTTTTATAACACATCCACCATGTTTTACAAAGCATTTATTTTACAACACTTCCGTACCTTTTATCAATTGGTTTTTCATAACGAGTTTAAAGAAAGAGTCAGTAGCGATCCTGTTAGACGCACTCGGATACATTTTGTTTCAAAAAGAAAAATTTCAAAATTTCATGCATTTTAACGGATTTACGAAAAACTAAGTCGTTACACCCACACCTTTGGAACAGCCTGTCCTTAAACCTATTAACGTATGTTCACCATCTTTTATCCTTCTTATGCGCAAACACATGCATGAAAATATCATCGAACACACAACTAGAGCATATCCTTGAATTATCATCTTATCACTATAAGTAGAAAGTAATATCTCAAAGCAAACTGAACAACAGACCCTCCACATCATGAATGTATTGGAATAAGACATATCATCCAACATCATTATTAACAAATCAATAGATCCTCAAGTCATCATATATTCATTGAAACAGAGAGTATCATCCAATCAATAAAGTAAACAACAAATCCTTGTGTAATACCCAAAATTAAGCTGAGTCTATGGACAATAATAATTTTGAATTACATCAGAGATTATGGAATGATTTTATTATGGAATATATTATCTTGATTTTCTGTAACAAAATTAAGTAAGGATAATTGAAGAATTAATGGGGTGTAATAGAATTATTTGGATAATTATTGAAGATTTAATTGATGAAATTATTAAAATTGGTTAAGTACGAATTTTGGTTAAAGATTAAATTATAAATTGTTGAGGGAAGTGTTAAGTGGCGTTTTCGGTCGACTATGGAGAAATCGGTCGACTAAATGGTCAACTGCTAAATATTATAGATTACTCCAAGGTTTTTTTGTCAACAAAACAATCGAGGACGTGGTAGAACAACTCGATCAAAGTATATTACAGATTGTAATTTAGGTTTTCAGTCGAGTGAATGGTCAAAGGAGTGATCGAGGATACTCGATCAAGAAAGACGAAAATAAGATAGTGGCGAAGCAGCGGATGAGTGAGCAGTTGATAGGAAAAGAGAGGGGGGAGTCGACAGAGAAGAGCGGCTGTCAAGGTGAAGCTTTGACGTTGGAGCAGTTGACATTCATGTTAACCAGAGATTAGCGATTGAAAGTAATGTCGACCGGTCCCACGGTGTTTCGCAGCAAATAAATTCGCAGTTGATTGCACCTGTCAATCATAAGTCAACTAGTCCCTAGTGAAAAAGTGAAGAGTTGATTTTAAATGTGCTCCGGTCGAGTATGGGGTTGAGTTTACTCGATCGGCTACTCGAATAATTCCATGGTAATTCCAGAAAATGTATAATCTCGATGCGGCCACTTCCTATGATCTCTCCACGTCTCCCTACATTACACATGGTAGTATAGATAAGGGGTTAGGTTTATGGAGATGATTGAGGATTGCTGGAGAAGAAGATAAAGAGGAGAGAAGTGTGAGGGTGAGACAGAAGCTCTCTAGAGGAAGTGAATCACAAAGAGAAATGGGAGAGAAGAGAGAAAGCTCTCTGTAAAATACTAAAAGCCGAGAACAGAGAGAAAGAAACTCTCTGGAGAAAAGAGAGAGGAAGAAAGGCAGTGAGTTGCTGCGAACCGCGAGAGAATTCTAAGAGGAAGTGTGAGGGAGTAAAGCTTTGGAGAAATTGTGAAAGAAGAAGAAGAAGCAGAAGGTCTGCTCGTGGGTGTGCCTCTGGTAAGGATTTCCTCCCTATTCCTTTAATGGGTTATGTTATGTTAAAATGGATTTTATTATGTTAAAAGAAGAAGAAGAAGGAAGAGAAAGAAAGTGAAGGTTCAGGTCTTCTTTGCCTTCTCAGGTGTTCTTAGGTAACGCACAGGGTTCTTCTCTGTTTGTTATTGCTCTATAAAATGTGCTGAGATTAATGTTTTGAATGATTTAGGTTATGTTATTATCCATGTGGAAGGCCAAAAGAGAAGAATACAGAAGGGGGAAAAGAGAAGCAGTGAGGAAGAAGAAGGAAGGGGGTGAGTTGTAGCAGTGTTTTCTCTTGGCTTATGGATTTTATGGATTTAATTATGAGAATAAAAGTGGAAGAAGGAATTTAAGGATGTTGTGCTCTCTGTTTTTTGATGCTCAGTTGAATGGTGGATTTTGTTCTGTGGTTTGGCTTGTAGCTTTGATGAGGGCAATGTTGTGAGGGTCGTAATTAGTGATTGGATGCCTTGCTGTATGGTGGTGTCGTGAGGTATTTGGGGTGTTTGAATTCTGTTTACGATAATCTATAAGTTAGAGAGTAGTTTTGAAATTAAGGGTATTGAAATTGTTAAGGATAATAAACTATGGAAATGAAGTTGGTAATCTGTGATTTTGATAATTGTTTATTTAATGGTTTTGAAGGTATTTAAGAGGAAGAAGGATAACGTTAACTGCTGAGCACACGTTACGGATACGAGGTAAGTGATATATATGTGTTTTTCCGAAAGGACTACATCGCAAGAATTAGGAATTGTATGTTGACTGTTTACTGCTTTCATAGATTATTACGTTAGGTCATGATCATGTCCTGAGGATTGTATTGATGTTTGCTGTGTGTTTATTAGAATTATGTTCTTTTAATGATATATTTATCAATTTTAAGTTAAGGATAATGATAATGATACTAAGCATGTTTTGAAGCCTATATAGAGGAGATTGAACTGTATGTATTCACGAGCATGGCACGCATTATGGTTTCAAATTATACAAAAATGGTTTTCATGCATGGTTTTGAAAAGGAAAAGAAAACGGATACTAAATGGAAATGAACGTAAACGAATACATTAAAGGATGAGACTGTAGGTCAAAAAGCATGGGAACATAGGCATTCTAGGATGAGATGATGTGTCAAAAGGCCTAGGGATGGACGTGTTTCAAGATGAGGGTTCTAGCCCAAAAGGCATGGGACCATGGGCGTTTTAGGATGAGACTGGTGTCACAAGACCTGGAAAAAAATGCGTTACAGGATGAGACTGTGTCAAAAGGCTTGGGAACGTACGTAAACAGAAAAGAAAACAGAAACTGAAAAAGAAACATAAAGAAAAAAAAGAAAAAGAAACAGAAAAAGTGAAAGAAGAAAGAAAACAGAAAATAGAAAACGGATTTTAAAAGCTGCATAGCATGTTCACGTTTTATTTATATCACTTACTGAGTGTTAGGCTCAATAGTTAAATCTTATGATGCAGGTATACATACAAGATTAGGATGATGAACAGGTTAAAGAGCAGTTGATGAAGGATTTGCATGCGCGGATCTTGTAGCTGACTAGGCTAAAGAGATTAAAGGAAAATGATTTGTAAAAGGTTTTGTAAAGTTATTTAATTGGAAAAGAAAAGAATTGTATTTGTTTACTTCCATTGGAATTTGTAAAAAGGGTTTTATGAAATAAATGTCTTCCGCTATTTTTATAAAAGAAAAGTTTTAAAATTTTTCACGTTTTCAAATGTAAGAAAAACCGGATCGATACACCTTGAGTCATCATATACAAGAAGTAGTAAACAAAACAAGACAAGCTTTCCTAGCACCTTGCGATGTAGGACGTTAAGCCATGCACATGAAACACTACTTACCTCAAATCTCGGCAAACCGCCATAGATTAGTCCTCCCTTTCCTCGACCAATGACTCTAATGCCCATTTGGAGAAAGCCCTTTCCCTTTGATGCTTCCCTTGTTGATACAACCAAAAGCGACTCACTCCAATGAGGAGTCCCCGTTCACCCTCCTTATCTGAATGTGTCTCGATACGCTCCTTGCTAGCTGATCGGTCGAACCTATTTAGTCAAGAAGTAACTAGTTTTGCTTGCTTTTTCACAAGTATTTACTTTTCTTATGAAACGTCCAAACAGCTCTTCAATCGCCTATGCTTCAGGAAAAGAAGTATGAGTTGCCACTGTGGATACGTACGCATCTGCTATGAATATTTGCTATGAATAGTCAACCCTCTTAAGTATAACTTTGCCAATCACTCATCGACATGACATCCTTCCAGACACGTTGCTTTCCACAAATTCCTTCACTTCCACAATTTCTACTATTTAGCTAACTCCCTTTGTCAAAATGACGATGTCCGTCACTTTGTGTATCTGCCGTAGATATATTTCTTTTCGCGGATACACATCATCAGTGAATGCATTTCCTTCCATAGAGGACATTCCTTGCTATAACGACGTCATTCCACTTAACAACAAATGTCCTTCTTCCACAACAGACATCCTTCTTCCTAATCCGACATCATTCCCCTCTTAGCAAACGTTCTTCTTCCACAACAACTAGAGCTCATTCTTTTAGTATGATGTCATTCCCATTCACAACGAACGTCCCTCTTTTACAACAGACAACCCGCTTTTGCTATAGATGTCCCTTATCCTAATGCGATATTGTTTGCCTCAAAATGGACATCCTTCTTCCTCAACAGAGGTCCTTTATCCTAATGCAACATTGTTCCTCTCACAGGGTATGTCTTTCTTCTACAATGGATATCCTTTATCCTAATGTGACGATGTTACCCTCTCGGTGGACATCTTTCTTCTGTAATGGATGTCGTTCATCCTAATGTGATGTCATCTTTTGTTTTACTAAACTATCATGAATGCACTCCTGTTCATAGCGAACGTCCTTTACTGCTTCAAAACTCCAAATTCTACTTCACTCTCTAGATACCTTCATCTCCTCAAGAAAGTGTAGACAAAATCTAATTCTCTATCTTCCATAGATATCTACAATATAACATAACTAGGATCATTCATATCTCAGTCACTTATACAACTCAACGACGCTATTAAATTGTAAGCTTAAATGCAAATTTTCCATAATATATATATTTTCATTACATTTTTAAGGAAAAATCCGGATCACTACAAATTTACTAGTTGATTAGTTGCCACTATGACTCTTAACTCTTTAGAGACTTCAACCTTGCTAAAATTCTTCTTTATTGCTTAAACAATTTTTTTGCTATATGAGAATTAGACTTTCCCCAAAATACTAGGGTTTATATTTCTTGAATATTTTTCCAGTATTTTCATCTAACCAGGCTCACATCTCTTAGCGACAAGAGCTTGTCTAGAACCTCTAGATGCAAACTCAGCCAAGTTCTTAACAAATTAGAGTATCTTAGTGATCTCATCTCTATGTCTTTAGCCACCTCAAGATGACTTCTCATGTACCATCTGTACATCACAGATAATATAAACAACCATGAGATCCAACGACCACATTAAAGGCCATTGGAGGCATAATTACTTGCTCAACTAGATTTCTTGTGATTTAACTTCCACACTTAAGAAATCATATCAGACATCTTAAGCATGCTCTAATACCAAACTATCAAGACCCAATCCTAGCAAAAATAGCCAAGTGACCGATTCCTGTTTTGTTCATTTCTAAAGTAGGAAAAAAGACCATATTCGTGAATAAATTCATTACCCAATCCTCTTGAATCACATTAAATCCGGTATCTCAAAGTGACATTTTAAATTCATATGATCCAACGATAATGCATAATGTGCATTATATGTATAAAAGTTTATGGTTTTTGGTTAATTAGTACAAATATAAAACAAACTAGTTATTTTTTTGAAAACTAGTTTAATATGTACATGTAACCTAATAAGTGCCTATGTCACCAACACCATTTATATTATTATTATATGGGTAATCTTTCATTTATACTCTAATTTTACATTCCAATTTTATAGTCTAATGTGACGCTTACTTGTCATTAACTCATTTATAATATTATTAGAATATAATATAAATATTTAAAATAATTGATTACAAAAATCAAAAAGTAAATGACACTTAAGCGTCATGTCATGATATGAAATTAAAGTGTCAAATTCAAGTATAAACACAACATTACTCTTATTATTTTTAGTACTAGTTTACATATATTACAAATCTATAATGGAAGTGTAACCCCAAGGATCCAAGTAAGTAACTCCAACCTACCTTAATACATAAAGCCTCTTTGTCTTCTACTTTGCATTTGACTTTCATTTATATGGTCATCAACTGAATTTGAAAAATAAAAGATAAAGCATAGCGTGAGCTTTCATAAATCTTAGTAAGACAATCTTTAAACTAAAGATTTACTAAAACACGCATAAAATTCATGATTTAAGTACAAACACCCATCCTAGTGTACCATGGTGATCACGAATGATGATACACTGCAAGTCACACATGATGACAATTCCTACATGCAATGTGTCAAGCCCCAAAGGGGACCCGAGACAGAACGGGGAACGATCCGGCCCAAAAAGGAAGCAAATCGTCCAACCCTCACTTAAATCCAATAAATAGCAGCGGAAGACTTAAATATTCATGTTAGAGATTAGGGCAAAAAATAAAGGTCTAGAAGTGACAATAATATGATCCAATTTAACAAGTCTAAAATTTAATGGAAATAACATAAAATATAACTAGGTTACAAACCTCACTAAAATATCTTTAGTCTAAAAATAATTAAAATTTGGAAAATTCCAAATTTTCTCTTGAAATGGCAATGAGAAACTACTCTGATCATTTCCTGAAAAATGTAGTCATATTTGGGGTGAGTCGACAAAACTCAGTAGGGAATTATTTTATTTTCAACTTATATGTCATATGAATTTAACAGGTTTTTCAGTTAATTAAATTAACAGATTAACATATAAAGAGGTGCTGATGAGCAATAAATTGAGTAACAAAAATTTACAAAAGCGATACTCAGGTGATCGCAAGCCAAAAAGACCCTAATCAGGTTTAGGGTTTTGCGCCCAGGGACACGGCACATACAGCTGTCTCATTACTCTAGTTAACAATAAAAATAAATAAATGTAAATGAACTGAAAAGTAAAAGTGACATACTAGAATTTAATTGAATATTTACATTTTAGAAATTAAGGTACGTTAAATATAAAATAACCCCTATCTCAAAGTTTGGCTTAACAATACCAAGCCCAATTAGAAGTCCAATGTTGTCAACCATAGATAAGTCGATAATTTTCTAAGTTCCAAAACCTATCCATAACATTTTATCACTTTAGAATTTTGAACTCTAAAATAAAGACTTAAATTTTCCACCAATAATTTACGATCTCAAAATAAACAATCCAATATGATAATATGACTTAAATTGTCCCACAATAAAATGTTATTCAGCCCAATGATATAGCCCAAAAATCCAATCTATATTTTGTGGCCCAACTGAACCTAAATTTCTTTTTCAACCCCACTGTAACCTATCTCTTGTTTCATAGATTGGGTCTATCAACTTGGAGGAAACCTCCAAGCCTAGGACTTTGCAGCAATTCAAATAAATCCCGAAATCGAGAATTTGTTCCCAAAAATCCAACAACCAAGAATTTGATTCCAACAATCCAGTATAACACACACTAATTTATATCCCAACAATAATAAAACAATAATCAAGACATGATTCAGATTGTAGATCAGTTTTCCCCCAAAATATAAAATCTGAACTTTTGTTTACCTGAGAAATCGCTTCCCACCAAAGTCCCCCCGGAGTGAATCGCTCAATCCAACCTTAAAAGCTCAACCTTTAGAGGAATTACATTAATTAGAATCAGTTTTGGGAAGAACTTGAACCAAATTTTGAAAAGAATTCCAACTTACTCGCCAAATTCGAGTCTTTCACCAACGAAAAATCCCAAAAATAGAGAGAACGAAATCACCCACCACAGGGAGCCCTCCAAGTTCTTAGCTATGCCAAAACGAGATTCTCCATCAACAAACCACCCAGGTAAAACCAAAATCAAAAATTTTGGAAAAAAATAAACTCACCTCCGTTCAAACAAATGCAACGCTAGAAGAAATCAAAATCTGACGACGAGTGGAATGAAATGAAGAGGAAATCAGAAATTTGAATTCTTGAGAGTGGAGATCATCTCCCCCCATCAGTTGCAGTATAAATGGGAAGTCTCCCCCAATTCCAGCCGAAAGAGACGAGATACTCCTCTGGAAGAGGAGTTTTTTTTTTAAAAAACTGCTTATTATTATTATTATTATTTTTTTTTTGGACTGGGCTAAAAAGCCCAGTTGTTACACAATGCGTATGATAAAATATAATATAATAAAATATGATGGCCATATATGAACTTGCCAATGTTAATGCCATTGTATGTCCAGCACACATCTGGCATCACACATACTACATTTCTAAGGCTTTTACTGGCTGGACCATAGCAGTCAATACAATTCTTTCCATGAAGTGTAGGGATTCGCACCCTACAAAGGACATATAGTCATTCTCTTCTTTCAAGATCTCAACTAAATGTGTCTCACACATCAAGACAATTTATGTAACCAAGATCCAATGAAAACTTGATCATATAATCCTTATTCAGCATACAATAGTGTGTAATATGAACATTAAACGTTCCATCAAACACATTTCAATTTATGCATGTAATTTCTCCCATGCAGTTATATATATATAGTTTTACAGTGTACACAACCATATAAAAAGTTTATTTAGTTAAAACTTTGTTCGCTTGTTTTAAATTCCAAAATACATTGGTGATGCGGGTTGAAGTTCAGGCTGCCATGTCGGTTGATAAGTCGTTAATTTTGTGAGATAAAGTGTCAAATATCACAACTTTGAGAACAATTTTAGAACTTGACTGTCCCTACTATTCTCGAAACGAGCAATGTTTTTTACTTCAAGTTTCTTGTGTTTACATCCAATTTCTAGTTTTAATGTTTTTAAAATATTATAGTATATATTTCATCAAACCCATCTCGTTTAAACTAAAAATTTCAAGATTTATACTCAATTCAATCAATTTATGTAACACCTGAGAAATTAGACGTATGATTTCGATGGTATTTAAGATTCATGAATAATTATTGAATTAGATTAAGTTAGAATTTTTATGAAGAAATGAAGTGAAAATCTAAGGGATTATGAGTGAAGATTATAGATATTGATTTGGTAATAAATAATTGTTGGAGTGGATAGTGATAACTTTGTAAATTATTGAGATTGGAGTCTAAAAAACCAAAGTTCTATGATGGTACGAACGATGAGCAATGAAACACAGTCATCTAGACTTGGTGATCTCTCAGAAGTTTCGAAAGTATATGGACGTCTAGATGATTTCCCGATCAAAATGTTGTATGCTCTCCGGTAGTTTTTCGGTCAACTGAAGTATAAGTTATAGTTGATCGGATTGGGGGAAATCATAAGAAAAAAGGAGGAATAGACTTATTGGTGTCTATTGCGGATGTATTAATGTCCGCAGCAAATGTGTGTGTATTCACAAGAGGTATTTGGTCGTTCAGTTTAAGTGATGATTGACTGGATCAAAGCAAAAGATCAAAACTATGAATCTATAAGTGGTCGTGTGGTTGCCCAGACTTATAATTAGCGGTTGATCGGTGTGTGACAAATAAAAAAATGCTTTTAAAAGATGTTTTTCCATGCTGAGATAACTCACTAACTTGCTGAACAAGGAAAAGGGAAAGGATACTCGACACCTTATTCGACACTTGGATGCATACTTAAAGACCCTATAAAATAGAGAGCTTGGATCTTCAATTGAACCAACGACTTGGAGATCCTTCCTTTCAACTAGTTGAAGGTTAGTAAGTTCTCTTTTTAAGTTTAAGTCATATTAAGAGTTGGTTATGTTTGTGAGTATAAGGATGATGAGAAATTTGAGATTATAAAGTGATGTTTGGAGTCTTATTAAGATGATCACGAAATTGGGATTCATGCTCAAGTTTTCTGATTTAAAGACACGTTTTTATGTCATAATAGCATCCTGGTCGTAATTGATGGAAGGATTTCTAAATTAATTGATGCTTATACATCTAATATCAAGCTTGGTCCAAAACTTGGAAAAACAAAGCAGTTTATGTGTTGGTAGCACTGACCTATCTTAATGACTTTTAATTGCTAAACTATTTTTTGACGTTATAATGGACACTTCAATGGAACTATGTACATTGGAACCAAGAAAATCGGACATGTATAATGAAAGTTATGAATTTTGGAAGTTGATGGTAAAATTGTGAGATAAAACCAGTTGTTGGATGAGAACAAGGTTTTGTTTTGGACATTTATCCAAGACAAAAATAGTTGGATTTGTAAGTTGATTTTATATGTTAATAAGCATTATTTAAGGGAACTAGTCCAAGAATCACTCAAAGTTGGAAAAGTATACAAAAAGTTATAAATATTAATGTAAATGTGTGAGTTGGATACTAACGTATGATTGTAACATGTTTAGGTTTTCCACTCAAGAAAATAATTCATAGTTACTATGACTTGTGCCAAAAATCCAAGGTAAGTAATAGTTGCATGTGCTAGGCTTAACGCCCTACATCACAAGATGCTAGAATGATAATAATTTATGATAAGTAGTGATAATGTTGTGTTTTGTATTGATAATGGAGTTATGATTAGGATAATATGTTATTCATGGATGTGATGTGTTATAATTGCTAGATGATGATAATGTTATGATAATGTGTTTTTTGAGGATATGTTATGATTATGCATGAATGTTCATGCATCATGTTTTCAAGAAAATAATGAAAATATTTTACATGCATATATTTTCAAGTAAGAAAGACAGAAACGAAAATGAATATACATAAAAAGCTTCAACAATATGGTACCATTGCAGCTTTGGGTGATTGATTCCCTCATTGGAGCTTTGGTAGGCTTGTTACCTAATGATTTTTAGCTTTGGTGTCTTGTCTCAATGTCCAGATGAAGATCAAGAACAAAAAGAAAGAAAACTAAAACGCAAACATTTTTATAAAGATTGGATATCATATTCATATTATGCATTACTTGTTGAGCATTAAGATCATAGATGAAACTTGTGATGCCAGACAACAAGACTCGTTATGGATAACAAGGCAGTTGATGGTGCATATTTGTGAGGAGCACCTGAGGTTGTTATAGTAAAATTGACATGTGGAGATAATTAATTTTGTATAAAGAGATGAAATGAATTTTGTAACAATTTATAAATGTTCTGTTAAAACTATGTTTTGGAATTTTATGATGATCAAAGTATGGTTATGCCGCTACACTAAAGATTTGAAAAAAAATAGGAAAAGAATTTCAAGGTGTTGCAATTTATGCATATTTTCCTAAATCTAAGGGGTTTTTCAAGTTACCAAAAACTTGGATTTGTTTCGATATTTTTACGTATAAACACTCTTTTCATTGCGAGGAACAAGTTTACTATTGTAAACTTTTACAAAGTAGTCCTTTTTCATTCCCTTTCTCCTTCTCCGAATGGATTTCTAACCATCGTGCATTCTCTTTGTCTTCTTCACATTTTTAGCTAAAGAATTGAGAGAATTTTTACTAATTTTTTCTTTTTATTTGTTTCTAAATGTGAAATTAACTTTTACCTATTTTTTATTTTCAAAATTATCATTTTTCCCTTTGTTCTATGTGCAATCACAAAAAAGATCATAATTAATTATAACTAAACATAATTTATTTATTTAATTGAGTAGGGCCACATGTCAACATCCTACTTTTGATAATTTTTATTGCACTAATAGCTAATTCACGTTAGCACGAGCCATTATATTTTGCTTTTTGCTCATCGATTCTTGCTTTAACAATCACTTAAAATTTTCTAAAGTCAAAAGTTAAACTTTAATTAATTCCTAGTAAGGTGTTAACTTCAAATGCATATAACTTTCTATTTTGTAAAACAATTGACTTTGTTTCATAGTCAATTCATAGTTTATGAAATAGTTTATGAAATGTACTCTTGCTTGTTTTGAAAACTTTTGCATGGTAACATCTATTTACAAAGAATCTTCAAAAACAATATACACATAGAGTATAATATAACAAAATATCCAAAACAATTATTAATTCAGGTCAAAACATCATATATATATATATATATATATATACATGCTTTGTCACTATGTACCATTCTAATGTTATTGCTAATTATTAGAATTAGCAACAAGTAATAATTAAATGAGTTTTAAATTTACACGTCTTTATATCCAGACATTTGGTAAATATTTGGTATGCTAAATAGATATTCAGAAATGAGTCATCAGATAGTAGTCAAATGGGTTATACAACATCTAAAAACAAAAGACTACATGCCCACGTATAAAGAATGAGATCATTTGGAAGAGTGCCAAGCAATCACTGACAAATTCCTCCATCACTATGGAATATTGTTGCAGAATTTTGTCACTGCGTTGCAGATTATAATAAGTGTTGAAAGAACATTAAAATTATTTTGTGACAATAAATCAACGATTTTATATTTCAATAACAACATAAGCTCGTCCAAGTTGAAGCATATAGATATCAAGTTTCTCATTGTTAATGAAAGAATTCATAATGGTCAATTCTCTATTGAACATATCGGTACAAACTAGATAATTGCAATTCCTCTCACTAAGGTCTTAGCAACAAAGATCTTTAATAAGCACATTGCTGATGTAAGTGTTAAATTACTTGAGAATTTGTTGATTTAGTAGGAGTTTGCAATTGAAACTTAATTTTGCAAATTAAAATATTCAATTTATAGACATTATTTTGATAATTTTTCTATGCACACATAAGGTTTTGGTTTATTTGGTTTTATTCTTATTTTAAATTTTTTATCATATGCAAAATAAGGTTGACCAACAAGGAATATGTAAGTTATGATCAAATTGCATGTAATTTCATTACTACACAATCATGTTTGATCTACGTCATTCAATTATACTTAAATATGTAATTATTTATAGGTTTAATTATAATTTGACTGTCTAAAATATTTCCAGTAATGATATAAATTCAAAAGCAAATTATAATAAAAATATATGAGACAAATGGGAGATTGGTGTATGTAATTCAACAATTATATTGTGAACTAATATATTTTTATAAAGTTCATTTAGTTAAAGTGATCAAATACAGTATAATGTTATTGAGTTTTAGGCATCTAATAAAGTGTGAGATTTTAATAAGTAAATACCACTTGTTTAGACTTATGGATTATAATATTTAATATATAACTAATTGTTTGACTTAAGTTTGATATGGCAAACTGACATACGACTAATAAGTTATATATTAAATATCATAATCCATAAGTCAAACAATTAGTTATTTTTATTATCATGATTTCTTGTTAACTTAGAAAATACAAAGAGTTTGCACACGACAAATAACTGCAAGTGTATAGTGCTAAATTTCATAATACATTGATGAGTTAGCTAAATTTCATAATACATTGATGAGTAGTTGTAACGCCCATTTCCATAAATCTTAATTTTCTTATAATTATTTTTTCATAACTTAATAACAACTAAATTTGTCAATTTAAAATAACTATTCATTCAAGCACTTTATAAAATATTTACAGTAGAAGACTTTTGTTAAATCAAAACATAATTCTTGCAAAATCCAAGTTTAAAAATTCTTTACAATTTATATAAAATTCACTACTTAAACAACAACCAACATTAAAACATAACCTATTATCTTAAGGAAACCATTTTAAAAGAGTATCAAGTCTCAAACCATAACTCGCGGTCAAACAGACCCAACACCCAAATTCTTCATCATGGGCACGCTTCCTCAATTTGCATGTCATTTGTAGTTGTTTCCTTTATTTCTTCCTCACCTATATTTTTTCCTCATCTACAACACAAGGTTCATTTATAAGTCTAAGACATAGCAAGTAGTGCATGAGATTGTGAACATGACATTTCATAACATGAGTTTCTCTTTCTTCTTTTTTTGTTAACTTTCTTTTCTTTTCTTTTTTCCTCTTTCAGGTCTGAATAGGCTCAGTAGTGGAACACCCATCACAATTCTCCACCCTTTTGGCAGAGTCTCTACCCTTTTGGAAAAAAGACTCCACCTTTTTTAGAGTCCTCTATTAGCTGTGTAATACCCCGAAAATGTATTTCCCTTTTTGATAATGTAATAATTCCGGATAATCTCATTATACGAATATTTTGTCAAATTATGCAATGATGAGCGAAAGTTGTGCACGAAAAGTTGAGGGTTAATGTTGAAAAAATGACCTAAATGTGAAAAACTTAGGAAAAATGCATAAGTGTTGGGTTGCAGACGATGCGGACGAGAAGGAATGGCGTCCGAATGGATCTGTCCTAAATTCTGGACAATTCGGACGATGAGAACAATGCAGACGAGAAGGCATGGTGTCCAATTGAATCTGTTTCAAACCTGGTGTGTTGCGGACGACACTACGGATGATGCGGATGAAAAGGCATGGCGTCTAAATGAATCTGTCCTAAATTTTGGACAATTCGGACGATGTAGACAACTCCGGACGGGAACAAAATGGCCTCCGAATGAATCTGTTCTAAACCCTGGACACTTTCGGACGATGCGGACGATGACTGCGGACGACTCGACTCATCCGCAACATCGGGGAAAATCGAGAAACCCACTTTAAAATCACTTATCTCTTCCAATTTCTTAATTTACACTTCAAGGGTCTCTCTCTTCCAGTCCTTCCCTGCACCACGTCTAATCTCCCCTGAAGATTGCAAGGCTGTCCACATGGTTTAGGGTCATTGGACCCATTCTCCTTGAATTGTGCAATGACAGTCCTTATCCCTGCAGCTTCTCTTCAGCATACGCCAGCTTCTTCCCTTCTCTTCGCCTATAATAGGTAAGCTCTCTCCACTGTATTCCTCTCTAGAAAACGCGTGTGGAATTGTTTTGTGAGTGAAATTTGTGAAGTGTTGTGAGTGTGCTTTAGTGAGTGAAGTGTTGCATTGAGGATTCTCTCATTCGTCCAACTGTGAAGACAAGGAAAGGTAAGATTTAAATTGGGCACTTTGAAAAATGGATTATGCATCCCACGTTTTAAGTCAAGTGGGATAATATGGAAGTAGAATTAACCATTCGTACTGTTTTGATTGAGATAGAAATTCCTTGGGGCTGTTCTCCTCTGGGGCTGTTCTTCTAGTTGTAACTGCCGGCGGTTCTGTTATTGGATATCAAACTGAAGGATTGAGGTAAGGATTAGAATTTGTGTTGGCCATGACGGCCCTACATTACGGGTTTTTGGTTGAAATGATATTGCTGTGAAGTGGTTGTTGAAAATAAATTCTGTTAAAACCATTGGAGATATGTTTGTTGTGTTTCCACTTGGACTGTCAATGCTTTGGAGATTATCTTTAAATGATAGGTTTATTAGAAGATGGTATTTTGTTGCGCATCAAGGTAGTTTGGATTGATAAATTGTGCAGAACTTGGATTGGATTACTAGGATCTATAGCCAATGAATAATTCTGAACTTAGTACTAGTTGTCAATATTGGAAAAGAGTAAGTATTACTTTTGAACTCTTGAATTTGGAAATCTTCTGGATCTGATATGATTAAATCATGCATAGAGAATTGTGAGTTTAACTATGGAAATTAAATTGCTGTCGTCATGCGTTATAGATTGAACATCTCGAATTACACTCAACAATTTAATTACGTGGAACAATGGTTAATAGATGAGAATGAATCTTGTCTTAAGTTGGATCTAAACTTGTTTTTATCTTGCTTGTAACTGCCTTGTTGGTAACAATTGTCGATCAAATTGAAAATGTGTTAGTTTAAATTACGTGATCATCGACTTGAAAATGTAAATAAATTAATACAGTGTCTTAAATTGAACTTTCATGTGAGGTTATGATTTAATTAGTTGTATTGCTATTGTACGTTAATTCTCCGATTTATTTCCTGGCATTCATGCATCACCCTAGGATTTATAAAAACTGTTTACATGCTGCATGTCATCCTAAAATGTATGTAAATAGTCATGTGGGGGTTCGGGAAAATTGGGGATGATTCTCGTGGTAACACCCCTATTGGAGTGCCTACTCCCTAATAGGGGCCAGTGAGGTACGGTTAAGCCACGGGAATCGTAAGATTCCCAATTCTCTTGTTCTAAAATTCCCAATGGCTTCAACAAAAGTGTATGGGTATGGCTCGTGGTGACACCCCGATTGGTGTGTTTTCTAGTCGGAAATACGGTTAAGCCACGAGACCTAAACATACCCATCGCCCCAAACAACAGACAAGATACTGTTCTTTTCTGTAATACATCGCATGATCATGCATCACTTGCATTGCATTTAATTCTGATTCTTTCTGGGCATTAGGCTCATTGTTTTCCCCATAATGTAGGTAATGAAGAATTTGTACCAGTGGAAGAGGAGGCTGATAGGCTCCAAGAAACAAATGGAGAGCCCGAAAGAAATTTGTTCCGGAAGACTAACAATACTCGAACCAGCAACAAGGAATTGAATCAAGCTCCAAATATACACATGAACTAGAGCTGTATTTTGGAGGACATAAACTAAATATATTCAAGAAAGTTTTATCAAAATTCCAACTCAAAAAGCACTCTGGATTAGGAGATATATCAAATTCAATAACAACCCAAAATTAGTTTCCAGCAGGACAGATTTAACAACACAAATTCAAAACCGAATAACTTGAGCTACATACACCAAACGGTGCCCAAATTTGGAGGGTAACTCCCTGACTTAATCTTGAACAAATCACTAGAAGACATCAAACAGAGACGAACGTCGTAAGGGCCTCAAACAGATACTATAATCAGCGGTAACAACAATCCAGCAAAAATTACAGATTCAGCACTTCAACAATGATACGAAAATATCCCTCTTCAATCAATAATCTCCAAAAGGCTTCTTCAACAAATAACAAGCATTTAATCACCAGAACATAAAAGAACTTCAAGAATCAAGAGAAAATACAATGGAGTCTGCGGACCTCCTAGTGAGAGGGGCGACTTTGGGGTTGGCTGAAAACCAACACTCTCCAAGGTTGGAAACTTCTTTTGTCTCCACACCACAATCTTACCTCGAAGATAAGGATTGGAAGAAACAATATCCCAAGGATTGCAAGGTTGAGAAGCTTCAAGAAACCCTTGCTTGGGTGATGGATGAAATCGGCACTAAGGGGAGGGGAGGCCGCGGCTAAGTGTTTTCCAAAACACAAAAATTATCTTCAATTCAAAACTGATTTCTTCTTCCAAACGAGGGTACATAAACCCTATTGTTTACAAAATAGGTCAAAAGACCAAAATACCCTAGTAGCAAAATGACTAAAATAACCCTTAATTAAAACGACAACAACAAGTCCGAGTTTGAGTTTTTCTCTCTGAAACAAAGATATTTGACATAACAAATGGAGCCCAAATACAACGTTCAATATCTCGTTCGAAACTTCTAGATGTTGGCTACATTTCGTATGAAAGACGAAAGTTGAAACGACGCCATCCTGATTGTCGAAATAGCCCTTGAACGTCCATAACTCCGGTTTTAGGCGGAAATAGAAAACCTATAATTTCCTCCCAAAGATTACAAGATCTCCATTAGCCCAAATGCCAACTCCTCTTTGTTTGTTTGATTCAAAAACCAATAAAATAAATAAAAAGTTAGAAAATAAATGAGTCCTTGGCTCGGGCTCAAGTGACAAGGATTTGGGGCACATCAGAGGCGTTCCAGGATGACCCCTCGTGTTATCAGCCGAATGACCTGTTGGGCGTGACTCTTATGGGATGAGGGATATTGGTATTTGGTGAGAAGGGTATTTTGGTAAATTTTGCTATTAGTATTTTGAACATTTTCATAATGTAATAGGGACTTTAAGACTTTTGGTAAACCTTGAACTTCGTTTTGAACTCTTCTATATTTATTTCATAATGCTTCCGCAATGGATTACTCTTATTTTTTTTACGCTCTCTTAAAAATGAATTTCAAATAATGAGCAAATAAATAGAATGAAAAATTTTATACGTATTTTAAATTAAGGAAACATGGTTTTCAATTAACGGGGCGTTACAAGCTGCCATGCAATTTAACACATAGTGACCTAGCGATTCATCGTGCTAGCTAGCCCCGAACACATTGGAAGCAAGCTAATGGGCTTGTGTCCCACCGGTCCTGTAACATCCCGTATCTTTTTTACCGTATAAAATTTTTTGATTTTTTAAAACACTTGCGAGGGAAAATCAGAGTAAACAAACAACAGAAGTCTTAGTCGTATAAAACTCATAGTAATTAAATGCGAAAGTCTTTATTTAATAAAATCACATCAATCACCAATTTATGGAAAAACCATTTAAAATAAACCCACAATAATGCTTAACGACCACTTAAAACGTTTATCCAAATAAAAATTTTCTTAAATATTTGAAATACTTAACACATTAAAAACACCATGAGCCATAACTTACCAAGGTCAATATCGCCAACAACACAAACAGCTCAACATGGCAACACCCCATCAGATGCGTCATCAACAAGCTTTATCCAATCATTGGTTTCTTACCTACATCACAGGACTTAACTATGAGTCTAAAGCTCAGTAAGCGATATAAATATAAAAATGCTTATGCAATGCTCTTTTAAAACACTTACAGTTTTCAATGTTTATTATTCCATTACCATTTCTTTTACCATTTCCTTTATCGATGTTGGAGATGTCAACTTGACAAGGTAAAACCCACATCTCACAACATCATTTCCATTTATTCACGTGTGTTCTATTTTCATTTAGTTCTACTTACTCATCCAAGTGTTAGAGATGTCAACTTGACAAGGTAGAGCGGCTTACGAACAAGGCGGCCATTTTGTGGCACACACCTAAGCAACCAACTCAAGAACCCACATCTCTATACACTTATTTACATTTATACACTTTGTTTAATTACATTTCAAATGATACAGAAAATCATTTTCTTATACTTTAGAAAAACAATGATGCATGAATGCAAGCACACAATTCTATCTACATGTCCATCTACCTATCCTCAAAACATGATCGATTCTTGACTAAAGAACTGAACTTAAATCTAGTAAACACACAATTAACACCAAGCAATCAATAATACATCCTATATATCTAGTAAATGCAAGCATCAAACAAATCCTAATTCTCGTGGTGTAGGTCGTTTCGGACAAAATGCATGCAGTATCACTTACCTGGAGTCCTTAGCAAGTTTTAGCACTTAGAATTATCCTTTTCCAAAACCTATTCACAATCAGATAAATATTTACTTATCAGTAATAATTCTCCAAAACTATTATTTATCAATAGGTTATACATCTCCAACACTCCACGGAATATTATCCCAACCTAATAGTTTATTCCAATCATAACAATGCTTAAGAATAAAACCCAATACTTAGTAGTGACCAAGATAACAATATAATCCAACGACCACCTTATCCAATAATTCCATACAGTAAAACCCCTTAAGAATTTATGTAGTAGAGAATATGCAAACCAATATCTTCAAATTCTCAGTAATAAACAAGCAGCACAATATCCAACAACATCCAGATTATTCTCAAGCAATAACCAATGCAAAGCAGCTAATTCAGCATACTGTGTAATATCCAAAAATGAAGACCATAATTACCTCCAATTTTTCTCCATGATCCCCTTCTCCCAAAATTCCTCTCGGCACCCTTTCCTTCTTCTCCTTCTAAATCCTTCTTCTCCAGAATTTCACCAGAACCTCTCGGTTTCACTCTCTGCAAAACTTTCCACTTCCCATCATCTCTCTAAACTCTTCTACAGACCGCACTCATCCCTTTCTGTAACTGCATACCACATTCATCCCTTTCTGTAAAACAATATAACTCACCCTCAGATTGCTTCTCTCAAAATGCAGCAGCACACAGTTTTGGTTTCCCTCTCAAATTTCCAGCCACTCTCTCTCTCTCAAACCTTCTCTCTGCAAAGAATTTCTCAGTAGCTCCTCATCCTCTTAGTCACTCTCTCTTTCTCCAAAAAATAGCACAGTTTCCCTTCACTAACTCTCTGCCATTTTCCAAGACATCCCAACCTCAAATCATCTCCTCTATTTATAGACCACAAAATTCAACCCTTTAGTGTCCAAATGAAGGTGAAGAGCCAAAGAGAGGGATGCTTGCTCGTCCATGAAGCGTCAATCGTCGACCCCATGAGTTTCCAAGCGACAGTTTCTTATTTCCAGTGACTTTCCATATTGCCAATCAATCAACCTCCTTCATGTGATCGATCGCCAAAACTCAATAATAACAATTTTCTTCAACACCAATCAATCGGTGATCGACCGCTAATCTGTATTTCACAAAACTGCATGGTATCAGTCGATCACTCAATCAGTAATATTCACTATTCAGTGAATTATCGATCGATTAATTCCCTTTGGACAATCGATCAGTACCACTTTGGTTACAAGTCTGTAATATTTTACACCTTCAACGATCGACTGTCGTTCCTTAGGATCAACCGTTGCGTTATTTCTTTAATATATATATATATATATATATATATATTTATATCTTTAATAAAACATAAACTATTTTTTCCAAATTATCCAAACCTCAACTTATCCTCCAATATTTAAGGTATATAATCCACAATTCCTCCTTCACTTTATTCTTTACTAAACCCAATATACGCTTACATATTAACAACCCTATTATTCTCAATCTTACTATATCCAAATATATTTTCTCTTACCATACCCAAAACAAAAGATTTCGTCTATCGCCTCCAAATTTCACTAATTATCAATCACTAATCAAGTTCTATTATCATCTTATGTAACTTCAAATATCATCAAACAATTCTCTAATAACCTTAATCTTTCCCCTAAGCTAATTATGAATATAATCCGGGGTATCATAATTCACTTTTTTCAAATAAGTTTCTCTTTACCAGTATCCCAATTCAACTCCTAATACCCCCAAAATCATTACTTAAGTGGTATGCTTAGCATTATGAAGATTCAGGATATTACAGGTCTACCCTTTTGGGACAACCTCTCCTCAGTACCTATTTACATACATTTCATCATCTTTTATCTTTCTTAAATGCAGACTCATGCATGAAACATATCATCACAGTGCAACAGAACATATCCTTATCTTTAACCATTAGTACATATAGCATCATATAAACAAGTAACAACAACATATCCTCGAATACTTTCTATCACCGAAACAAGAATCCTCATCATCAAACAACTATAAAACTGAACCTCAACATCAATTATCACAGTAAACAGAAACCATACCTCAACCAGTAAAATAACAGATCATTGACATCAATATAAGCTGGAGATAAACATAACATCTATCATGACACATTACAGAGCATCACATCCTCAGTTCAATAAATTTAAAATAAACACAGAAAGCAGAGCATCATATCCTAAAGTCATTATTAAACAGTAAGCCAAAACTAACTGAACTTCCAAGCACCTTGCGATGTAGGTCGTGAGGCCATATACATGCAACACTACTTACTTTAAGCTCTTTAATGGAAGAAAAAATACTTCTCATATCTTGCCTCGTTTTCTGAAGGTCTTGATCACCGACACCACACCAATAAAACAGTCTAGTTTCTCATAAATCCAACTTTTTATACCTGCAGTTAGGGCATGGATAGATGTTTCTTAGTCCCAGAATGATAACATCCCTAAATCTTACAGAGGCATTGTCTACCGTGGATGCCCATGATTACGGGATGTGCACCTTCCTTTTTAATTTCTTACCTAAACACCATGTTTTCTATGTTTTGCACCTGCGTTCCCTACTATGGACAGATTCACTTCTATACCGATCACATTTCCTCTATGACCCGTAACCCAAACGATATCATTTTCTTTGATTCATGGATGCATTCCACTTTGTAGGTGTCTATGCTTCCGCAACTCCTGGTTTTTTTCGCAGATTATCCCTATGAAATGACGACATTTTGTGCTTCACTATTTTGCACGGAAGCAGCCTATTCTGTAGATCCTTGCATCCCCACATATTCTAATTCGAACAACATTGTTTCACGCATTCCACTATTCACCACATATGTGTTTCCTCCCACAGACGCATATGCTCCCATGACTTTCACTATTCAACGCACACCCTTCATCATAAATGCAACATTTATCTTAACACTTCTGCATGGAATCTTTCCTTCTTGAAACTAAATCTTTCCTTTCTGCGAGAGCATCTTTCCTTAAATCAAATGGTTCAGTCTTGTCTACCCTTTCAATCCAACAACCCTCCTTTCTTTTGTGTTCATATTAAAAGAACATGTGTTTTAAACAAAGTCTTCTCCTTCCTCACCTTTCTCTATCCTTGATCTCATTCATTCATTGTCCTCAACCAGAGGCTGTTGTCTCATTTGTTCTTTCTTTTCGTAAATCCCTCATCAAAATGACTTCGTTCACCACCATAAATTACGCTGTCGTAGACACATTTGTTTCCATGGATACTCACCTTAATGCAAAAGGATGACATTTATCTTTCATCTGTAATGATCCAATTTTTCGTAAATCATTTAAAAGGCGCGAAAGATTTAAAACTTTTATAAAACCATTGAAATTGCCTTTAAAACAGATCAGAGTGCGACGCTAAACCAAACCGCTACTAACCTTGCATTAAACTCGTTATAAAAATCCAATTAATAAAGTGTGGAAGCGTTATAAAATCATTCGTTTAAAATGTTGCGGAAGTGTAAATCATTAAATGAAAGGATTAAACAATTAAATACTGCGTTTGATAAATGAATTCTAAGAATTAAATATAATTTATTAAAACTTGATTACAACCGTTTTCTCTTCTTGCTATAACCTGGCCAGCCACAAGCTCTTGCACATGCAAATCTTTCATCCATGCTTCATTATCTGTTTATCATCTACTTATTATCTGTTCATCATTTGTACCTACACCACAAGTAATACGTGAGCCTAATGGCCCAGTAAGGAAAAGGGTTTATGCAATATACTTATGACTCTCTTTAGTTCTTCTTGGAGTGGGTACCACCCCAAACCAGTCTTTTCATTACATTTGTTGGTTCTTTACTCATACTTCGAGTTAGAGATTGGAGGAATCCGTGGTGGTAGAGTAGATATTTATCAGCTTCAACCACCTAGAGTAGACAGTCTCGCAGTCCCGACAAGGGAAAGGTAACGTTTTCTTTTAAATCCTGTCTACCGGGCTGATCCGTACTTACCCGACCGTCCCCCAACTCCCTTTTTCTTCTTTTTCATCATTTTCATTAGTTTCTTCATTTTCTTAATATTTTTCCTCACATAATGCATGTGTGAGTATCATCACTAAGGTGACACTCCCTATTAGTTTCTATTAACATGATGCATGACCATACATTCTCATCCTAACATGATGCATGATGTATTATAATAAAACATTATTAGAAATTGAAGTGCACATATAAGTAATTGAAAGCAATTGTAATTGAAAGGGCATATAAAGAAAGTAAAGCATATAATAGAAAGAAATAACTGCACACAACCTAAAACAAGTACAATATCGAATTGAAATAGCGAATGCATACTAGTAAAAGGGTGGTATGGTAAACATATGAGTAATCTATTTAAACTAACATGCTTAGACAATTAGATATAGAGACATGCATAAACAACAAATAATGGAAACATGCTTGTAAATTCGTAATTTCTTATCCTAGTTGATTAAGCATGATTTTATTCTAATTGATCAAACATGCTATACTTTAATAGCCTAGTTTTGTTAATTAGTTGATTAATTAATTAATCATGCTCAGATAAGTTGGTTAAACATGCAAAGATTGAACATACAAGCATAATTATAAATCATTATCCTAGTTAATTACATGCTCAAGTCTAGTTAATTACTCTAACCAATTTACATGCTCAACTTTTAATTGAGTTAATTACTCTAGTGAATTAACATGCTCAAGGTATAATTAACAACTAGTTAAACATGCTCATACAATTGTCATCCTAATTAACTGCACACATTCAGATTAGGAAATGAAATTGATAGAACAATATAAGCATAGATCAATAGAAATGACAATAAACACGGAGAGACTTAAGATAGACAGCAAGTAATTAATAAAGAACAGAACAGTTAAGGGAATTCTTTCTCATTTATGCTTATTTCCTTAGTTCATCATTCTACACCCATCATTAACACACTAACCATTCACGGCATTAATTTCTATCAAGTAAGGCATTTGCAATAAAGAAAATGAACTAACAGTAAAGGGAGCGTCTAAAGAGTACCAACAAGGAAAGACATTTGAGCATGGAACCAACAATAAATGAATTAATATCAAACAATAGTTAACTAACATGTATGAAGATTAATAGTTAATTTAATTGATAAATCTAACAACCTAATTAATTACATGCTCAAATAATAATTAACATGCTTACGTTGCTTAACATGCTTAAGTCAATCAACATGCTTAGATCTAATCAATCACTCTAGTTTAGTTAATCACTCTAGTTAAATTATTTAACATGCTTAAGTTATAATTAATAGGCTTAAGTTGATTAACACACTTAAGTTAATTAACATGCTCAAGTCTAATTTAATTACTCTAGTTAGTTAATCATTCTAACTGATTGACATGCATCAAGACTTAATCAAATTATTAAACATGCTCAACTTGTAAATCAATTGTTGTCTTACTTAATTAATGTGCTCAATGAATTGGTTAACAACTATTAATTAGTTGACTAATTCATTAATTAAACATGCTTTTGTAAATCAAATGTGCTAATAAGATAACCTAGGTGATGAACAAATTATTAATCATGCTTCAAGGATTTATTACAGGATTAACATGCTCAAATTAACAAGTTTGATTAACTAAGGAAAACCATCTAACTATCGTAGAGACATTTAAGAAATTGAAATTACAAAACAATGTATATGCCTATGTATATGGCACAAGTAATATATTAACCGGAAGTAAGGCAGAAAATTCATATAGCAGTATAAAATCAAATGAACCCTTCGGTCATTTGTCATTAATTAGCTCATTTATCGTTCGTTAAGCCTTCTTCACAACATTATCTCTATTAAGACAGTAAAGGAAGTGTCATAACAAAATCACAAGAAATTTGACAACAGAATATCATCCAAAGAATAATAGCCGTAAATCAACCGATGAACTATCAACCATCAACTAACAATCAACTACAGCAGCAACAATAAGAAAATCAGAGGACACTAGACATAAAACTCACACACACTACTTACGGTGTAGGGCCTCCAAATGGCCAAGACACACCCAAATTTCTTACCTCAATTCTTTATCGTGTTTAGCACCTAATTATTATCCTCCTTCGCCTTTCGTTACCTTCACGATTAAAATTTTATCATTAACAATTCCTCATCGAGTTCCATAACTTTAACACTTAACGATTCTACTAATCACAACTTATCAACCAACGGTGGAACGTTAACTAATCACAAAGCGGATTCATATTCTTCAACGTCCGATAATACTATCCTCAATTGCCAAATAACCAACCAACATGGAGCTTTCCCCAAACCCATTAACAAATCAAACCTTTAACAAAGGCATCCAACACAACTATCCAAACATACAGAATATATATGTATATATATCTAGTGAGAATACTCTAAGAACACAAGATGCAGCTAAACTGAGCATTATTTCATTATCCAATAACACCAACTCAGCAGAGTACAAATATATATAGGCACAAATGACATAGGAAGATCGTCCAACAAAATAACAGCCCATAGAAATTAACAGAACCTCACTAAAACCAACTACATATCCGTAAGGCAGTATATACTTCAAAACAGATACTTCATAACATTCCTCAAGGAAAGCATTAACAGAGCATCAATCTAAACAACTGAGCACAAAATCTTAGTATTCACATTATCCAAGGAAGTTCACAAAGCAGCTCATATTATCCATGACAAGCAGCAAAAGTAACGTCCAAAAAGAACCGAGAGCTTTTACCTGAAGAACCATAGACACTCGAGAGCTCTCTATCCAGCCATCTCCTTCTCTGGACTTCAACTCTTCTCCCCACTCCTCTGTCATCCTCTCTGCCTCGGTTCTTCTCTCTCGGCCACCACTAACCCAAAAGGATTTCCAGCACTCTCACTGCCTCTCCTCTTTCTCAACCAAAATCACCACAACACTCTCCTCAAATCCTAACTTCTCGTGGCTTAAATCTCCAGCAGACCAACATAGGCAGAGTGTTGCACTCCGCATGCCCGACAGTATCACTGCAGATTTCTCAGAGTGTTCCCCACGCCAACCCGCTGTCGATTTCACCTAGAGAAAGCACCAATTTGGCATTGGAGAACCAATAGGCTGGACCATGGCCATCGACCAGTCTAGCTTGAACCGCAAGCTCCCTTGCCATCTCGACGCCATCTAGCTCATCGCTCGCTGCCACCATGCCGTCGTCGTCGAGCCACATTGGAAGTTGAAGGAGCATTGAAGCTTGCCATCACCTGACGCAGCACCGATGACCAGCGAAAACCACAACTCCGAGCTCAAGTTCTGCACCTCACAACACCGCCGTTCATCTGCTCGCTCGCCGTTCGTCTGCTCACCGTTACGCTTGCCTCTCCCTCGCTCCCTCGTCATCGTCCTCTCCCTCTCCTCTCGGGTCTCCATCGTGGGAATGGCCAAAGGCCAAATTCCCTTCCCCCTCTTTAATTCCTAAACCGCTAATAAATGGACATGAACCGGTTCTGTTGAACCGGTTCATAATTCTCATCACCTCCTTTAATCCTTTTTAATCCAATTTAATTAAATCCCCTTACATTATTAATCCCAATTAATCTTATTTGTCCCATAAATCTCATCCCTCCCACTCATTTCGTCTGGCCGAAAGCTATTTGACAAAATGAGGGCAAAGCTGAACTGGATCTCCAACTGAATCGGTTCAGTTATTTAACAATAAATCCCCACTTTTCTTTAATTCTTTAATTAATATTAAATATATATGTTTAAGTGTTAAATATTTGTACCACATATTAACCAACCCAAATTCTAACTCCTGACTTATTCCAAATATCGTTAAAAGACTATTAGGGTCCAATTTAAATTTCCTAATTCCATTTCCTAAATTGATTTCCATCAATTAAACCTTCAATGAATTGTCTTAGATTATAACCGAACGATTACGTCCTTGGTAATATCCCGATAAATCCAAATACCCCTAATTAATTTCCAATTATTCTTAATAAATTCTGATTTAAAAAGTCGGGGTATTATATCATCACTTAACATCTTTTCACATTTCCTTTAATCAAAATGACATAGTTCAATACTCTCCGTGCAACATCTTTTATTTCTACAAGAGAATCTTTCCTTTTCATGGAATCAACTAGTCTTAATCTAATGATCCATGTTTTATCCTCCCATATTATCCAACGGTCATTGTAACGACCCAACTTTTATTTACTTTAAAAATCGTGTAAATTAAAAACTTTTCTTCTTATAAAAATATCAGAGTATTTATCTTTTATAAAACCCGGTCAGTAAAACCATTTACTTAAAACATTTATCGATTGCAGCAAAAATAATAAAATCATTTTCTAAAACGCAGCGGTATTAAAACAAGCATTAAAGAATATTAAACAATTTACAAACCCTTTTACAAATAATTTTCATTTAACTCTTTAGCCCAGCCAGCCACAAGATCCATCGTGCAAATCCTTCATCGGCTGCCTCTCAGTCTGTTCACCTGTGCGTGTACCTACATCGCAAGACTTAACTAACGAGCCTAATGCTCAGTAAGTGATATAAAACAAAAGGTATGATGCACATGTCATGCAACTTTTAAATCTCTTTTCGTTTTCTGTTTCTGCTTCTCTTCTTTCTTTCTTTTATTTTCTTTTACCGTTTTCTTGATCTTAACTTTGCTTTATCTTGACTTTACTTTACTGTTCCTTTCTTTACTTGATTGTTACTTTAGTTTATCTTCAAAGGCATTGGAGATGTCTAAACTTGACGAGGAGAACCTCACATCCCCAGACGACCCCGTTTATCTTTATCTTTATCTTTACTTTATCTTGAAAGGCGTTGGAAATGTCTAAACTTCACGAAGAGGAGCAGCCAACTCAACCTCACATTTCCAAACGACCCTATTGTATGTTTATTGTTGTCTTAATCTTGAAAGGCTTTAGAAATTTCTAAACTTGACGAGGAGGAGTAGTCAACTCAACCTCACATTTTCAGACAACCCCGTTTATGTTTGTTGTGTGTCTTAATCTTGAAAGGCGTTGGAGATGTCTAAACTTGACGAGGAGGAGCGACTAACTCAACCTCATATCCCCAGACGACCCCGTTTATGTTTATCTTTATCTTGAAAATGTTAAAGATGTCTAAACTTGACGATGAGGGGCGGCTAACCCAACCTCACATCTCGTCACACCCATTTACGTTCATTTCTTTACGTGTCACAACCGTCTCGTTTCTTCTTTGTTTCCTTCTTGTCATTTTGTAATCGTTTTGTTTCTTCTTTGTTTCCTTTTCAAAAGTATGTATGGAAACTATTTTCGTATCTTTTGAAAACTATGATGCATGATGCTCGCGAATGCATACATTCTCTACTAGAGGAATTTAATAGCGCAATCAACATACAATTCATAGAACATGCTTATAAAAACCGTAAACAATGAAACGTACTATTTAAAACTATAAATACTGAAATATGCTATTTAAAACTGTAAACACCAAAACATGTTATTTAAAACTGTAAACACCGAAAAATGCATCTCCTATTCTTGCGATGTAGGGCTCTAAGAACCAAAGCACATGCGTATCACTTACCTGGCGTCCCTTGCGCGGTTCAGAAATTAACGCTATCCTTCTTCTCTTTTATACCTTCAAAATAATTATAATTTATTTATTAATATTTTTATCAATCATAAACATTAACTTTGATATCGTTATGCCTCGTTTATTATTTAATAATTTAATTATCGCTTAATGAATTTCTATTAATTTATCTTCATTAACTTCATAGTCAATAAACGAATAACCTTAATTTATACTTTTTCCCCTTTAAATCACAATTACCCAATTGAACCGATATTTATTCATTAATAACACAATTTCTAACACTTAGAAATCTCATTAGTTGACCTAATTACTTAGCAACCACACAGTAATAATTTCCAATATCTTAACATGTGCAACGAGATAACGAGAGCCAACAATAGTTGCTCATTCCATCAATGTGCCCTAATAATAAAGAGAATTTACCTTACAAAAACCAAATAGTATTTTATCACAAAACCATATTTTCCACAGTAGGGTAAAGAACCATTTAATTCCTTTTATCCACACGATAACCAACATAGCATATTTATTTATCCTTTTTATCTAATTTAGAAAGGCTAGAGATAAATCATCCAAATGTACAGAGCATGTATTAATGTGCAGAATACTTAACTTACTTCTCACAATACATGAATTTAATCCGACATACATGTATAGTATCTCAAGCAACCAAAACCAATCCCAACATATTCTTGCTTCTGGTAATAACTAACGAAGAGTATTCCACACACCAATCGTTAAATCTTTACATTCTCAACAACCAACAAAGAACCAATAAATAATCCCAACTAATTACCACCAACACTATATTCCTATCACCAAAGCCAAAGGTCATTTAATTTATTCCATTGCATTTTCAGACATCACAGCAAGAAAATAACAATCAATACGTCTAACCAAAATCTTACAATCATGTGATGTAGGAGCCATATGTCCAGCAAAACAAATCACAACACAATCATGCCCTTGGCATTAACCAGAGACATTAAATCAACACTAACAGTAGTGTAGTATACAACCAACCGAGATGACAGTCAAACAACAGTTCACAATTGATAGATTTCTTTACATAAAACTTAACCCATCTCCATTGTTCAGTAGCAACCCGAAAGACACAGATCAAAACAAGAATGCAAATCCCATAACAGAGCAGATCTTTTGTACACTAACAACTAATAACATAAAGCTTAGCCCAAATTAACATCTCCCATACCTAAAGACAGGAGAACTTCTTCTTCTTCCTCCTAACTCACGGCCGTTTCACTATCCAATTCCCTTCTCTTCGCTGCCAGCTTCCTGCCATCTCCAGCACTTGTTCACGGTTCACAGAACAATACACACACAGAGGACAGAATCTCACCTTCCTCATCCCTCAGTCATCCATCGATTTTAAAGGCAGCAGAGGAGACCAGTGACGCCAAGCTGATGGGAAGATCACCCACACCAAGGAGAGTGGTCCATTGCTCAACCTCCACGTGGAAAGTTGCTATCGTTTTGGGAGAAGAAATAAACTGGCTCAATTTGGAAACCACAGACTCGGACCGATGCCCTGCCTCGGACACCATCCTCGCCCCTGCCGACACCAAAACGCCTCTCCACCGACTCCAAATCAACCAAAATCGAAAGCCAAGAAGGTGAACATCAAAGATAGAACATTGACTTACCTCCACCGGCGAATCGCAGCTCCAATTCCGACTCCGAAGCAGCTGCACACCGAGCCCTAGCTCGCAGTTCGTCGAGCCGTCCGTTACCGTTCGCCGAACGTCGCCCGCAGCTGTCGCCGGTAACCAGCTCGCACCCGAGCCGCGACGACGTCTCCCCCTTCCGATCGTCCTTCCCGATCGCTCACCCGGTTTCTCTCGTCCACTCTCACATTTTCTCCCCCTTCTCTTTTCTAATTTCCTTCTCTAATTCTTCAATTAAATTAAAATAAAAACCAATTTAATTAATTCCTCATTTCATTTCCCTTTAAATAATTAAATTCTTCGTTTAATTATTTTCATCCCAATTTCCAATTTTCTTTGCTCCGAATATTACTTAATGATAATTATCGGTCCAATTAAAATTCTTCAATTCGGCTTCCAAAATGATTATCCAATAATTGATATAATTATCTCCCAACAATTATTTTTTTTAAACGTATACCCCAATTAATTTCTCGTTAAATAAATTCTTGATTATTATCTAAATATTCCCTTAATCAATTTTCTTATCAAATAAATCTCTAATTATCCTTAATTAATTCTGTGACAAAAATTGGGGTATTACAATCATTCTCTCTCCTGTAAAAGAATCTTTCTCCTCCTATAGGAGCATATTTTCCTTTTGCCTTCTAATCCAATGGTCCCTATCTCGTCTGAGTTTTCAATCTAACGACTATCATTTTATCTTCACCTTCGTTTAAATAATTGTGCTTATTTTCACAAAAGTGTTTCCTCCCATGGATGCTTAAACTCCTATAACTCCATTGTACACTTATGCCCTTCATTAAAACGATAGCACTTTCCTCTTTTTATCTACTTGTTATGGACGCGTACTCCTCTGCGAATACATTCCTTCCTATAATTCCACTATTCACAATGACCATTATCCCCGTATGATGTCATTCTCCTTCACAATGGACATCCATCAATTAATCTGCGCTCAACTTCTCATTTTCCACATCACTTATTTACCACAGAAAACTCCTTAATTTTTTTCACTTTTGGCAGTCCACTTTAACATTTTTCAACAATCATCTATCCAATTTGAACCCCCTCCCCCTCCTCGGCATACCAAATTTCCTCTTGACCCTCAAACAATTAAAATACTAAAAATGAGAAAAATCCTGGATATTGTAATCTTCCCTTCTTTTACAAATTTTGTTCTTCAAATTTACTTGATCCTTCGCCCCGGATGTTGCTTGTCCCTTTAGAAGTCACACTCCCTCATACTTCTTATATTATGATTAAAATAACACCATTCCAAAATCAACAACATATTCTACACCATAATCAATCAAGCCGACCATGAGATATCATAAACCATTATCTCAATTTTATGGGCTGTGAAGTCATAAATCATTATTTTATTTAAAAAAAAACCATAAAGTAATATATCTCACCAGCAAAATGACCAATATAATTCATTGCATCGTGTGACATACTTAAATATTTATAAATTCATCTAAAAGAAATTTCAATAACTATAGTTGTGTTGTCGAACCCTCAAGAAATATGTATTTTATTATTTTTACCAAGTAATCCTCTAGTCAACTTTGGCTTTGTCTGGAAAACTAAAATAAATTAAACAACCAAAATTAAACTTTCCATTGGAAAACCTTTAATTCTTAAAAGATTGATTTCACGAATGCTGTTAATATTATTTATCCAATCAATATTTGTTAGTTGAATGATTATTTATAAACTAAAAACCCTAATTTGTTAAAATTTCTCTCTCGACTTCTGAGCTAACCTTAATTCCTAAAATAACCATTTGATATATGTATAATAATTGTACTTTAGTCATTCAATGATATTCAATGTTTTCGATTTAACTTCGTAAAATCTTAACACTCTCTTGAGCTGTTAGACCTTTACATTGTAATATTCGTATTATATTTAGAATTATCTTTCTCAAGCGACAAACCCTAAATATAAATTTTTCAAAAAGTGATCAATGTATTGAAAGCATTAAGAATAGAATATCACAAATAAATAAGGGATAAGCTGCATGGCTATGGCCGAAAGCTCTGCTAGCTCTTCTACGCTACGACGCACAACATTCGACTAGGGCTACAACCGTCACCTACTAGCAGTTGTGCGCTCCAACGCTCAAGGAGCCTCACTCACCTGTTGGCCAGTTAGTCTCTTCTCTGACCAAAAACCAACTAAAGAGCTCACATATCATATCATCTCATTTACATTTATTTTGTTTAATTCGTTTATTATCCATTTCATTTCTAAAACCATGCATGAAAACCATTTTCGTTTCTTTTAAAAACCATGATGCATGTCATGCTCGTGAATGCATACAATGTCTATCATATCATTACTATAAACCCTAAACATGCTCAATATCATAACTTTTAATGTAAAGAACCTACATCTATTAAACATTTCATTAAAAGAACCTAATTCTAATAAACACCCAACAAGCAGCAGTACAATTCGCGAAACATGCTTAATATCTTACCATTCTAATAAAGCGGTAAACAACCAACATACAATTCATAATCTTGTGATGTAGGGCCCCAAAGACCAAAACACATACAATATCAACTTACATAGAGTCCGTAACGCGTTCTAGCACTATATTCTCTTTTTCTTAAATACCTTCAAAAATCATAATAAAGAACCATTAATAAACACAGATCATTAACTCTAACCTCATCTACACTATTATCCCCCATTCATTATTTAATAATTCATATACCACTCAACCACTTAACGGTTTCCATCAACTTATCTTCATTAATACTATATCCAATAAAAGAGTAACCCTAATTTCTAGAACATTAACATACATCTTTCCTTCACTTCACAATTATCAAATTTATACATAATAGGCAGCATAATTTCTTTAACCAAGGCTCACAGTAATATACCAGAAATTAACCAAGCCTAAACATCAATAAAATTTTCCATAAACTACATAGCTTCACCAAATAGCATTTTGACAAAGACTAATTTCCATCAAATCAAAAACCAATAATAGCAGGGAGACATCATAATCGACTCCTCGTAAAGTTCATACAACAGAACATACATCTACCAAACGTTCATAATTAACAAAGAGCATTATCCAAATCACAAAGTATATCTCATCCAATAAAAGCCATGAAGAAAACTCTTCATACCTGAAGCACCCAAGACAGTGAGGACCCGATAGCAAGGAGCTCATCCCTTTCTCCTTCGAGAGAGCTTACCTCTCCACTCCTTTTCTTCTCGGCTTTTCACTCAACAACAGAGAGCTCTTCCCTCTTTTCTCTCTATCCCCTTTCTCTTTTGTGTTTCACCCGAGAGCATTCTCCCTCAAACACTATCTCTTCTCACACTCTCTTTCACTTTGTAAATAAAATAACAAAATGCTTCATTGCTGCCTTTGCTTTATAGACAGGGAAGGAGTTTTACAGGGAAGCAGAAGATGATTGACACTCACCAACATCAATGGAAGGGGGTCCAATTCAACCATGCCACATGGAAAGTCGCTTATCGTTTCGGAGATGTATTTCTCCTCGGTTGAAACACACTTAAAACTCAATTTTTGCCTTTTTTAGTGTGACCGGTCGACAGGAACAGTCAACCACGAATTCTTGGTCGACAGCAACAGTCAACCGCTCCTACATGAAAACGTTGCAGCCGTTTTGCCAGCCTCTCCCACTTTGCTGCTTTTCCTTCTTTCCATTTTAATTCCTCTTTCATTTTAAATTCCTTTAAAATTCTTTCCTTTCTTTATTTAATCTATTTCTTTTGTAATTTATTCCCAATTAATTCTTAACCAACTTCTCAACAATTTATAATTTACTCCATAGCCCTATTATAAATCCTCAACACCATTCCAACAATCGTATAAATTATACCCCAACTTATTACGTTTACTAAACTTATTTTCAGGATATTATCTTCCATAATAAAATCATCCTGAAATCTCCAAAAATTTCCAATTATTATTATCTCAACTAATAATTCACAATTATTTAGTGTCCTTAGTACAAGCTTAATTTCAAGGTATTAGCCGACATGCATAGTCGACTGGTATGTCATCCGGTCTGCCTATTTTATGCTAGCCGCTTAGTCAACCACTCCTACATCCTCACCTAACGACCGCTCCTTCATCACACTCACGACCTTCACTTGCCAAACGCCAGCGTTTCATTTTTTCTCCGTTTCTTCTTCTTTTATTCTTTTTATTCTATTTCAATTCAAATTATACCTTTCTTTATTTAATCAAATCCCCTTTTAATTTATTTCTAATTAATCCTTAACCAAAATTCCCACTTAACCAAATTCTAATAATTTCAATCAAATAAACCCTCAATAATTACCCAAATAATCCAATTACACCCAATTAATTTCCCAATTATCCTTACTAAATTCCGTTATGAAAAATTGGGGTATTACATTCCATAATAAAATCATTCTTTTATTTCCAGTAATTCACTATTATTAGCGTCCATAGTGCAAGCTAACTGTCTAGGTATTACATTAGGTGTGTGCCACGATTGGTCTACTTGTGCTTAAACCACTCATCCTTGACATCTCTAATGCCTGGAACAATAAGCGAAACTAAAGTCAAGTAAATCAAGTATAGTCAAGAAAATGATCAAGTAAAGTCAAGTAAAGTTAAGTAAATGGTAAAGTAAAGTCAAGAAAACAGTAAAGGAAAATGAAAATGAAAAAAAAAAAAACAAAAACAGAAAATTGCATATGATTTTTAAGAGAACATGGCATGTGCATAGCATGTTTTAATTCATATTGCTTACTAAGCATCAGGCTCATAGTGTAAGTCTTGTGATGTAGGTAAGGAGCTGATGTCTATTGTTGAGTGTTGCGGTAATGAGCCTTTTGTGCTGTTGGCGAACTGACCGGTGGGTTATGGCTCAGTGTGTCAAGTTTTAGGTGACACTTTTTGATATATGTATTTTGATACACATGTACATGTTTTGTAATGAATTTGAATTTTAAAGTAAAGAGAAGTCTTCTGCTACGATACTCTAATGAAAAAGAAAAATTTTAAATGTTATGCGTTTTTCAAAGAAAACATTTTTTAAAATGGGTTTTAAATTACACGTTTTAAAGGAAATTAAGTATGAGCTGTTACACTTTGATTATCGTAAAATTTCTTAACATAACTTCTATAGAACATTCATAAATTATTACAATGATCATTTTTAATTTCTTTATACAAAATGTGAATCATCTCCACAAGTCAATTTTTGCCGTAACAACCAAGCGCTCCTGATGGACTACAAGGTCCATTCACAAAGGCAAGGGCCTAAATACTCAACAACACTTACCTCTCCAATTATTTAGAAGGTAACTCAATAATGGGCCAAATGGAGGAGCCACCAACCCATGAATACCAAGAAAAGCCTACACATGTTTAACTATGGAAAGAAGCCCAAGAAGACAAACTTGAAGTGCAAGAAAGGTCAAGGCAAGAAGAGATATAGAAATCATCCCAAGTGGTCAATCTAGAAGACAAAAAGAAAGTCAAAGATTGCATGGACATGGAAACCATCCAAGTGGCCAAAACTTGAAGAGAAAGTAGCTACTAAAAGCCATCAAAACATGAAGGAAAAGAAACCAAAAATAATTTAAATAATTCACTTTAGTAAGTTGCCTAAAAACTAGTTTTGTAATCGGCAAGAATATGCCAAGTATTAGCTTGTTTCCTATCTTGTTATTTCTTATTCTATGGTTTGGAATTGGCTATATAAAGCCACCTAGTGTAAGTGTTTAACAAAAGTTGAATTTGAATATTAAAAAGCTTTTGCTTTATCTCTTGAATTTGGAGTAATTCTTTATTCTCTTTGGTGTGTTCTATCCAAACCTTTTGTGGTGTGATATCACAAATTGAGGTTATTTTGTGAGTTGAGTAACCTTTCTTATTTGCATTCGTGTTCTTGTTCCTTGGAGGAAGAACGTGTGAAGAGGTGTTCAACTTTCAAGAAGAGTTATATTCGTGGAGTTCTCCATATGAAGACCCAAGTTGTGATTTCTTGTATTTTTTGACAATTTAATTCATCTGTGCATATTTCCAAATCCGTAGGATTCCTTACCATTATTTTTGGAGTTATTCTTCATTCATCAACGTGGCTGCTATCCAAATTTCATGAAGAAAGCTTGTAAATTCAGTGAGATATTGATGTCTAAAGACTGAGTTTCCTAAAGTGGTTTTGCGATAAAGTATAGAAAGTTTCCTTCATCCGGTCGATCTCCCTTCCTTCAGCTATTCAAGCGCTATTCAACTTGGAAGTTATGGACAATCAAATCTATATAGATTGCAATCATTCTCCATAGCAACTAATTGACCGCCATGTTCTTTTTGTGAAGCCACCGGTCGTTCACCTTCAGTCGATGATCAACCGTAGGTTATCTCTTCCTTTAATTCATTATGTTGGCGCATCAACTCTCCACGAGTATTCACCATCAATTACATGGTTATCCATAGTGAGTGTCATTGTCTAATTCCTTTACCTACATTACAAATTTCATCTATGAATCTAATGCTCAGTAAGTAATGCATAATATAAACATGATATGAGTTCTTCATAAAAACATTTGCAATTCAATTTTCTTTCTTTTCTTTTCTTTTTTTTTTCTTTCGTTCGTTCTTTTCATTCTTATTATTCATCTTGACATTGGGACATGACACCAAAGTTGCAAATCATTGGGGGATGAGCCCACCAAAGCTCTAATGGGGTCGAAGCTGCCAAGCTGCATTGGTACCATATCGCCAAAGCTTTTTACGTATATTTCATTTCATCATCAATCTTACTTAATGAAAACATATGCATGTAAAATATTTTCATTCTTTTATGGAAAAACATGGCTCATGAACATGAATGCATAATCATAACATATTCTTGAGAAATATTATCACAACACATCCTCGAATAACATATTATCATAATAATCATAACATTTCAATCATCTAGCACTTATTCGAACCATTTAATCAAATCATCTAACTATTTTAGGTATAAACATAACATATAACAAGGAACACCATCCTAGAACCTTGTGATATAGGTCATTAAGCCAAGCACATGCAAATATTACTTACTTTGGAGTCTAAGCACAATTCATAGTAACCTATGAATTATCTCCTTGAGTTGGAAGACCTAAAATGCGTCACAATTAGACGCTAGTGTGCTTACATTAACATCCATAACTTTTTGTTTACTTTTCCAATTCGAGTGATTCAAATTTGTGTCCTTAGATGATGCTTATTAATATATCAAATTAGTTTACAAATCCAACTACTTTTGTCACGCATAAAATGTTCAAAACAAAACCTTATTCTCATCCAATAACTAGTTTTTATCAAACTGTTTACCTTCCAAAATTCATAACTTTCATTATACATGCCCAAATGTCGTGATTTCAATGCCAATGGTTCCATCAAAATGTCTATTTCAACATTCTAAAATAGTTCATAAATTGGAAATCATTAAAGTTGGTCAATGCTTTCAAATCAGAAATTGGCTAAATTCTCCCAATTCTTAACAAAGCATGATATTAGATGCATAAATTTCCCCTTAATTGAGAAATCGTTCCATCACGTAACACCAACATGTTTTGAGGTTATAAACAATAATCTTTCAATCATAAAATCTTAACATAAAATCAAATTTTGTGATCCTTCATTAAACCCTAAGAACCACCTTATAATTTTCTCATTACCTTTCTACTCATAAACTCTCAAATCACTTAAACTTAAAATACAGAACTTCACTGACCTTCAGAGTAAAGAGGAGTTGCTATTCTATGGCTCTCTTGCTTCCACTTTGAAAAGTCAAACATCTCAATTTATAAAGGTTCAAGGTGATGACCAAACCCCATGAGTCATCAGCACAATCTACCTAGACTCAAAATCATAGATGTAATCATGGCATTTCTAGCACCTTAATCCACTGTAATCAGTGGCTCATAATCATATGCCTAACAGTTAACTAATCCCAAAAGTTGGTTAATTAATGAACGCCCATTACAGTTATTCATATTTTTGTGGATGCCTATACATCCGTTGCTTACATATACACATCCGTTGAGAATATTCTCTATGAATATTGTAATGACCCAGTTTTTCATAAATCCTTTAAATTGCGTGAAATTTTGAAACTTTTATAAGACCATTGAAATCTCTTTTAAAACAGATTAGAGTGCGACACTAAACCGGCCAACTACTAACCTTTCATTAAACTCGTATTGAAAATCCAATTAATAAAATGCAAAAGCGTTATAAAATCGTTTATTTAAAACATAGCGGAAGCGTAAATAATTAATGAAAGAAACTAAACAGTTAATTACAATTACAACCATGCTCTCTTCTACTCTCTTAAGTCTGGCCAGCCCCAAATCTCGCACGTGCAAATCTTTCATCTCTGCTTTTTGATCTGTTCATCGTTTATACCTACACCACAAGTAATACGTGAGCCTAGTGGCCCAGTAAGAAAAAGGGTTTATGCAATATGCTTATGACTCTCTTTAGTTCTTTCTGGAGTGGGTACTGCCCTAAACTAGTCTTTTCATTACATTCGTTGGTTCTTTACTCGTACTTGGAGCTGGAGATTAGAGAAATCCATGGTGGTAGGGTAGATCTTTGTTGGCTTCAACCACATAGAGTACACAGTCTCACAGTCCCGACAAGGGAAATGTAACGTTCTCTTTTAAATCCTGTCTACCTGGCTGATCCGTATTTACCCTACCATGCCCTAACTCCCTTATTCTTCTTTTTCTCTTCATTCATTTACTTAACGTTTTACCTCGCATTATGCATGTGTGAGTACCACTCCGGTGGCACTTCCTATTGGTTTCTATTAACATGATGCATAACCATACATTCTCATCTTAACATAATGTATGATGCAATATAACGTAACATTAGCAGTAATTGAATTGCACATTGAAAAAAAAGTAATTGAAATTGAAATTGCGCATAGAATGAAGAACAATAATTTAAAGCGCACCACAGAAAACAATTATAAAACAACGAACATCAGAAGGGAATTAAACAACGAACCTTAAGGAAATGCGAATCATGAAGGAATTACAGAAATTGAACACCTATCTCACAAGATGCAATGAATTTAAACAATGAAGGCATGCTTGATCTTATAGAACACAATAATAAACGAAACGGAAATCGAACATACAATTGATGGTTATCCTAGTTAATTTCCTAGCCGATTTACATGCTCAATTTAACATGCCTAAGTAGAATTACAATTATTATTCTAGTTGGTTGCCCTACTTAATTTACATGCTCAATATTATAATTAGTTATTCTAGTCAATTTACATGCTCCAGAAAGATTACGTTTATTATCCTAATTGGTTATCCTAATTACTTAGCATACACAGAAGATTACCATTATTATCCTAATTCATTATCCTAGATAATTTACATGCTCAAGGATTAATTACGTTTATTATTCTAATTAGTTATCCTAATTTAATTTACATGCTTAAGGGAGATACAATTAATGTTCTAGTTAGTTAAAACTATCCCAAGTAATTAGTTAACATGCTCAGGTTTAGGTTATTAAGTTAGTTAGCCTAGTTATCTAACAGATTCAGATTAGGGAAATCTAGTTGATTCACAGGATTTTATTCTAATCTAATTACTCATGCTCAAATTTAGTGAACTATAATACTAGTAACACAAAGAAGGCAACCACAATTAAGACAATAATACGTCACTACAGAAGGAAAGGTAAAAACATCGTAATTGAAACTCTTGTTCATTTATACTTAGTTCATTCTTCTTTCATCTTTTCAATTATTCTCTGATAAAATAAAGCATCATTGTAGAAGATATAATAAGTGAAAATGCAGTAAAAGATAATATGCAGAATACTAACAAAGATTAATTGATCTCTTAGTTGTACTTTTATAATTTAGAATACTAACAAAGATTAATTGATCTCTTAGTTGTACTTTTATAATTAATTAGCAATTTAAACGTGGCAAGACTTAGTTAATGCAAATATTATCCTAATCAATTAGGCGCTCATGATAGTTACATTCTAAATTAAATAAGTTAACATGCTCACGTCTAGTTAATTATCATGCTTGAGTCTAGTTAATTAATTTTAGTTTAGTTAACTAACATGCTCAAATGATGATTACAGTTAAGATTCTAATTGATTAATAATTAAACATGCTTAAAGCTAAGTTAAATCAATATGCTAATTAATTTAGCATGCTAGTCTAGTTAGTTATCCTAGTGAAGTTAATTAGTTAACAATGATTAATTAGACAACTAGTTAATTAATTAAGCTAGTTGATTAAACATGCTCAAGTCTAACTAATTACTCTATTTAAGTTATTTATCATGCTTAAGTCTAGTTAATTAGTTTTGATTTAGCCAATTAACATGCTTATATTATTCTAATCAATTAGATGCTCAAGTAAACATTTCTTGTTAATCAAGCATCGGATTAGACATGCTTAATAAGACTATAATTGTGATTCTAGTTAATTACTCTAGTTAGATTAATTGACATGCATTGAGTCTAGTTAATTATTTTAGCTTGGTTAATTAGCATGCTCTAGGAAGTGATTAACAATGGTTAATTAAAAAACTAGTTGGTTAATTACACTGGTTAATTAACATGTTAAATATGCTTCCATTATTGCATTACTTACACAAAAGTATCAACCTACAGCACAAATAGAGATAGAACAAATGTCAGCAAGGTAAATATATGCATAAGGAAATGAAAATAGTAACTACACATCAAGTAAGGTAAGCAGTTAGTCATGTCATTCTCGATGAGCTTTCAACTCTTTCATACTTTCAGGCTTAACTTATCTATCTAAGCAGTAAGATTCTCCAACAGTCACAATTATTCACGTAAGAACATTGCACAACAAGTAAAGTAAAGAAAAGAGTTTAACAGCAAGGAAAGCAAAGCATTTAACAACGAAAATTACACAACTAAACACCCAAAACTCATGCACTCTACTTGTGGGTAGGGCCTCCAAATGGCAAAGACATACCCATTTCCTTACCTAAATTGAAGAAGTACACTCAGGGACAACTCCAAGCTCACTATTCCTCAGCTTAAGTCTCACACCTAGCCCACAATAGCTAACCCACAATTTCTCTCACTAAAAAGCTCTCCCACTCACAAAAGACTCACACGCAGGAGCTCCCTCGCAGAAAGGAAGGACTGAACTGAAAATGAAGGGAGATGCCAGGGATGAAATGGTTTATACCATGGAGAGGAGGCAAATCCGTACCTGGAGGGGAGGGGAAAGGCGGCACCTAAGGGTAGAGAGGAGTCAGCCCCAGGCATAGGGAGGGTGATTTCGCATAGGGGCTCAGGGCCAGGGGGATTTTCTATCGAAATCATGTGAAGTAAATGACTACACAACAAGAATTTGGATTTTAAATCCCTAATTTTAAGCTGAACTGTGATCTTTCGGACAATTGTAGACGCACTGGTCTCATCCGCATGAGTAAAATCCTTAAGGCAAAATCGTATTCTCGGACGAGGAATGGCGTCCTCATCCTGTCCGTACTGTCTGAATACTCGGACGAGATATGGCATCCGCATGAAACGTCTGTACCGTCTGAATTTGTCCATAAATTGGATAGATTCAAATCCACAACGTTCGCCAACGTCTGCGTGCATCCGGGGTCGTCCAAAAACTCGCAGTATATGTGAATTAGGACGAGGTCCTGCATCCTGAGTCATCCCAATTCTCGAGACGACGCTCCAAACATTTGCGGACGACATGACTCGTCCATAACGTCGTCCGCAAGCTTCCAAAAACGCCTAGAATAGAATTTCCTCATATTTTTCCACTTAACTTTTTACCCCATAAATACCCGTCATAAAATGACACGTATCAATATGCAATGTAATGTATGGACTATCTTGTAATTTAATTACATCGCGTGCACTGGGAAAATGTATCAGAAATACCTCTTAGACCTAATGCTCCGAAATGTCCTTGGTAATACGCCGATAATTATCCAACTTAAAAAGTCGAAGTGTTACAAATATTCGCCCCCTCAAACATAAATCCACCAATCAGTTATTGCCACATCATCCCACAAACACATTTCTTTATGCAGATACTTATGCTTCCACAATTTCACTTTACTTTGGACGTCCATTAATCTAAACGATGTTATTTTTCACTTTCTTATCTACCTCAGATGCATTCCTTTCTGTGGATTATTGAACTCTTCAATCCAAACGATGATATTTTGTACTTTACTTATCTGCTTCAGATGCATTCCCTTTCATGGATACACGTTATAAGTGAATTCTTTGATCCAAATGACAATGTTTCTTTTATGCACCATGGGTACGCTCCCTTCTACGGATACACGTGTCCCAGTATCTGCAGACATTTATCCTTCACAGATACACATTTTCAGTGAATCTTTTAATCAAATGACAATGTTTCTTTCACTATACTTATCCACCATGAACACATTCCTTAATATCCATAGATGTTCTCAAGTTCAAATGATGGAGTTTCTTTCACTCTACTTATCTACCACAAATGTATTCCTTTTCGCAAATGCTGCAACAACATTTTCTTGTGTGAATGCATCATCCCATAATCAATGATTCGTGGTCACTTACTATTTTGCACCCAAGAAACATCCAAAGCCTAAACGCCCATTCTTATTAGCCTTGGATGCCTGCGATAACATCAAACTCATAATTTAAATATAAATCCTCAGGCTTTTCATTTTATTTTTCCATTAAAATTTCAACTCTTCACCAACTCAATTATCTATTTTTAAATTCTTAAATACCATCAAAATATTACTTTATACCAAAAGTTTCTCGGGTGTTACAGTCTTTTTCCAATCAAAGAAAAATGAGCTTATGCCACAAACCAATGGGCTTTTGAACATCTCGGAATGACTTATTGATAATGCAATCAAGTTTGAGTATCTAGAAGATTTTAGAGTATTTTCCACTTTCATTGTCCAAGACTGATCTATTTTTCTTGCTGAGAAGATTGTGGAGAAGAACTCTTGAATTTGAGGTCAAGTCTTCTTCAACCCCAAGAGGAAGATGTGCTATAGGAATTCAACTCACAATCAAGCATGGAGATTTTCTAACCTTAATTCAAGTGTTTATTTTATAGGTGATCTTGGAGAACAGTGCATTAAAATTATCAAGTACATCCATAAGCATCCAAATATATCTTAGAGTTATTCAAGATCAAGTATAGGTGGAAAATCAAGCATAACATTGAGGAGCATATGAAGGCAAAATCCTAGTTGACCTTTGCTGAAGGATTAAAAGAAACAAATATTTGCAATAATCAAGTGTTCAGCCAATGAACTTTCCTAATTTGTTATCTTTGTTATTATTTCCTATTTTATAGTTTTTTTGTGGTGTATTCACTTGCCAAAAGGGATTATTTTTGGTCGAATGAACATTACTTTTTTCTAAAGATTTTATTTGGAGTTTTCTTTAATGGGGTTAACCCTAGGTTGTATGGTATTTATACCTCTTATGTACTACAGTGGAAGACACCCTTAAAATCGCAATACCACTTGGTTGTTTGAGCTAGTATATTTTGTTGTTGTTTAATCCATTCGTGAGGGATGGATTATAAAACATTTGATTCAACTTCCTTCACTTCTTAGGAGGAGAAATCTTTCAATGAATTTGAAGAACCTCATAAAACATCAAGTTGGAGTGCTACCATTCTATCAAAGAGTAGTCGTTCAAGAGGAAGAGGTGTATAGTTGCCATTTAAACTAACTTGCACCTTTCTAGGTGTAACTTCTTTTCCTACACGAATTACCATGAACTTTTGAGGGATTATTGTTCATCCATTTCCTGTTATTGCGTCCATATTTTATGCCAAAAATCATCGATTGGATTCATTTTTATTCATCTCGAAATCTCTTCCAAAACTTCCTAATTACCATATTTTGATTCGAAAACACTTTCCTTCAATTTGGCTATAACTTCTCTTATGGAACAAATTATCCAACCAAATTTGGAGGGGATCTTCTAGAGGTATTTCTCTTGGAGTTGTTAAAAAATCACGTAAAGACATCCAATTGAACGAGTTATTGTGTTGCCAACTTCAAACACAAAAATCTACCAAGATAGTTTTTACAACGGCAATTGCAACCTTCGATTTTTAGGTTGCATATCACATGTTAGATATCGATGAAATAACATACAATCATCGAGTGGAATTTGTGAGTTTATATAGGATAGGGATATACTTGCATAACATATGTAATCACATAGGAAAAATTGAACTTAATGAATCTTTGTAGTTTTTATTCATATAAGAATATAGTGAATTAAGTTTATAGAGATATTTGTTTTTGACCATCAGGAGAGGGTTTAAGATAATTACATTTTTTTTATTAACAAACTCATGTTAGGAAACTAACTGAAAAGGGTAGATAATTTAATTAGGTGAAGTGTTGAGAGACAATTGTAATTCTAAGTTTAATTTCATTAAAAATAGCTATTTTTAATTCTCCGTTTTTATTAGTTAGTTATTTTAATTCCATAAAATCTCCATATCACTCTTTAAATAAAATTGAAATAATATTATATTGGTAGTTATCAATTTATTAATATCAATTTCTCTTGGGTTCGATACTTTACTTTACATTATATTACTTGTGGCGACACGTGCACTTGCGTTGTATAAATTCACAAACAAGTTTTTTGTGCCATTGCAAGGGATTTGTTTTGCTTTTAGACTTTTAATATCAATAAAAATTATTTTGGTTATTGTTTTTTATTTTATTTTTTTTATTTGCTTGAGTAATTGCATGCAAAGCGATAAAAGTGCTTAACTTTTACCTCTTAATTTTGAAATTGAGAAGACATGGAAAAGGAACAGAAAAGAGGGGAAAAACAATGTTTATATAAAAAATGTGCAATGGTTGAAGCATGCAAAGAAGAAAAACAGAAATCGTTGAGAGATTATACAATATCACAAGTTCATATTATACAAACTAGTATCATTAGGCCATCTATTGAAGCTAATACTTTTGAATTGAAGCTAGCAATCATTCAGGTGATCCAAACTTTAGTGCAATTTAGGGGTTTGTCAAATGACAATTTGAACATGCATCTATCAAACTTCTTGGAGATTTGTGATATATTCAACTTAGGTTGTGACTATTTTCTTTCTCACTCAGGGACAAGGTAAAAAATTGGCTAATCTCACTACCTCCTGGCTCAATAACGACATGGCAAAATCTAACATAGAAGTTCTTGAAAAGTATTTCCCACTAACTAAGACTACAAGGATGAGGAATGAGATACAATGTTTATGCACCATGACTCACAATGTCTTTATGAAGCGTGGGAACATTTTAAGGATTTACTTTGGTGATGTCCCTATCACGAGGTACGAAAACGACTTCAAATCTAGAGTTTTTATAATGAATTACAAAGACACGTAAAGTCTAAAATTGACACAGAAACTAGAGGGTCCTTTATGGCAATATCCTTGATACAACTTGTGATTTATTAGATAACATGACAACCAATAACTACTAGTGGCCAGTTGAGAAATCATTGTAGGATCAATTTATGCTAGCACATTAATAATGTAAAGAGAAAAGAAAAAGAAAGTGTAACAAATTTGTTAACTCCGTTCGGCCAAACTGCCTACGTCTGTCCTCCAAAACTTCTCCTTGAAGATTCCTTTCTCGATAAAACTTCTAGTTACAAGTGATTGAGCTTCTAGGTTTCAATCAAACTATAATACCCCGACTCTTTATATCAAAATTTAATAAGAATAAATTGGAAAGTAATTAGAGGTATTTAGATTAATTGGACAATTATCGGGATATTACCAAGGACGTAACCAATAAATTACAATTAAAGAGAATTATGACTAGGGTTAAATAAAGTGGGATTAATTATAATTAAAATGTAAGATAATTAATGGGGGATTAAATCGAGAATTAAAAGAAAAAAAAAGGAATTAAATAGAGAGTTGAATGGTTGAACCGGTTCAGCTGAACGGTTCTCGCTAGCCATGGTTTGGGTCAAGGAAAAATCAAAAGAAAAGGGGAGAGAATTGTTTATGGCCTTCGGCCCTTCTTCGCAGGCAAAAAGAGAGAAAATGAGAGGGAGAGAGAGAGTGATCAGAAGGGGGACGACGGTGAGCAACGGGCATTCACGGCGATTAGGTGACGTTCGGCGAACAACCAACGACCTGCACCGATGCGGGCTGCTACAGCGATAGCGGGTGTACCGTGCGGGCTAGGGCATGGGTTGATTTTGGGTGCTACGAAATCACCGGTGGATGTAATTCGATGGTCTAGGTTCAGTGTTTTTCTTCTGGACTTCCGGTTATGGTTGATTTGGTGCCATCGGCAGAGGTGTTTTGGCGAGGAGGATGGCGATGGAGGCAGGCTTCAGTTCGTTGGAGATTTGGATTGGTCCGGTTCTGTTTGTTCCACAAATGAACCTGTTTACTTTCTTCTGGCCGCTCGATAATTCTACTTCTCCCAGGTTGATGGCCAGCTTTACACGTGGTGTGGTCTATGTGGACCACCCTCCTTGAAGTGGGCAATCCTCCTTCTACATTGCAACTTTCCCTACCTTTATAGGTATGACAGGGAAGAGAATTGTGGGACAGTGAGTGCTTGCCAAGTGAGGAAGAGCTGGAGTTGAAGCTGTTGGCCTTGGGTCGTCAGGTGGTCCTGCTCTCCCGGTCATGTAATGTAAGGTAACAGAGGTGATGGTTTCCATTTCTTTTATTGCTTGTTGGAGATTTATAGAAGTTGATGCTTTAGTATTTGGGTTGGTTCTGCATTTTGATTACCGATTGATTGATATTGTTGACTTGTCTCTACTCTTAGTTTGCTTATTGCTCAGTATTGGTTGGAATGATGTTGTCCCTTGGTTTTGGTTCTGCCCGAGAGTCTTGTTGGGAGGTGTTTTATTGATGAAGTTTTGTTCTATCTTTGGATTTCTGTTTTCTAGATAATGAATTTATTCTGTTACTTGGAGCTGAAACAGTGAAGTCATTCTCTGATTGGATTATTTCTTGGTTAAACTATATAGTTGGTGTGCACGTGAAATATATAGAATTTAGTTGGTTTAAATTCAGTTTACCATTAGCTAACTATATACTGGAAAATGGATTGGTTCTCTGGAAAGGAGTGTTTCTTTGATGAATATTGTGAAGTCAGTGCTGTAGTTTTGTTACTCCCTTTTGTATGTGTGATCAAAGTATGTTGAATGTTGGATAAAAGCTTGGGTGTGTACTCTATTTGGGCTTGGAGATGTTTTGGCATGTGGTTGATAATATGTGAATCCTGTTTGGACTTTATTGTTGGATTTTTGTCAATATGGATGTGTCGGTTCAATGTTTCTGGTTATATTCTGTCGAAGTCATGTTCTAATTGGAAATAGTTTAAAGATAATAGCTCCGAGAATAATATAAAGGATAGATTGTTATTAGGGAATATTATTGTGAGTTGTAATTGGTGTTAAAGGATTCTAGTAAGTGGAAAATGAAAATGCGTTGAGATTGATGGGTTGTGATTTTAATAATAAATGTTATGAAATTGTGAAGGTATAAAAAGGAGAAGGACAACGTTAATTTCCTAACTGCGCTATGGACGCCAGGTAAGTTGATACTTACTGTATTTTGGTCTTCAGACCCTACATCGCAAGAGTTAAGATTGCATGTTGTGTGTTCTTTTAATGATATGTTTATTAGACATTTAGACGATCATATAGGACTGTATGTATTCATGAGCATATCGCATGTCATACCTAATATATGTAAATAGGCATGTAGGGGTTCGGGAGATTGGTGACATTCCATATGGTAGGATACTCTCACGTAGGGAGCGGTGAGATGTGAGTTAGCTATGTGGAATCTAGAGCTCACCTTTCCCCCGTTCTGAAATCCCCAACGTCTTTAACAAAAAGTGAGGATACCAGCATGTGGAACACCCCTGATGGATATATCTCCTCGTCTGAGTGACTAGTTAGGCCACATGACTCTAGGGAATATTCCACCTTGACTTCCAAAAGAGATATGGTTCTCTTCTGTAATGCATTGTATGATCATGCATCACATATGCATTGCATTTCATTCTATCACTTACTGAGCGTTAGACTCATTAGTTAGATTTTGTGATGTAGTTATGTACGAGCAACAGGAGAACAGGTCAAAGACAGTTGATGAAGGATTTGTACGGGTGGATCTTGTGGCTGGCTAGGCTAAAGAATTTAAAAGAAAATTATTTGAAAAAGGGTTTGTAAATTTCTTAATATTCTTTAACGTTTTGTTTTAATTCTGCTACGTTTCATAAAAGGATTTTATTACTTCTGTTGCAATTGATAAGTGTTTTAAGTAAAGAGTTTTAACTATCGAGTTTTATAAAGGAAGAATACTCAGATGTTTATATGAAAAAAAAAGTTTTAAATTTCACGCAATTTTAAAGAAAATAAAAACTGGGTCGTTACACAAACCTTACAACTATTATATGGAATAACCTTTCTACTTGATTGAACTTACAGGTGTCAATCAAACTTTAGTGACTCTTCATGAGCATATTCCTTCTCCTTGATTGATCTTAAAGGTATCAATCAAACCTTTTTCAATCTTCAAGTTGTCACCCATCCATTTCCAAAAGTAACAAGTAGTGAAGTTTGAAGGTTTAAATACAATGACCTAACTCTCCAAAAGTGTAAAATCTCAAGTGTTAGAACAGGATAGGTTAGGTTAGCTCAAGAATGAAGACTAAGAATCTCGTGCGCAACACTTCAGCAAGAAATTCTCTCTTCATGGTCTCCTTTTTTGCTCAACAAAGAGAGCTTATGTTTATAGAGGCTTTCAAAATTCTCGAACTCTAGTTGCCCTCTACTATTCAATCAAGTGACCACAATTTATTCCTTAGAGTTATTAATGAGGTCATGTATTTCTGTGAATACTTTACTAGACTTCCGCTTTAGGCATTCGCACAAAGCTTCAATTTGAATTATTGTCTCAGAGACTAAACATATGTGAAGCTCTCCAAGTTAGAGGTGACAAACGAGCCGGCTAAGCCGAGCTGAGTCTGAAAAAGTTCGGCTCATCGAGCCTAATGAGTTAAAATAGTCTAGCCTAATGAGTCTACTGAGCCCAAAGAGTTGAGCCTAATGAGCTCGCCCAAAAAAAAATTCAACTCAAGTCGGCTCCCTAGACACGAGTTAAACGAGTCAAGCCAAGCCAAGCCTTATAAACGAGTCTAACGAGCCTTAACGAGCCAAGCCTTACGAACCAAACCAACATAAATATTTCTAATTTATATCAATATAATGTATATTTTTTTAAAATTTAGTTATTAAAATTATAATAATTATTTTTTATTATAATGTCAAAATATAATTTTTAGTAATTTAATTAACAAAATTGTTTTATTAACATATAAAATAACATGTTTTGAAAAAAAATTATTTGAGACAATTCAATAAAAAAGTATATCACATGAATATCATTACAAATATTTAAATTTGCATAGGAGTACTACAAATTGAGAAATGTGGTACTTATAGAAGAAAAAAAGAGAAGGAATGAAAACGGGAGAGAGAAAAAGGAGAAATAAAGGAAAGAAAGGAGTGGTGAGGGATAGAGCAAACCTCATATGGAGATGTTCTTCTCATTAGTATTTTGGCTGCATGGATCTTATTACATTTCTTGATTTTTTTTCATCAAACACAATACATCCAACATATAGATATGACGTAGTTATAATTAATGTTTCCAGCAATATTCAAGAAATAATATAGTAAAAAAACTATTAATTAAAAAGAGATGCAAACATCATATTTTTCTGAATTTTATATTTCAATGACCAATTTCAAGTTAATTAGTCTAGTTAACAATGAGGTTTATCTAAAATAACTAGGTAGAGAATGAAAAACCTCACTTTGAATGATGGGTGTTAGTTGAACAACTTTCATCTATGAAACTTTCATCCCGGCATTTATACAAACAAGTGGAATGCATTTGAAGGTAGAGGGGACAAACAAGCTGGTCGAGCCGAGCTTGAAAAATTTTGGCTCACCAAGCATAGCGAATTAAAAGAGCCAAGCTTAACGAGCTCAACGAGCAGAGCCTAGGGAGCCCACCCAAGAAAATTTTCAACTCGAACCAACTCACAAGCCTCTAGTAAAATGAGCTAAGTCAGGCTTGGCTCGCTACAGTAATGAGATGAGCTAGCGGTCTGGCGAGCTAGCCCACTCGTTTAACATCTCTACTCCAAGTGTCTGTTGCTGGTGTCTACACTTGTCTCTCGGCATCCTCAAATTGAGCTTCAAAAAACATTGCCACGGGATTGGGCTTCTACAAGTTTCCCAAAGCATCTGTTGCAGGCGTTCGCTCATCAAGTCTGGGCATCTGTGAAATACATCATTTTTTCATAGCTCAAAACTGAGCTTTTGAAATACCCAAAAGTTTTGGGTCACGATAAGCTTAAAATAAGGATGATAATAATTGAGCATAACTTTACGAAGTGTTTTGGTGAAGGTTGAAAGAAAATTAAGGGTATATTAGTTTATGATTATGGAAAATTAATTTAGAATTTAAGAATTTAAATGGGATTGGTAATCGTTGTCGGGTGATGTTGGGAATGAGTCAGGATTTGGAATAAGATATTTAATTAAATGAAGATATATGCATTGAATTATGTGTTAAATGAAGGAGTAAAGAAATGTAATTAAAATAAAATGAAATAAAAGAGCGATTATAAAATGAAGAAGATAAATAAAAGAAAAAAAAAGGTAGGGGAGCGGGAAAGAAACAAAAACTTGGCGGGTTATATGGAAGAGAATTGAATAGAAGAAATAAAGAAGAAAAAGAAAGGATTAAAATGAGAAGAAGAAAGAGAAGTAGAGGGAGAAACAATGCAGAAAGGGCAAACACCTTTCTTCTCCCCATTTTCTCTTCAACCGAGAAGATCTTCAAGAGGAAGATTGAGTTCGACTGACGCGAGAGATGTCAAATGCGAGAAGTGGTGCACTCTGGGAGAGAGTGATTCCGAGCCATTCCTTCGGTCAACAACGGCTACGTGCGGGCGAGGGATGGTATTTCGCAAGTGATAGTGAAACTTCAACCGCAAGCATTCCGAGAGGCGTCGAGCTGGGTTCCTCCACTTCTTCGATTGAGGTAAGAGGTTCCCCTGCATTTTTTACTTCTCAGCCTCCAATGCTGAGCATTAATATATGTTTGGTTCTGTTTTTGGATGTTGAACTTGAGTTTGATAATGGGTTTTGTTTTGAATTGTTGTATGGTGAATTGTTCCTTTGGATGGATCAGTTGTGAGTGGTGAGAAGAATTGGGCAGAAAATGGCAGAGGTAAAAATGTGAAGCAAAGAGCAGTGTAGCGAAATGGCTTAGGACTGGTCAATCAACGATCGATCGGCCTTCACATGAAAGGCAAAGAATTTTGTCTTCAGCAAGGGAGCGGCTGATGCTTGCTGTTGGTCATCAATAGGCATGTTCCACTGAACCGCGATGGAAAATGCAGATCCCAATGTTGTGTGTTTTTGTGATTTTCCAACGTGTCCTACTTTATAGATGGAAAAATTGGAGTGGAAGGTGAGATTTATGGTGATGTACGTGAAGCTTGTATAGGAAGTCTCCGATAAAATAAGAGAAGAGAGAAAGAGAGAGATAGAGAGGAAGAAAAGTCGAGAGAGTAATCTAGAGAAAAAGGAAGCCTCCTTGGAGAAAGAAAAAAAGTCGAGTGAGAAACTGTGAAGGGAGAGTGAGAGCTTGAAGAAGAAGAAGAAGAAGAAGAAGGAAGGATTTTCTGGAAATTGAAGGAGAAGCTCCTTGCTGCTCTATGCTTCTCGCGGATTCTTCAGGTAACAGTTTTCTCCCCTATTGTTGGATGATTTTGATGAAGTGGTAATCTATTGGATTATTGTTCTCTGTTTTCTTCTGTTAATGGTAGCCATTATTGAACCTATGCCCTATTGACTGTTGATGCTTATTTCGATTACTGCTTGAGAAGCCATGTATTGTAATGGGATTTAGGTTCTACGTTGGTACTGTTTTACAGCATATTAATGGTCATGGTAAGATATGCATGTTCTGATGATTTTGGTTCGGTATGCTATTGTTGGTCATGGTTGGATATCATTGTAACAATTTAATTACAAATTACTGGATAATAATGGATGGTTATGCTCTATTAAATAGGCATTAACAAAAATGAAATATTGCCCCATTGAAGTGAAGTCTATTTTGTGGATAGGTTACTGCCTTTATTAGAATGTCTCTGTGGTTCTTGGTTTTGAGGATTTATGTTGTTCTCTGTTGTGTTCATACTTACGGGATGTTGATGGAGTTATGTTCTATTATTTTGGTTCGTAATGCAGTTGGATTAAATATGGTGAATGAAAGTATCCTCTATCTATTTGATAAACTGTGTAGTTAATGGAAATGATGAAGACGTTTATTGTCTACTGTCACATTATTTTTTGGATAACAAGGAATAATGGTATTGATAATATCGAGATTAATATTCAATGATTATTAATGATTGAATGTTATGTATTTTGAAGGTATTAAAGGAAGAAAAGTATTAAGTGTAGAAACACTTTAAGGAAGCGAGGTAAGTGATACTGCTTGTGTTTTGCCAAAAGGCCTACATCACAAGAGTTAGGATTTGTATGCTGACTGTGTTTATTAGAATTAGGTTCTTTATAGTGAGAAAGTGGATATTGATCATGTTTTGAGGATTGTGTTGCCGCTTAATGTGTGTTTATTAGATTTACGTTATTTTAATTATGTGTTTTTTAGATTTTAAAGAAATTGATACGGATCATGCTCAAGAATTATAGGATTGACATTGATCATGCTTGAGGATTATAGGATTTGATATTGATCATGCTTGAGGATATAGAACTGTATACATTCACAAGAATTCATGCATCATGGTTTTCAAAATGATACGAAAATGGTTTTCATGCATGATTTTAGAAAATGGTATAATGGATGCTCATACATACTAAGTGTATGGTGTTCTCAAAGGCTGATCACCCAAAGTGGACAACCTTCATTTGGGTTGTAGGAATATCCATTTTACCATTGAAAGTAAGATAGATAATAAATGAATAAGGGAATAAATGTAAACGAGATTATATGAGATGTGAGCTTCTTAATTTGTTCTCGATTGATGTCGAGGCTGGCCGAGGCAATGGTGTATGTGAGGTCATTTAAGCGTTGATGTGCACGACTGCTAGTGCATCTTCAATTGATGTCAAGACCAATTGTTGTGCGTTGATGCGTACAACCGCTAGCAGAGCTTTCAGTCGATGTCGGAGCTGCTTATACCAAATGTGGGGACGTTGTGTATTGATGTGCACAGTAGCTATCAGGCAGTTCGATCGATGTCGAGCCTTTATCACATAGTGGCTTGCCGATTGATATCAGGACTGTGTGCATTGATGTGGATGGAGACAAAAAACAGAAACAGATTTTAAAAACTGCATTGCATATGCATTTAACATTTTATTTTATATCACTTACTAAGCGTTAGGCTCATAGTTTAAGTCGTGTTAATGTAGGTACATGCTAGAACAGGTTAAAGAGCAGTTGATGAAGGATTTGCACGCACGGATCTTTTGGCTAGTTAGGCTAAAGGATTTAAAGAAAAATGGTTTGTAAAGAGTTTTGTAAAGTATTTAAATTGTAAAATAAAATAATTGTATTTCTTAAATATTTTGTTTTAGTTATAAATGTCTTCCGCTGTATTTATAAAAGAAAAATGTCTTCAAAAGTATTTAAATAGAAAAGAAAAATTGTAAATTTTATGTGTCTTCAAAAATGACACAATTTAAAAGTAAAGAAAAATCGGGTCGTTACAATTTGGTATCAAAGCACTCGGGTTTTAAAGTTTGTTCTGTTTACTGCCTACTAGGACAAGTGTTAGCGTGGAAGTACTCCATCAACTGTAAGTATGTCAATAGATTTGTATCTTATTTATTTATTTATTTAAGTGTTTTACTTTATGTTGAAAGGGTATCATGGCTAGAGGATGAAGAAGAGCTGGACGAGGAAGAGTGGTGCATAACGCAGAAGGGACCATCGGACGAGAAAGAGTTGCGAATATTACAGAAGAGACCATTAGTTAGTTGACTGATTTAGTGGAACAGTAATCTCATCACTTTGGAAAGGCTTACGGAAAGGATTGAGCATAGAGACGCAAGAGTGGCGGAGCAACCATATGCAATTTGGGAGAAGTTTCAGCGGTTACGACAACCTTAATCTAATGGAAACACTACTAATCTAGCCAGTGCCGAAGAATGGATCAGAACTATTGAGGACATGTTTGCATATGCTAAGCTAAGAGAAGAGGAGAGGGTAACATTTGCCATGTTTATGCTGGTTAAGGATGCAAGATTTTGGTGGTACTCAATCAAGATAACCAAAGATGTGACTGCAATGACATGGGTGCAATTCAAATGATCTTTTATGACAAGTATTTCAACCCCACAACAAGGATAGTGAAGTTAGTAGAATTCGCTCAACTTTGGCATAAAGGAACGACTACAGAGTATGTGCGCAAGTTTGAAGCATTGTCACGATTTGCCATGCATCTAGTGAGCAATAATGAGCACAAGGTATAACACTTTGTGCAAGGGACTAAGATAGAGATTTATCGAGGTGTTAGGATATTGGGTACTCAAGATGTAGCCTACTCAGAGATTGTATCAAAGGCTCCTGACATTAAAGAAGTAGAAAACTGGTTTGTGAGGCAAAACGATTCTGCTATAAGATTTCAGTCACACTCCTGGGAAGAAGGGGGAACATCCAGAGGTGTAAAGCAATCCCTTGAAGAAGGGGGCCATCAAGAAAATCAATGCTCAAGGTGTAATAAGAGTCATGAGGGAGAATGTCTGGTTGGATCTCGTCAGTGCTTTAGATATGGGGAGGTTCGTCATTTTGCTAGAAAGTGTCCAAATGTGTAAGGTATGAAAAAATGTTGTATCTAGAAAAAAATGGTTGGGATGTACTAGGATTGGGCTGTATATGTAAGTACGTTAAAAGTAGTGTGGAGTTTGTAATGTATGCGTTTTGTTCGTAGTGAAGGTAATGAATTTGAGAATGTAATGTAAATAGAATAGTGTTATGTTTGGATGACTGTATTTGATACGAACAGTTATGTTTCTTTTGATAAGAAGATTAAATTGTGCAACAGATAGATAATAGAATTTTCTAGAACTGCTTGGGTTTGATTGCAAGATGTATGAATGTAGCTTTTGGGGAGTAAAGAAACAAGGGAAACTCTGTCAAAATTTTTATAAATCAGAAGGGGGAAGGTGAAAAACAAATCCTGTATGAACTAAATCAAGGAGACAATTAGGCGAGGTTGCCTAAGTTGCAAAGGATTAGAAAGAGGGGGAGAATTTTAAGGGAATTTTCTATGAAAAGTATTTTGATCGTACCACAAGGACTAGAAAAATGGAGTTTGCTTAACTTCGTCAAACTGGGATAGTATTGGAGGTGATTCACAAGGAAATGAGGACCGTATTCAACGAAACACATCATTTTGAAGAGAAAATGTTCGATCTTCAAGAGCTAAACAATGTCAAAAGTGTAAAAGAAATCACTTTGGAAGAAAGAGAAGCAAGAGAAGCAGGGGAGGAAAATTGCAGAAAGGACAAATACCTTTCTTCTCCCCATTTTCTCTTTGGCCAAGAGGAGATCTTCGCGAGGGAGATCAAGCTCGGCAGACGTGGGAGTTGTCCACTACAAGCAGTGGTGCACTCCAGGAGAGAGCGGTTCTGAGCTATTTCTTTGGTCGACAGCGGTTACGTGCGGAGGAGGGACAGTTGTTGATGAGTGAAAGTGAAACTTTGACTAGGAGCATTCTGGGAGGCAGGGCCGAGCTGGGTTCCTCCACTTCTCCACTTGAGGTAAGGGGTTTCCCTGCGTTTTTGACTTCTCGGCCTCCAATGTCGAGCATTAAGAATTGTTTGCTTCTGTTTTTGGATGTTGAACTTAACTTTGATAATGTATTTTGTTTTGGATTGTTGTATGGTGAATTTTACCTTTGAATGGACCGGTTGTGAGTGGTGAGAAGAATTGAGTGGAAAATGGTAGAGGCAAAAATGTGAAGCGAACTGCAGTGGCGCGAAATGGCTTGGGACCAATCGATCAACAGGTAGAATTCTAGGGCGGTCAATCATTGATCAACCCCCCACACGTGAAAGGTAGAGAAATGGGTCTTTAGCATGGGAGCAGCTGATGCTTGCTATTGGTCATCAATTGGCCGATTCCACTAAACCACGATGGAAAATGCAGATCCCGATGCTATGTGTTTTTGTGATTCTCTCACATGTCCTACTTTACAGATGACAAAATTGAAGGAGTGGTAGGTGAGATTTATGGGGATGTATGTGAAGCTTGTATGGGAAGTCTCTGATGAAATAAGAGAAAAGAGAAAGAGAGAGCCAGAGAGGAAGAAAAGTCGAGAGAGTATTCTGGAGAAAAAGGAAGGCTCCCTAGAGAAAGAAAAGAAGCCGAGTGAGAAACTGTGAAGGGAGAGTAAGAGCTTGAAGAAGAAGAAGAAAAAGAGGAAGAAGGAGGAGTTTCTGGAAATTGAAGGAGAAGCTTCCTGCTCCTCTGTGCTTCTCGTGGATTCTTTACGTAACAATTTTCTCCCCTACTATTGGATGATTTTGATGAAGTAGTAATCTGTTGGATTATTGTTCTCTGTTTTCTTCTGTTAATGGTAGCCATTATCGAACCAATGCCTATCGATTGTTGATGCTTATTTCACTTACTGCTTGAGAAGCCATGTTTTGTAATGGGATTTAGGTTCTATGTTGGTCCTATTTTACAGCATATTAATGGTCATGGTAAGATATGCATGTTTGATGATTTTGGTTCGGTATGTTGTTGTTGGTCATGGTTGGATATCATTCTTCCAATTTAATTACATATTACTAGATAATAATGGATGGTTATGCTCTGTTAAATATGTAACAACCCGATCCTAAAATTTTTCGTTAAACGATGTAATCAAACTTTGGAGGTAAAATTTCATGATACAACTCATCTTTATATACATTAAGTGGTGACTTGTGATTTTGTAGAAATTAATTAGGATGAAAATCTAGTTGAAAATGTGAAGGAAATGGGATTTTGGTCTTTTCGGACAACTCCGAACGATTTCGAAAGAGGGGGACGTTGTGCGTTTGAATTTGTCTAAATTTTGGAAGAATTTGGACAACGCGGACGACATCTTGGATGAAGCAGACGTTGTACGTTTGAATTTGTCCGAATTCTGGACAAATCCAGATGACGCTGACGACATCTCAGACGTCATTTCTGCGTCCGAATTCCAAATTTGAACAGTACAAACAGAATTCAGGTGCATCATCTCATCCAAAATCTCCCTGTACAGCTACAAAACTGATTTAAAATTAGATGGAAAACGACGTTATCCAATTAAAACCCGATCTCTCGACACAAAATCACATGAAATGGCCAACCAACAGGGATTTGTTCCCTGCTCCTCCTTCTTCAGCTTCACCTTCGTCTCTTGGGTCGTTCTTCGTCTCTTAGCTGGAGTGTTGCTGCTGGGAATGGAGGGCAAGGAAGAGGAGCTGCTGTTCGTGGGAAAAAGGGGTCTTCAAAGGTAAGGATTTGGGTAGTCCTTGGTTTGAGGAAGCCCTACACCCAAGTAAAATGTGTTTTGTGTGTGTTGTGGAATTGACTTGACTGATGTAGATAGAATCTGTAGAATTCCCTAGATAAGCTCTGTTGATTTCCTTCAATGCTCTTCTGTTTTTACTCTTCACTTTGTATTTGTTCATTTTATCATCTTTTTCTATGTGCTATTAATATTCTTACAAAGTGTGGCTTAAAAACTTGATGAAATACGAATAAGAATGAGAACAGTGGCTGAACGTGAATGATAAAGAAAGGAAACGATTTATAATGTGACCCTATTCGATGCGCAGTTATTATGTGAGGAAGTAACAGATTACTCCATTATTCATAAGACCTCTTAGTACGTCTCTATTTTGTTCTCAACATGGTTGTCTGTTATACTGTGAAACAAAAGTTGAGTTCTAAATGATAAGTAGTTGTTGAATATCCAATATTTAGTTATGCAGTATGTGTTCGCTATTTCGATTCATTATTGTAGTCGGTGTTACAAACATTTGAAAGGGTATGACTGTTGTTGTTTTTTGCCATTTCCGTTGTTGTTTTCGCCATTGTTTATCATTGTGCTATCGTTCGTTTAAGTGAATGTTAATAACATGAGCTACCCTTATTTCAAAGTCACAAGCTGCTGTAGAATCCTTAGCATAAAAACCTGACCCACTATTTGTCCATTAGAAAGCATGACTATTACCATTTCATTGACGCCGATCTCGCTGTTAGTTTTATTGTTAGAAAGCATATACTTGTTGTTCATACGATATTTCTCACTGCTGGTGTACCTGATTAAAGCACGCTTAGTTCCTTAGTTTTTTGCTGCCATTATCACCAATCTAAAATATGTTAAGATGCTTATGTTTTGCTGTTTCATTCCTATCCATATTCACCGCTACTATTTTACATATATGAAGCATGTTTTGTCGTTCTTTAGTTGTTATTATCCGCTACTATATGTTAGACGTTCATAGTTTCTGCTATTATGCTACGCATGTCCACTGTTATCATTGTCGTTACGAAGCATGTTTCGCCGTTTGTTCGATTAATGTTCGCTGCTGTTATTTTCAATTAAGAAGCATGTTCTCATCATTTAGTTGTCACTAATTTCTGATTAAAAGTTGTTTCACTGCTTTGATGAAGATGTTGTTCGCTTACACATATATATAAATCGTTAGGAAGCATATTAGTGTTCAAAATTCTGCAGTGATAGTCGATTTAAGACCCCACGTAGAAGTTCTATGATTTTCGCTGTATATTCGATTAAAGCATGTTTAGTCATTTACGATTTTTCGCTATTATATTCGATAGAAGCATGTTTGGTCATTTACGATTTCCGCTATTATATTCGATAGAAGCATGCTTAGTCAGTTATGATTTCCACTATTACATCTGACTTAAGTGTGCTTAGTCATTATAATCTTCGCTGCTATATTCGAGTAAAAATATATATTTCTGTTGTCTTGTTAGTATATGTTATTTGTTTTCGTTAATTGTTTCATGTGAGCACGCTTTATTACTCGCTCTGTTATTACTGTGAAATCCTCTCAAGTATTTTCATCCACTTTTGTATATATGCTAGTTAAATTGGAAATACTAGGATGTGACCATGATAATAGAAACCAAGTAGGAGGTACCCCCTCGGGGTGGTACCCACATGCATGAGTGAGGAAAATGCTAAGAACAAGAATGGGCAGGATGGGCGGGATACGCCCATCACCGAAGAAACCCTCCCGGTAGGATACGTCAGAAAGGAAGAAACCCTGAAGGCGAGATACGCCTAAAGGGGAGGACCCTTGAAGGAGGGATACGCCGGAAAGGAGACGAAAAAGGAAGTTAGAGGGCGGATGGGTAGCGGAACTAGTTCGCAGTTAGGAGAAGCCCCCAACCTCAACGGGAACGGGGACCTAGCTGCAAGTAAAGGGTGAAGTCCGGTTAACTATTCCATCCCCTAAGAACCCTCAAATCTCCAGCTCGATGTACGAGTAAAGAATGAACGAAGAACGAACGTAATGAAAAGAATTGGTTTGGGTGGGCCCCATTCAAAGAAGAATTAAAGTGAGAAATCCATAATTGATTATCCCCATTTCCTTACTAGGCGAAAGCTCACGTCCTTACTTGTGGTGTAGGTAATGAAGTAATGAAGTAATTACGTCAGGAGCTCTAGATGATGCCATTCCGGTGGAGACTACGGTAGGTCTAGATGAGACGCCGGCAGAGTAGTAGTGCGGCTTCAATGAAGTAAAGGAAAATGAATTTTGTAAGGGCTAACATCGAATTGTTTTTTCTTTACGAACTTTAATTTTCCCTTATTGCCCTCACTTGGATATTATTCAGAATATTAGGTAAGCCTATTTGGAAACTCAAAACTTTGGTTTCTTAAATAATGTTTTAAGTTCGTTTTCCGCTAAAATGTTAGTCATAACTTCTTACTTTTCGTAAATTGGATTTCTTGTTTAGCTACATTTTCGCAACTTTTAAGAACAAATTTTTATCGTTTCCGCAAATCATAATGGTAATTCTTCGCTATTTAAGAAAAGATAAAAATGAGCTTTTGGTAGTGATCGGATTTTTGCACTCTAATAAACCCTCTTTGTTTGAAGATTTGTTTCTTCTAAGAAAGATTTTTGACTCCGAAACTCGTTGTTTTTAGTACTTAATAATGTAATTTAAAATGGTTAAGAAATCCGGGTCGTTACAAAATAGGTGTTAATGGAAAAAGAAATACTTCCCCATTGAAGTGAAGTCTATTTTGTGGATAGGTTACTGCCTTTGTTGGAATATCTCTGTGGTTCTTGGTTTTGAGGATTTATGTTGTTCTCTGTTGTGTTCATACGTATGGGATGTTGATGGAGTTATCTTCTATTATTTTGGTTAGTAATGCAATTGGATTAAATATGGTGAATGAAAGTATCCTCTATCTATTTTGATAGACTGTGTAGTTAATGGAAATGATGAAGACATTGATTATCTACTATCACATTATTGTTTGGATAACAAGGAACAATGGTATAGGTAATATCGAGATTAATAGTTGGTGATTATAAATGATTGAATGTTATGTATTTTTAAGGTATTAAAGGAAGAAGAGTATTAAGTGTAGGAACACTTTAAGGAAGCGAGGTAAATGATACTGCTCGTGTTATGCTGAAAGGCCTACATCACAAGAGTTAGGATTTGTATGCTGACTGTGTTTATAAGAATTAGGTTCTTTATGTTGAGAAAGTGGATATTGATCATGTTTTGAGGATTGTATTGCCGCTTAATGTGTGTTTATTAGAATTATGTGTTTTTTAGATTGTAAAGGAATTGATACAGATCATGCTCGAGGATTATAGAATTGACATTGATCATGCTTGAGGATTATAGGATTTGATATTGATCATGCTTGAGGATATAGAACTGTATGCATTGACAAGCATTCATGCATCATGGTTTTCAAAATGATACGAAAATGGTTTTCATGCATGGTTTTAGAAAATGGTATAATGGATACTCATACATACTAAGTGTATGGTGTTCTCGAAGGCTGATCACCCAATGTGGACAACCTTCATTTGGGCTGTAGAAATATCTATTTTACCATTGAAAGTAAAATAGATAATAAATGAATTAAATGGAATAAATGTAAACGAGATGATATGAGATGTGAGCTTGTTAGTTGGTTCTCGATTGATGTCGAGGTTGGCCGAGGCAATGGTGGATGTGAGGTCATTTAAGCGTTGGTGCGCACGACTACTAATGCATCTTCGATTGATGTCAAGACCAATTATTGTGCGTTGATGCATACAACCGCTAGCAGAGCTTTTAGTTGATGTCGGAGCTGCTTATACCAGATGTGGGGATGCTGTGTATTGATGTGCATAGTAGCTATCAGGCAATTCAATCAATGTCGAGCATTTATCACATAGCGGATTGCCAATTGATGTCGAGACCAGGTGCATTGATGTGCACGGAGACAACAAATACATAAAAAACAGAAACAGAAAATGAAAATGGATTTTAAAAGCTGCATTGTTTGTGCATTTCACATTTTATTTTGTATCACGTACTTAGCGTTAGACTCATAGTTTAGGTCTTGTTGATGTAGGTACATGCTATAACAGGTTAAGGAGCAAATGATAAAGGATTTGTGCACGCAAAACTTGTCGCTTGCTAGGCTAAAGGATTTAAAGAAAAATGGTTTATAAAGTATTAAAATTCTAAAAGAAAATAATTGTATTTATTAAATGTTTTTTTAGTTATAAAAATCTTCCGTTGTATTTATAAAAGGAAAATGTCTTCAAAAGAATTTAAATCGTAAAGAAAAAGTTTTAAATTTTATGCATTTTCAAAAATGACACATTTTAAAAGTAAAGAAAAACTTGGTCATTACAACTTTTGCTCTTTGACATTGGGCACTTGCTAGATCAAGTTTTATACTTTAGCGATCTTGTAAAACCCGTGAAATTTTAAATAATAAATTTCACTGGTAAATTTTTTGCGTTAAAATCAGTAAGGTGTAAATAAAGATAGAACAAAGGAAACGAAAGAGAAATGGAAACAAGTCTTGGGTTGGGCGAGAGATCCTCTCTTAGGATCGGGTTGTTTGGCCTGGTGTTTCTGTCTAGCCCGCATCCAGGTCGTGACAGATAATTTAGTTGAAGTCCTAAATATGAACTTTAACCATTGTTGCATTGACTCAATAAACACATTAGAATTTCCAAATAATCATTTTCAATAGTATTTCCAAAAGGAATATAATTTATATAACTTTAAATAATAATCCATTTAAAATATATTCATCAATAACTTAGACTTAATACACCTCAATAACTTTGAATAATATATTCAAATAATTACACTCATCATCAAAACAATTATGCCTAATCCCTATGAAGTCAACAATCATCACATAGAAAGGTTGTCAAAATTCATGAATTGGATTCAATCACTGTGTTAATGGCTCAAGTAGCAAAGCTTTTTAAAAAGTTCAACACTATGGGAGTGAACTGTTGGGAGTAATATGCCCAACAAGCAAATGTAATAGAACAATTTTGTAATATATAAATAAATTTGTGTTGATTAATATTATGTTAACATTTGATATTATGTTTTATAAAATTCATAGAAAATTCCTTGGTTATTTATGCTAACTTTATATTAACATATATATTGTGTATATGTGGGATAAAATATAAAGAGTAATAACCAAAATATGTCCATGACTTACATTTGAAGTATGGAATCTTCAAATAGTTCATAGTCATAAACATAGTTTATCTCATTAAGAATGTATAGTCATATCCCGACTATATATGTAGTGACATAAGATAAATATGTTTTATATAATATGATTATATAGGACAGGACCAGATAAAATTATATTGTTCTAATAATTTCCGTTAAATATAGAACAATTAATTTTATCATAATAATTGTCATATGTGTATGATCTTAATTCATTGTATTTAATAAACTCCTATTTATTTTAATTTATTCTTTGATTTACTCGGTAAAGTTTTGTACAAGTTACGATTCGTATACCTTGTATATTGGGAGTAAATTAAAATGAATAGCTGAGAATGTTAATATCGATACAATGAAATCCATTTCTATAGATTCCCTTGTTTGTTAGTTCAAGGATCGAATAATTAGCGCGCAATTCATAATCGTTATGAATTAATTATTCAATTAAGAACTAATGGTAGTCAAGGATAAAGAAGCAATATGAGAGGTTAATGGCAGAACTTCGTCTGATTTGAATCTGCCATTTTGAAGATTCAGGCGGACGGGTCACATGGACGAGGCGGACGCCATTTAGCGTCCGCGTCCCTTCAGTGAAGCGGATGGGAGAAGAAGCTGAGGACGCCACGGATTGTCTTTCAGAGCTCAACGCGGACGATTCATGCGGACGTTGCGAACGCCAGATTTTTTGTCTGCTTTGCCTCTGTCCATTCAACGCGGACGATTCATGCGAACGGTGCGGACAGGAGAATGGCGTCCGCAAGTATGCAGATTTCTCCAACGTTTATTTTCCAATGTTCGACTACGAACGATCCTAAAGGTGTTGAGGACATCCGAACTGGGAAAATTTATAAATAGAAGGACTTCGAAGAAGGAAGGTACCGAAGCGATATTAAGCGAAGTTCTGCCAAATTTCCGACTCAACATTTGTGTACGAATTTTAGTGATAAAACATCCTCCAAAGTGCTTGTGTGAGATCATTAAATTTTTGGAAGGATTGTTGTATTTGTGAGAGCTCAACATTTTCCGAGAGAAAATTAAATTATTGTAAAGGTTCGATTGACACCCGTGCAAGTTCAATCAATTGTAACTAGACGTGGTTAGTTGAATACATCTTCAAGGGAGGACCTTGAAGCGCGGACGTAGGCGTGCTTTGCCGAACTGCGTTAACAACTCGCTGTCAAGATTTCTAACTCTATCTCTTATATTATTTGTCTTATTGTAATTGCTTTGTGATTAAATTGACATTAGTTAGAAAAATTATTATTGCACGAAATTTATTAAATAACCTAATTCACCCCCCTTTTAGGTTAATTTCGATCCTACAATTGGTATCAGAGCAGGTTAGAACCACTTATTAATTGTGAATTAGGTGAATTTATATTTTTGATAATATGGCATCCAACTCAAATAGTGCAAACATGGAAGGACAAGCAACAAATAGACCACCTTTCTTTAAAGGTCATAATTATTCACATTGGACAGCTAAGATGATGATATTTATTCAAGCTATAGATTTTGAGAGGTGCAGAATAGTCAAAAATGGTCCTTATGTTCCGTCTAAAGTTGTAAATGGAGTAAAAGTACCAAAGGAATTAAATGAAATAGATGAAACGGAAGGTCGTAAAGTTAGTTTAAATGCTAGAGCTGTTAATCAATTATATTGTACTCTAAGTGCTAGTGAATTTAATAGAATACAAAGTTGCAATAGTACTTATGAAATTTGGAAAAGACTTGAGGTAACTTATGAGGGCACTAATCAAGTTAAGAAAAATAAATTAACTATGACTGCACATGATTATGAGATGTTTAAGATGGGTAAGGGAGAAACTATTGCTCAAATGTTTACTCGATTTACTAACCTTACTAATAGTTTGAAAGCTCTTGGTAAGGAATGTTCAGATGAAGATATGTGCAGCAAAATTCTCCGGTGTCTTCCAACGGAATGGGATCCAAAGGTTACTGCGGTGCTTGAATCTAAGGATCTATCAACTATGTCATTAGAGAAGCTCATCAGTTCTCTAATGACACATGAGATTAGATTGAGAGCAAGCGAAAAAGAAAAGGAGTTGGAGAAAGAGAATTCCAAAAAGAAGTCCATAGCTCTTAAAGCCTCCTCAAGCAAGGAAGGTAAAGACTCGGAGGGAACGGAGGTTGATAAGGATAATGAGGATGAAGAGCTAGCCTTGATAAACCGGAAGATGAGGATACTTCAAAGAAAAAAATACCAAAGAAAGAATAAGTACAAAGGAGAGATACCTCATAACAAAAGCCTCCAATTTGCTACGGATGTGGAAAGACTGGGCATGTAAAGACGGATTGCTATCTCGAAAAGGATAAGAATAAGAACCAAAAAGAGTCCAAGAAGAAAACGCTCAAAGCCACATGAGACGATGATAGCGATGAAGAACCGTCAACCGAAGGAGAAGTTGCCAACATGTGCTTTATGGCAAGTGATGCTGAGGTAAGTGACTCTTCTTCTAATAAATATAATGTAGACTCTAGTGATGAGAGTAATAATGAAAAAGATGATGCATTTGATGAATTGTTTAGAGAATTTGATATTTTGACTAACAAATATAAATGGTAAAAGAAGGAAAATGAATTGTTAGTGAAGAAGCAAGCAAGGAATGAAAAAGTAGATATAAATGAAAATGCAACTTTGAAATTGAATAATGATGAATTAAACAAGCATATTAAGGCTATTAAAGAAGAGAATAATATGCTTAAGGAGAAAAATGAGGAACTAAATAAAATTGTATTGAATTTCACTAATGGAAGTAAGAACTTGAATATGCTTCTAAGTAAACAAAAGTTGACTTTTGATAAAGCCGGATTGGGATATCAACCTTTCCAAAAGATAAAGAGTTATAAGAATTTTTTTGTTAAATCAACTACTTGTCACACATGCAATGCTATAGGTCATAAATCCTTTGATTGTCCATCAAAGAATATTGTTAATAAAAAAATTGTTAAGTATGTGTAGATTCCGAAAGGAACCAAATTTAACCCTTTAGGACCCAAAATGGTTTGGGTACCGAAGAGATCATCTTGATTTATTTTTTGTAGGTTAAAACAACTCCCACTAAGGATCAATGGTACTTGGATAGCAGTTGTTCAAGACTTATGATGGGAGATTTTTCAAGATTCACCTCCATCAAGTGTTGATGGGTTGAAAGATAAGACTCCTTATGAATCGTGTTTCTAACCCTATTTTTTGTAGGCAATATAGGTAATGTTTCTCAATCGTGTATCAATCTGTCCTACTCTAGATAAGACTCCTTATGAACTTTGGAATTGTAGGATTCCTAATGTTAGTTACTTCAAAGTTTTTAGGTGCAAATGTTTTATTCTCAATACTAAAGACAATCTCGGAAAGTTCGATTCCAAGACAGATACGGGAATCTTTCTTGGATACTCTTCAACTAGCAAAGCATATAGGGTCTTCAACAAAAGAATATTAATGGTGGAAGAATCCATGCATGTGACTTTTTATGAGTCCATTCCTACCTCTAGTGTTGAGAGACCAATTCAAGATTTAGAGTATAATCTTGAGAATCTCTCTCTAAGTGATAAGGGAAAAGAGATTCTTGAAAGCCCTCCTCAAGAATCTCAAGATCAATTCTTAGAAGGAACGTCAAGGGGAGAAATTCATAATGACTTACCAAAGGATTGAAGGTATGCCAAAAGTCATCCTATGGTAGATATCCTAGGTGATCCTAACTTAGGTGTGAGAACTAGAGCCTCCCTTAGAAATGAATGTGCAAATTCAGCCTTTATATCTCAAGTTGAACCCAAAAACTTTGTTGAGGTCGAAACCGATGAAAATTGGATATTTGCTATGCAAGAAGAATTGAACTAATTTGAAAGGAACAATGTATGGGAACTTGTTCCTAGGCCTAAAGATCAATCTATTATTGGAACTAAATGGGTTTTCAAAAATAGGTTAGATGAAAGTGGGGTAGTCGTTAGAAACAAAGCTAGACTAGTTGCACAAGGTTATAAGCAAGAAGAAGGAATTGATTTTGAAGAAACATTTGCACCGGTCGCTAGGTTAGAGTCGGTAAGAATGCTTTTGGCTTTTGCTTGTTATAAGGATTTCACTCTTTATCAAATTGATGTAAAGAGTGCATTCCTAAATGGTTTTATTGAAGAAGAAGTCTATGTTGAGCAACCTTTAGGATTTGAAGTTTATGATAAGCTTGATTATGTATATAAACTTCATAAGGCTCTATATGGACTTAAGCAAACACCAAGAGCTTAGTATGAGAGACTAAGCAAATTTTTGAAGGAGAGAAATTTCAAAATAGGAAAAGTAGATTCCACTCTTTTTGTCAAGCACAATGATAAAGATATTATGATTGTGCAAATCTATGTTGATGATATTATTTTTTGTTCCACCAATGGCACACTTTGTGATGAATTTGCAAATTAATGCAAAGTGAGTTTGAAATGAGTATGATGGGCAAATTGAAATATTTTCTTGGTTTACAAGTTAAACAATCTTATGATAGAATTTTCTTAAATTAAGAAAAATAGGTAAGGAGCTTATCAAACGCTTTGGTATGGAATCTTCCAAACCCTCTAAGACTCCCATGAGGACTACCACAAAATTAGGAAATGATGAAAATGGAAAAGATGTGGACATAAAGAAATATTGTGGTATGATAGGATCTCTATTATATTTGACCGCTAGTAGACCCGATATTCTCTTTAGTGTGTGCTTATGTGCTAGATTTCAATCTTCACCCAAAGAGTCACACTTAAACGCTGTCAAAAGGATTATTCAATATTTAAGTGGGACTATTAGTCTTGGATTGTGGTATCCTAAGGGTACAAATTTTGATTTAATTGGTTACTCCGATTCCAACTATGCAAGTAGTTTAGTGGATAGGAAAAGCACTAGTGGCACTTGTCAAATTCTTGGAGAATCACTAGTATCATGGTTTTCTAAGAAACAAAACTCGTTTGCACTTTCTACCGCCGAAAGTGAATATATTGCAGCAGAGAGTTGTTGTGCACAATTGCTTTGGATGAAGCAAACTTTGAAAGATTATGGACAATTGTTTAAGAATATTCCAATTATGTGCGACTACATAAGTGCAATCAACATTTCGAAAAATCTGATTCTTCACTCTAGAACCAAACACATAGAGATTAGGCATCACTTCATTCGTGATCATGTCAATAAGGGTGATGTCCTCTAGAATTTGTTTCCACCGACAATCAACTTGCCGATATTTTCACCAAACCTTTGGATGAAGAGACATTTTGTGGGATTCAAATTCGTCTTGGTTTGATCTTTATTGATAAAATAGCTTCAATTCCATCTAAATAATCATTTTTATCATTCTAGCCAGTTGGATTGTTGATCTCTATGATAAGCATCAAGTTAGATTATCAAAGTGCTCCAAAAACTTAAGAATTACTCTGTGCGGACGCCATAAATGGCATCCTTACCGTCCGCCTACTCGAAATTTCTAGTCTGCCTCATTTCTGGTGTGTTGCGGACGAGCCGGACGCCAATAAATGTCGTCCGCTGCGTCCGCAAACGCGTTTTAAAATCAGACAGGGGTCTTCCGAAACCCTAACTTTTGCGTCCTCCTCTCTAGCACCTCGACTCCCCGTGTCCTCCGACATTTTTCCTTCGATAAATTCGGTATTTCTCTCCTATTTTCAACTCCTATTGTCATTGTTTATCGTTCGTTATCATTTGTCCTTCATTGTCTAGAGTTTTTTTAGGGTTTTCATTGAATTTTCTTTTCAAATTTCACAATGTCTAGTCGTACTCCTAGGAAACGCACTTCTCGTCAAACTTTCGAAAATACTCAAGTTTATAGGTCTCGATTATTCATCAATGACGAATGTAAGAAACGTTATGATGATGATTTCAAAAAACGTTCATTGATTCCTTCTAGGCAAATCGATTTTGAGCATTTGTCTAGTCTTGATTTAGCGGATACGTATACCTATATGGGTTTACGTAAGTTATTTTCTCTCGATGGTCCATTTGTTGAGAAGACAATACGCATGTTTTATGCAAATTTGTCATACACTGACCGTCCTGTAATTGGTAAGAGCTTTCTTTATGGGCGAGAGATTGTGATCACTCCTCATCTCCTTAATGAATTCCTTGAGTGTCCTTAAGGTCTTTTGTCGGCAGGATATTACAATGCTCACACTCCTTCTTTTCACAAGAAGGAAGAGGGCGATATTCTCTTGCGTCAAATCCTTCGTGATTCGATTAATGATTATCACGTTAAGCCCAAGTCGAAACATCTCAACATTAGGGCACGTGTTATTCATCATTCCCTTCAGTACAATGTCCTTCCTCGTGCCAGTCACCGAGATCATGTTAGCTACATGGATCTCTATGTTCTTCAGCGTATGTATTCTAACACTCCTTTCAATTTAGGATATATCATCGCAGCTCCATTGGCTGACATGGCTGATATTGTCTCGTGTTCACTTCCATTCAATTTACTCCTCATGAACTTCTTTAAAGAGATGGACATTCAAATTCCTTCATCCTCCAAATTTTGTGCACTTCGCCGGTCCGACATCTATTCTCCACAAACCTTGGGACGGATGGGAATCATTCGGGCTCCAAATGGTGAGTGGATTGCTCGTCAAGACAATGTTCCGGTTCCTCCTCACTCTCTGGACTCTCCTCCTCCACGACCCTCAGAACCATATCTTTCTCTACCTTTTACCGAGCCCGGTTCGTCATCCTATCATGAGGCTGGTCCATCATTCCGCGCCGAGGCTGGTACTTCTACTTTTAGCACTCAATATGCATCCCGTGCTGATTTTGCACGCCTGGAGGAGTATATGCTTCTGATGATGACTCATTTTGACTCTGTGGATCGTCACCTTGGGTCAGTGGATCGTCGTCTTGACTCTATGGATAAGCGTTTGGATGACATTTCACGTAGCCTCTGGTCCACTGGCATTCCATCTCCGATTGCTCCTCATGCTGCTCCTGCATCTTCTGCTACACCTACGCTTGATTTAGACGACGAGGACTTTCCGGATGCATAGATTAAGACTTTATGTTTTCTCATGTATTTTGTTATTTGATTTAGGAAAGTAAAACATTTTTGTTGTAATGCCTATTATTTGCATTTCTTAATTGTATTTCCTATTTGACTTCATTATGTGTTATATAGTCTTTTGAATATTATGAATGAACTTGTCAAGATTTATATGAGTGTTTCATTTTCTGAATATTCTGGATCGTTTTGGGTTCGATAAATTGTGTTTACAGATTAATTTTGGCATTGAGGGAGAGTTTAAGAAATAAACATTACCATGCAAATTTTTTTTCAAAACCAAAACCTATACCTTGTTGCTTCCTATATTGTTTAATCTTGAATCAAGTTAGAATCCTTGATTTAAGGGGAGAACCTTAAATTCAGGGGGAGAAACTTCACTTCCATAATATTACTTGATTCAGGGGGTGATTTTTTTTCTTAGTCCCATATTTTGATGAGCTTTAAATTCCCTAGCTTTTTTTTTTTTTTTTGCTTATGACAAAAAGGGGGAGAATACTAGTTGTTGGTTTGTGCTTAATGTTAGAGGGATTTTGAAGATAGCATGTTGTGCATGAACAAATTGAATGATAAATTGCATAATTGAATAGGGTAAATATAAAATGCAATATTTGATGCACATGCTTAGTTTTTGGATATAAACAACTTAATATGTTTTGTCATCATCAAAAAGGGGGAGATTATTAGCCTAAGTGTGTTAGGCATATTTATATTTTGATGATGAGCAATTTAACTAAAGTGTAAAAGTTGTTTATTCATTGAATTAATAATTATCTTTTTTGATGTTTAAATTGGAAATACCTTTGATCAAGGGTATTGGAATTGTTTAATATGTTCTTTTAAGTCTATGCAGTGATATGGAAGATTTGTATGACTTAGAGGATGCGTCTCCTGCAAGATTGAAGTGTCAAGTACAACGCGGACGCGGACTGACAATGTGCGGATGGCAAGGAGGCGTCCTCAAGAAGAGAATTCTGCGTCCCCAGTGCAAACTGTGTTGCAGCGAACGACGCGGACGCCACTGACACCATTTCGAGTCGTCCGATTTGAATCTGCCATTTTGAAGATTCAGGCAGACGGGTCACACGGACGAGGCGGACGCCATTTAGCGTCCGCGTCCCTTCAGTGAAGCGGACGGGAGAAGAAGCTGAGGACGCCACGGATTGTCTTTCAGAGCTTAACGTAGACGATTCACGCGGACGTTACGGACGCCAGATTTTTCATCCGCTTTGCCTCTGTCCATTCAACGCGAACGATTCATGCGAACGGTGCGGACAGGAGAATGGCATCCGCAAGTATGCAAATTTCTCCAACATCTATTTTCCAACGTTCGACTGCGGACGATCCTAAAGGTGTTGAGGACATCCGCACTGGGAAAGTTTATAAATAGAAGGACTTCGAAGAATGAAGGTACCGAAGCGATATTAAGCGTAGCTCTACCAAATTTCCAACTCAACATTTGTGTACGAATTTGAGTGATAAAACATCCTCCAAAGTGCTTGTGTGAGATCATTAAATTTTTGGAAGGATTGTTGTATTTGTGAGAGCTCAACATTTTCCGAGAGAAAATTAAGTTATTGTAAAGGTTCGATTGACACCCGTGCAAGTTCAATCAATTGTAACCGGACGTGGTTAGTTGAATACATCTTCAAGGGAGGACCTTGAAGCGCGGATGTAGGCGTGCTTTGCCGAACAGCGTTAACAACTCGCTGTCAAGATTTCTAACTCTAACTCTTATATTATTTGTCTTATTGTGATTGCTTTGTGATTAAATTGACATTAGTTAGAAAAATTATTATCGCACGAAATTTATTAAATAACCTAATTCACCTTCCTTTTAGGTTAATTTCGATCCTACATCCTATACAATTGCGGACGAGGAACAACATCCGAGGAGGCGTCCGCAGTCGCCCGCAAGGGCACAGTCCAGCACTTTCCTCACATTTTCCCATTTAACTTCTATCCCGCAATACTTTCCTCCTTAATTACATGTCAAAATAACTCGTAACCACGCGAAATGTAATCTCCTAGATACCCTATCCTTTAATTACATCTCATGTACAAGAAAAATGTTAACAAAATTACCCTTAGATGTAACGATCTATAACATCCTTAGTAATACCCCGTTACTTGTCCAATTTAAAAAGTCGGAGTGTTACACACTCGACCCCGACCCCGACCCCCCCTGTATAGCAGCAATGACATAGTCTGAAAGCTCCGTAGTCATTGATCTGTCCGTCCAATGCACCCTACTAGGCACCTATGGTATAATGGCAATAGCACAGTCCGAAAGCTCACTAACCTTTGGTCGGTCCATCCCGGCATTATCCAGGGATCTCGCAACAGCTATGAGCAGCAATGGCATAATCTAAAAGCTCTGCTAGCGGCAATGGCATAGACCGAAAGCCTTACTAGCGGTCTTGCCCACCAAGGGCTTAAACGACCCCACATCATACTGTTGCCTTTACTTTACTTTCCTTGACCTTTTATCATTTAACATTCGTATATTATCTCTTTTGCTTTCCATGGTAAAATAGATATTCCTACAGCCCAAATGATGGTAGTCCTTTTCAGGTGATCAGCCTTCGAGAACACTGTACAATTAGTATGTATGAGTATCCATTAAACCATTCTTTAAAACCATACACGAAAAACCATTTTCATATCCTTTTAAAACCATGATGCATGATGCTCGTGAATGCATACAGTTCAATCTCCTCTATATAGGCCTCCAAACATGCTTAATATTGAATCCTTAACTTAAAAAATTTAAAGTGATAACCACATCATTAAAAGAACCTATTTCTAATAAACACCCAGCAAGCATCAATACAATCATCATGACATAATCACAACCTAACGAAAAGATCTATTGATGCACCCCAAGGCCCTACCACCCGAGCCTGAGTCAAGAGGCTTATTGCTTATCTAACAAGTGCTTATTTTGCAAGTGAAAACTAAGCTTGAGGGAATTGGAAATGAACCTAGGCATGAGAACAAAGAAGCACCTAGGTACATGAACATTTGAAACCTTGAAGCACCCTCTCGGCTAGACCACAATAGCCTCAAACTATTTTTCTGGAGCTAGTCCGAGCAACTCCTTGTTTTGGCCATAACCCGGTTTGTGTTATGATTTTGAGCATGCAATTTGGAGGTCCCTTGTTTCCATATGATATTTAAATCTCCTCCAATTTTGGGACTTATTGACTGTATGCATTGAGAGTTGACGTCGTTTCATTGGGAGTGGTCAGATTAAAGCTAGTCGATTGCTAGTCTTGCCATTGTGTTGACTTCTTGCTTTTTGGGGCTCATCATCTATGAAAGTAGTAAAAAGTTGCATACAATTCCTAATTCTTGCGATGTAGGCCTTTTGGCAAAACATATAAATATCACTTACCTAATGCGTTTCTACACTTTATCCTTCTTCTCCCATTAATACCTTCAAAGTCAATAACATTTATCCATTATGTCACGACCCGAGACGAGCCTAACAGAACCGTCGGGTCAGGCGACCCAATCCTCGTAGAGAACCCGAGCACCCAGCCCAAGGCGTGTGTTTTAACGGAAGACTTATAAATATTTAATTAGGCCCAAAATGATATGGACCTAGGTCCGAGTAGGGATCACAAGAAAATAACGGTGCATAAATTAAAATGAAATCCAAGTACTGTGCAACAAATCCAAAACCAACTGTGTTTAAGGTTTACAGACCAAATGTAAATATCCTCACCAAGTAACGATAAACAACTCAAATGTAAATAACAGAACACTTCAGCTCCTAATCCTCAGCTGCTCTTGCCTTTACCTGAAGTTTTGGGGGAGGAGTTGTTTGGGGTGAGTGACTAACTCACTAAAGTATGGCTATACTAAATGCACCCCATGCAAAACTGGTTTTGTGCATTTTTCGAAAACAAGGTTATGTTTTATTCTACCATACATGGATTTTTAAAATTACTTCAAACTCTTTATCATTTTACCAAACCGACCCAAGGGCCATCGATGAGGCTTTTATTAAAAATCGTACTGTATACATAAACAGCTATATCTCGTAAAATAGGCCATCATCTTTTTCCAATTTGAAAATGTCATCAGTGAAGTGACTCACCCGCCACACAACATAGAAGAAGTGGTCACCCGTCGATGACAACACCTTATGAGGCAGGAATAATGACGACGATCCGAAGATTCTGTACGTCACCCGAGTTGCCGGCGCACCTGGCTGCACGACACAACCCATATAATCGTATAATCGTGTAATCACATAAAACGGATACAATTGCTCGCTATATGTGGACTTAGGATAAACAAGTCTCAAGGACTGACAACCGTCTGATCCGTGGGACAAATCCTTGCCAGGTTTAGGGGCTTGCAACCCAAGGAGACGTCTTCACTCTCCCATACGAGATTTACGACTTTCAGGAGTTTCAACCTGAGGACACGTCACCAATACCCCACCTACATTTTTCGCACGTCAAACAATCAACCTTCACGCAGCAGAAGGTATCAAAGGGATAGCGGATCCATCCCTCAACATATGCACAATAAATTTCCAACCATGTACGGAATTAAACGTGAGAAAACATACTACTAATAAAAACTGACGTGCTGTCGAACAATCCCCGTCATTTTTCAAGTGTGGTATTCCACAAAATAATCATTTTTTTTAAAACGGGGTTAGACGCAATATAATGCAAGAGGTATAGAAATCTCAACCTCAATGACGGCCTGCCTTACCGTCCGAAGCAACCATTCACACAAGAATCGTATCACACTCGCTGGAATCATCCAAGCCTGACAAATGTACCAAACGCGAGAATTCATAAATTAATCCCAATAAAAATAAACAAATGGTCTTATACCAGAATAAGAGACCAACCAACCCTATTTTAAAAATTCTAATAAAATTCTCAACTCTATCTAATAACATTCTTTCTACTCAGAATCCAATTATGAACACCTACACAGTATCAGAAATCCAATTCTCATTTGTCAAAACCTGCATCCTCGTCATGGCTATCAATTTAAAATCCAAGATTCAAGACAGCAACCAACTCAGTTTAAACCATTCAAGTCTACCACCGACAAACTAAACAATCGAAACAACATCTCTCAAATCCATTATTTAAAACCTTAGTTTAGACAATGAGAATCAATAACACTCAACTCTTTGAGATTCATGATTAAAGTAGTACACAACTCTAAATCAGTGAGCACAAACTAATCACACTCAATAAATCATTCCACTCCATGGGTTTAGTATGACAGTAACCAAAATTTCGAGCAAAACAAATGCAACAATAGAGCACATCCTCAATACTTTAATCCAAGTAGAAATGAATAGAGAGCAAGACAACGGAGCACCATTCTGAACAATATATCAAAGCCAAATCATAGTCTCAAACAAGGACCAATCCCCACAACAAATAATAAATCTGAAAGTTCTAAATATCCTTAACATTTAACCCAAGATTTTATTCTGTAAAATTTGTGACAACCAGAGCATAACCTCCACATCCTTCTCATCTAACAACGACATTATGAAGCTCATAATTAAAGCAAAAATCCAACATCCAACTGGCAGAAAATGGTAACACAAGACATCACAGAATCGGAACTCATAATCATCCAACAGGAACCAATTTCATCAGCTAAAACCCATCGTCAATGGCAGTAACAGAACAATGTATAAAACTATATACCCAACTAACAACTTCAAACAAAACATAAATCAACAAATCATTTCCCACGTTTTCTCCCATCAATAATCCAGCAATAAAACAGAGGCAAAATGTATTTTCAAATTCCAAGAACAAAGACAGAATCGAGTGTTCAGTTTCTGCTCACCGAGATCAGAGGAAACGGTGGAATGCTCTAGGTCAGAACTACCACTGTCGCCGGAACGCCTCTAACGGAATCGCCGATAGCGTTGTCCAATCGCCCGAAGCTTGAGCCTCGTCAGAATGCCCCTGACGAAGCTTCGAAGTTGTTGGAAGCTCGAGCCGTGTCCGCTCACAGCTCGCAGCTCGCAGCTGCTGCGCTCGTCACCGAAGGAACCACTCGAGTCCTGCCGGCTGGTTCGCTTCCGCCCGCAATCGGAAGGTTCGGCGAGATTCCGTCACCGGTCGTTGTCCCTGTTGCCTCTCGCGGTCACTCTCCCTCTCTCGACTGAAGGCAAGAAATGAGGAGAAGCCCTGTCTCCTTTCCTCTTCTTTAACCTAATTTCTTTCACTTGCCGCCAAGATTTTCCTCTCCCACCTTTTCTTCTCTTTTTATTTTAATAACACAACTTTCCTTAATTTCATTTAACTCCCACTAATTCATCCACTAATTCATTTAATATATATATATATAGCTTATCTCCAAAATCTCATCTTTAATCCAGATTTATTCAGATCATTACCCGACAACATTTTTCGATCCAATCCAATTCAATTCTCCAATTCCGTTTCTTTAATAAATTCTTCATTTGGAAAAATTCACCGACTTTGACCAATTGACCAAATTCCTACGTGGCCGCTACACGACAATTCGGTCAACTTTTTCAATGCCATGGCCGATTTTCAACACGAAAAATTTACACGTAGAATTTCTTATTTAAAAATTTCACGGCTTTTACACATTAATTATCCAATAATCTATTGCCAACTTTATAGAACATAAACTCCCAAACAATTAACCAACAGAGAGCTAAATTCCATAACAAAACATAAATTAGTCATTAACAGAGCACACCATTCTCAACATGCATATTTCATCACCATTTATAAACAACATAGAGAGCCAACGACAACCCCAACCAATAGAGTATAGCCCTTGCCTTAACAGAGACTAATACACTTCATTTTCATTCTTCCACATATAATCCACAAATAAAGCAGGGAAGGATTCCTTCTTACCAAAAGAGCACCCAAGGGAAACAACCCCTGCATCCACTTTCTTCTTCTTCTTCTCTTTCCTCTTTCATCTTTCCTTCCAGAGGGCACACTTCACTTCTCCTTCACTTCCTCACGACCTCTAGAGACTCCTCTTCCTCTTTCTCACTTTTTCTTTTCCTCGACACTCTCCTCACTCTCTTTATTTCTCTTCTCCTACAACCTCTCTACCTGTTCTCTCTTTCTCTTTTTTCTCCCCAGCAGGAGCTTCTCATATAAGGCTTATTCATCCCTGTAAAATCTCACCTAACCACTCTTAAGGATTGCCATCTGTAAAGGGAAGAAACATGGAAAAATCACAGAGTGCTTCACACCTTGGGATCTCTAATTTTCCATCTCGGGCGACATGACTACGTGGGAGTGGTCGATATCTTCATAGACCGGTAATTCCCGGTCGATAGTAGGCGATCAGCCACATAGCCATTGATGCGTGGGAGCGAACGATACCCTTGTCGACTGCCAATTCTCGATCGATATAGTATATCAACCGATCCAACATGATTTTGCGCTGCCTTCTTCACCCAAAACCACCAGCATTTCTTCTCCTCTTTATTCTTTTACCTTAATATATATA